>ML799018.1:278299-295999 GCA_009831015.1 Picea engelmannii | reverse complement strand
TCCCCCATGGGCGGTCATCGGGGTTTGTGAGGCTGATCTTGCAAAGGTTCAACCAGATCGAGCCCCAACTCCTTATACCCCGATCTCGTTGGGGACATGCAAAGAAGGATCGAGAATGAGCAGACCGCTCTGATACCACTGATTCGAATTTATGTAGGAACACAATGAAATACAGAAATACACATAAACACGGAGATGCAGTGGAGATAACACTTCATTTCATTAATAACAAATGACTGAAATATGCTTACAGACAGAATGGAAATAAACTAGCTAGGGCGTTGGTAGATTATCTCTAAGAAGAGATGTTTCTGCTACTCACATCCATGAGAAGATGATTACAATGAGGCTCTGAAGGCCCTTTTATAATAAACAGGAATGCCAAAAGTCCTAGACATCAAAAAACCTAACCCTGGGAGATGAAGCGCCAAAAGTTATGTGGGCCCCGTTTGGGTAAGTTGGTGCATCAACTTCCCGGGGTCGTAACTTTTGCATATGATCTTAGTTTTAGGCATATGATAGCTCGTTGGAAAGATCTATCTGAGGCCTACAATTATCAATACAAAATAGAATCATTAGATGCTATTTCTTTGACAGCAACATACCCAAAAAAAAATCGTTTAGGGCCTCAAAATGGCCCCGGAAGTTCAGGACCCGAAAAAAAAATGCTAAAAATAGTAAACTGTGCGAAAACTGAAAACTGAAAGAAGTAATGGTGGGGGTCCAAGTGGAATAGGTGGGTGGCCACCAATATCCACCTGCATCAAAAGGAGAACCTAAAATGGAAGAATCAGTATCGGGACAGGCAGAACGTGAGTCTGTTGAACATTTAGGAGACACATAAAATCCATTTTTTGAACCATCCATTAGTAGAATGGAAAAATAAGAAGGAAATGCAGCCACAGAGATTGAGACTTTTGGGTTTCCAATATTGGATATTTCTAAGAACATCAGCATGAAGAATATCCCACTATCATCGTTACCCACTTTCAAAGGTATGTCAACTGAAGATCCAGATTTATTTTTATTCAAGTTTGACATATTATGTAGAAGCTATAACTACTCAGACGATGCCCAAAAACTTAATCTCTTTCCTACTATAATAAAAGTTTCATCCTTAAGATGGTTCATGATCTTAGGAGAAAATACAATCCTCTCTTGGGATCAAATGAAAGACACATTTTTACGGAAATACCAAGACTATTGTAAGGATAATGCTAAAAACAACATTTTTAAAATGCAGCAAATAGAAGATGAAATCCCTGAAGACTACTTAGAAAGGTTCTTATAAAACTATCAGAATTCAAAACTATTCACCACAGACCCAACTGTAGTAATAAATGTATTCTTGAAAGGTCTCAGAGATGATTGCATAGAAGTTTTAAACTTGTTGAGTTTAGGAGATGTACACCAAAAGGCTTTTTCAGAAATTGTAGATTATTGTAGGAGATACTCAAGAGGACAAGCTAAAATAGGCAAAGGACCAAGAGATCCTTTTAGAAGAAATACAAAACAAATCTCATGGGTTGTCACTAGAACTGAGTTAGGAAACTTATTGGAGAACTTTAAAACAAACATCTTGAGCACAATAAGTAACTAGTTAGATACTCTGAAACTGAAAAAGAAAGAAGAAGAGGCTGCTTTAGCAATATTTTGTCATAGATGCCAAAAAAATCATAGTGAGAAAGAATTCCAACTAAATGTCATAGAAATCTATGGTCTGTGTACACTAGAACACCCCACATTTGAGTGTCCAACCTTGCTTGAGCTACAAGCCATGTATAGGGGAGGAGGAGTCTCATAAGAACAACCATACCCTTATAGAAGACCTTGGAGAGCACAAAATCCCAATAAATTTTATGATCCTAATGCGCAATATCAACAACAATAATGGGGTCCTTCCCTAGTGACCTATCCACAATGGACACCTCAGCAAGCTCAAACTCAACCTTGGCAACAAGGTTGGAGGGGACCTATGTATGGAAATCCTACTTACCCTACATATCCACAATACCCTGCAAACATTTCCCAATTACTACCTAGATTCAACCCACCACAGATGCAATATTTAATCCCACCTCTTATACAACAACAATTTACAACCCCCTTGAACCCTAATCAGCAGTAGGAAGTATCTATAAATGCCAATCAAGAAAGGTAAAACCAAGCTGCCCACAATCCTCTGAGACCAACAACAATCCATGCCCAGCCAGTCCCTAACCCCAGTAATCGACCCACCCACCTTGTGCATAATACAGAAGTTCAAACCTTTCCCACCTATGAAATTCAACTACGATCGGGGAAAGTTGTAAACCAAACAGATCCTGCAGTAATAATTCAGGAAGAAAATGATAATCATTTTGAGGAAGAAAACACTCAAACCACCCCTGCAGAAGGAGAGGCCTCTCCTCCTATTCCAATCACTTCTTATTCTATACGAGTACCCCAACAAATTAATCTCCCACCTTACCTCGAAAGACAATTAGTGAAGAAACCCGACCCACCCTTGAATAGAGAGATAGAAGATGAATTACGAAATGTGTGCATAAAAATACCTCTGCTGCAAGACATTAAGGATATCCCTATATATGCCAAAATCATAAGGGATATTTTCATTAAGAAACCAGGAAGGAAGAAGAAAGAACCTCCCCTTGTTCAGGTAGTGGGACAATTATCTGAATTTATTTCTGAAATGCCATACAAATATAATGACCCTGGAAATCCAGTAGTCACTGTTGAAATTAATGGCATTTCTATACCAAACACACTCATTGACTTGGGTGGAGCTATTAATGTAATTCCTTTTGACACTATGAAAAATCTCCAAATAAACCATTTAAGACCAACCAAAACCATGATCTCATTGGCAAATAAGTTAGTCATTAGCCCTGCAGGAAGTCTAGATGATGTCACAATCACTCAAGCTTCTTGGGAATATCCAGTAGACTTTTTAGTCATCTATTCTAAATCATCCTCCAAACCAGGACACCCTGTGGTTCTTGGCCACCCATGGCTAGCCACAGCAGATGCCTTTATCAGCTGTCAGTTTGGTGAGATGACTATATCCAATGGCACACATAGCTAAAAACTTGTCCTCTTCCCTCCTACCCAACTAGCACAGGAAATACCTATTTGGTTAGAAAACCCTTATGGAGAGGAAGATTGCATCAAACCTCTGTTAACACTTTAACAAGTATGAGGAATACAAGAACAATCAGATGAACAAGTCTTAAGCTTATTTTTGGCTAACACAAATTGCATTGAATACCCAAGGTCTTTTGTAGAATTGTCACATACTTTTAGTTACGAATTTCAACAAACTTGGCACCCTGATATCACTCAATTATATACTTTATCACCAGCCTCCTCAGATAAGGAAGAAACTACTGAACTTGTTGAGATTATCCCAGGAAAACCTTTGTATATCAACTCTAGTTTGGAACCAAAACAAAAGACACAAGTGATTGAAATGCTCCAAATACAATTTGATGCCTTTGCATGGGATTATGAAGACATGAAGGGTATTCACCCTGACACATGCGCACATCATATCTACACTAATGACCAAATTAGACTAGTTAGAAAGCCTCAGCGAAGGATGAATCCAACCCTTAAAGATATTGTAAAAGAGGAATTGAAAAAACTCCTTCGAGCCAATCTCATATACCCCATTTCAAATAGTCAATGGGTATCTCCACTTTTCATAGTTCCCAAGAAAAATGCTAAGTGGAGGATATGTGTAGACTTCCAGAAGTTAAACAAATCCACCATAGGGATTATTTTCCCTTACCATTTATTGATCAGGTGTTGGATACCTTGTCCGGAAAGAAGTATTTTTCATTCTTGGATGGGTTTAGTGGTTACAACCAGATACAAATAGCACCCAAAGACCAAGAGAAGACAACTTTCATCGGCCCTTGGGGCACATATTCTTATAGGGTGCTCCCTTTCGGACTTTGCAATGCCCCAACCACTTTTCAAAGAGCTGTCCTAGCCATTTTCTCTGACTTGACCAATGATTGTGTGGAAGTCTACATGGATGACTTTATAGTCCATGGACAAGACTTCTAGGAAGCATTGACCAGTCTAGAAAAAGTCTTGATTAGGTGTAAGGAAACTAATGTTTCCTTAAGTAATGAAAAATAAAAAATGATGCTCACTGAAGCTATTGTTTTGGGACATCACATTTCCGGTTTTCGAATGAGATTTGATCCATAAAAGATTTATATCATTACACAAATTAGAATACCTTCCTCACAAAATGAAGTTTGCAGATTTTTAGGACATGTTGGCTACTATAGAAGATTCATTCCAAATTTTACAAGACTAGCTACCCCTTTTTTCAAATTATGATCTAAAGAAGTTGAATTTAAGTGGGATGATGAATGCCAAATATCTTTTGAAATTCTAAAACAAAAATTGTCAACTACCCCTATATTAAGAGGACCAAATTGGTCCCTTCCTTTTCATATCTATACCGATGCCTCAGACACAACCCTTGGGGTATTCCTTGGACAAAGAGAAAATCAAATGCCCTATGCTATTTACTTCGTCAGTAAAAATCTGTCTCCAGTTGAAGTTAATTATACGGTCACAATAAAATGATTGCTAGTTGCAGTCCATGCTATTAATAAATTTAGACACTATAGTACAGGATATCAAGCTTTTGTACACACTGATCATTCAACCATCAAATTCTTAATGAACAAACCTATAAGAAATCCTAGAGTTACACAATGGCTCTTATTATTACAAGAGTTTAATATCAACATTTTTGATAGACCTGGTAAAGATAATCTTGTGGCTGATTTCTTATCTAGAATGATTCATCTGGGAGATTATGCACCAGTAGAAGATAAATTTCCTGATGAAAATTTATTTTCTATTTCTACATTCACTCCATGGTATGCATATGCCGCTAACTATCTTGTGATAGGGAAGATGCCTCAAAAATTGTCTCCTAGAGAAAAATAGAACGTAATTCAACTAAGTGAAAATTACATGTGGCACGATGATTGCCTCTACAAAACAAGACCAGATTTGGTGATCACGAGATGTGTAAGGGAAGATGAAATTCATGATATTCTGCAAGCCTTCCATGATGGTCCTTGTGGATGACACTTCACAGACAAGAGGAACGCTTACAAAGTTCTGCAATCTAGTTACTACTGGCCCCATATTTTCAGAGATGCTAAAACGTATGTATCCAATTTTGATGAATGCTAACGAATGGGTAATCCTATTGCATGAGACCAAATGCCACTTCAAGCCCAAGTAGTTATTAAGCCTTTTGAGAAATGGGCATTAGATTTTGTAGGACCCATTAACCCTGCATCTAAAAAGAAAAAGTATATACTTGTATGCATTGACTATGTGACTAAATGGGTTGAAGCAAAAGATTTACCAACTGCAAGTGAACAATTAGTGGTAGATTTCCTTTTTAATGATATCTTTAATAGATTTGGTGTACCTCAAGAAATTGTGACTAATCAGGGAACTCAATTTACCTCTCATCTAGTCAAAGTTGTTACAGAACAGTACCAAATCAAACACAGGAAATATACACCCTACCATCCACAGGAAAATGGACAAGTAGAATCTACCAACAAAGTTATTGAGTCCATTCTTACCAAAACAGTATAACTGCACCATAAGGATTGGGCTGACAGATTATTAGAAGCCTTATGGGCTTATAGAATCACCTGGAGGAATACAATTGGACATACACCCTATGAGTTGGTGTATGGGAAGCAGGTGCTTCTTCCCATAGAACTCCAGATCAAAACCTTCAGGACTGCAGTACAAGTTGGCATGAACTTGGATGAATCCCAACAACAAAGACTGTTGCATCTTAATGAGTTGGATGAAACTAGGTAGGAATCACTTCAAAGAACTACCCTCACTCAAGAATAGAGAAAAAAATGGCATGAAAAGTATCTCAAAAAGAAAAATTTTCAACAAGGAGATTGGGCCCCATTGTATGACAGCAGATTCAAGAAATTCAAAGGTAAGTTAACTACCTGTTGGATGGGACCTTACTAAATTGACACTATCTACAATAATGGTTCAATCAGGATAAAGACAATTGATGAACAACAGACACCACTACTTGTGAATGGTCACCGGTTGCGAGTTTACAACAAACCCCTATCAAAAGAAGAATTCTTGACTCATATACTACATAATTCAGATATGCAGATGATCAGTAAGGAAGGAGACCCTCCTACTAATCCACATTGATTGATTGGTTTATTTGAAATTTTTGTACATAGGTGTGGATCAAATTTTGTTAATAAGATGAAGGTAACAAGATATTCTTACCTCCTTTTGTTTTACTTTCACAATTTTTTTCTTTTTTTTGTAAGTAAATTTCTATAATTTATTTGATCCTTCACGAACTTGCTAAACATTAGTTTGTAGGCATCAACAATATTTTCTTCTTCTTCGGTACCAGAAATCCTGTTCTAGTCCGGTACCATCAGTCTGGTACCAACAGTTCGGTACCAGTCTGGTACCAGAAGTCCATCCTTCTACAGTACTATCAAGACACATTACCTAATTGACAAAGAATACTACACATATTTCAAAATATTATGTCAATTAATCTGAAGTATGAAGCCATGCAAACAACCACTTAAGCTGGAACCAAGAAGCCAAATGCAGTATCAAATGGTAGCCCTTGTGAAGCAATAATTTATTTTTGTTCTGTTGACAACTAAAGGGAAGTATTTTAATTTCTTTTGGCTCTGTTGCTAGTTAAAAAGAAGTATTTTAATTTCTTTTGGTTCTATTGCTTAAAAAAAAATAAAAAGAGGGACACAATCTTTACCTATGATTTCTCAAAGAACCATAATCTGCTTCAAAGACTAGAAGTTGCCTTTATCCAGTATTTCAGCATGATTTAAAGGAAAAAATATATTAGCCTATAAGTAACTATCTCACCCTAACTAGACTTCAATAGTATTCATTGGATTATCTTATTAAAGAGTAACATATGAGTATATGAACACTCTCTACCATGGGCACACTAGCAAAACTTTTATGGAAGAGGATGTACCGGTACCCTAAGGAAACTTTAGGTCATTCTCTTATGGACAAATTCAGACAAAATTATACATCTGGATCACTCTAAAGAAATAATGTTCATAAAAAGTTTATTTTTCCTTCAGACAAATCTTTAAAATACATTAAAAAGAAGAGTATATGCCTTCCAACCCAATGCCATCCCAGCCTATAAAAAGGTTTTCAGACGAGCCTCCCCTATCACCGTGCAAAGCACTCTTTAATAAAAACCAAAATAGGTGACTATGGAAAAGAAGCCTCTAATGGAAAAAGGGTTTAAGAGACTAACCTGCCGGGATACTAAACAGGTCTACTGGCAACAGGTACCGGTCTGTGGTATGACTAGGCAAACCCATCAGGGTACTGAATAGTCTTGTTGGCAATGGGGCATTTTTCTTGGGGAAGGCACCTCTCACTAATTATCACAACTACCCCACCGGAGTACTGAACAGACTTGCTGGAAGTGGGTTCTGGTTGAGAAATGTCTCATCTATACTTGTCTAATTGAAAAATTCACTTTTATCATCCAAAACAAAAAGAGAAAATGTCACTATTGGCTTTCATGAGATACAAACTCCAGATTAATCAGCAACATAATTACTTCAAGAAAATGTCTATTTGAGAATCACCCTAAGTCAACTTACCAGTTTGACATCTAAAGCCTACATTATCTAAGAAGGAAAATTCTTAAGAGTGGAGCCCTAAATAGGGAGTCTAATATACTTACACTGTGAAATTTATCTATAACATCCAATGATAGTAAATCTCAGAAGCAATTTAGGTGGGATCTGTTCTTCTGGAAAACATATAAATATTCCCCTGTTTCATTGTTGAATGCTACTTTTGTCAATAATCCATCAAAAGAAGGGAAATTTCACTTTTTTAGGTATCAGATCATATGCTAGGTGATAAATGTACTCCTGGAATTTGATTGGTTTCTTTTTCTCTTATCATCTTTCCTCCATTATGATATAAAATGTTGAATCTTCTTGCATATAGATATACAACATCTTTGGCATGGGTGAAGGTCAAAGAGCCCCTTCAAAACTCTTTTTCAGACTCACATGATCACCCTGCATAACCAAATACAAAAGAAGATAAGCACAGAATAAAAGAATTATAGGATATTCTCGTACCAGGTTTTCAAGAAACTTCAGTATAAAAGGATGAATTCTAACAATTTACAAGAAGTCACACATGCTATGGATATTGATCATACAAAGGTAAAAGAAAAGGTAACATGATATTTATTTTCCTATGCTCATAAAACTACAATAAGTATGAAAATATATACTAGATCTTATGACCTTAGTATTAAAACCATGCACCTATCCCTCATACCCATATGCCTAAACTTAATCAATCCTCTCATAGCGCTCGAACATGGTTAAGGGCAAAATCACATCAAAATATGAAGCATGTCGACTAATGATAGCCACGAATACATTTCATCCTTAAGCAATTCATGAACATATCTTATGTCATGAACCATGATCCAACATCAAATTCACCACCCGAAAGCCCATTCACCTATCCCAAAATGATGCTTTCACACCCAACATCTTGTCCTCATCATTACAGTAATGGGTAGAAATGAAATGGCTTATCTGGGTGGCGAAGCCATCTAGATAAGCCTCACCTGGTCATAAATTTTCCTTGTGACATCCTTAAACTTACCATTCGCATTATCAACACCCTCACCATATTCCCTTTGTCCTGAGCTTTCTCCAATCCCAAGCCTACTCCTCTCCGGTACCAAATCCTTACCCTCATCAATTGACTAAACCCTTGTGCTACAGACTGATATTTTTCTCATAACTTATAACGATGGTTGTTAGTAGACACAAACCGATCTTCCAAATTTATAGAGAAACCGAGGAGTTCCAATTATGTCAAGAAAAATATGCTAGATCAGGATGGATGTCATTTATCGAAAAATTCACAGGCTGGCATGAGAAGATATCTCATGAATTTATTCAGGGTTACAATGGAGAGATTTCACATATAAGCAATCTACAACTGACAATCAATGAAGCAACCTTAAGGGAGGTCACGAGATTACTTAACAGAGCAGACAAATACTTCAAAGGTGTAGGAATCAATAAGGAAATGTGCCAACGATTCTTGAAAGAAGACCATCAACACCTTGACTAGAAAAAGGGGATCCCTAGGAACTATATCAAGGATGAGTATCATCCAATGATTACTAGTCTTCAACGATTTGTCACTTGTGAGGGCAGGTATGTTGTGACCTTCATATATCATATTAGGCTTCTACTACACTTTGAAGGAGGCCTTGAAATTGATTTCCCATATTTTCTATGGATGAGTTTGAACAAAATGGTAAGAGGTGTTAAATCCCTATCCAAAACTGAGAAGACTAGCATTTACCATCAAGGTCTCATTAAAATACTAGTTTTACATGAACTTAGGAAATAGAGGATTAGTTGGAAAACCCTTATCACTCAACACCTTCCCATAGAAAACAAACCTGTGGAGGAAACCCAACATGCTCCAAAGAAAAATAAGGAACCTCAAAAGAAAAAGGGCAAGAAGGATAAGACAACTCCACCATCATCTAGGGTAGTGAGCCAAAACGAAAAAGCAGGGCCCTCTTCCACAGTCAATAAGACTTTTAAAAGATATGAATCAAAAGGTAAAAACAAATTAGTAGAGGAGACTTCAATAGTGGCAGTTGAGAAAAAGGGCCATCAGACAAAAATGATGAAGAAAGAGAAGTATAGCTCAGAAACTAAAAGTAAACAGTCTATGGCACAATCCCCTGTCACCATTTCACAATTAGAAAAGAAGAAAAGGAAGCCTATGAGCACCCATGATCTGGTACCTCCTTGTAAAAGAACCACGAGTAGCATGGAAAAGAAAGGAAAAACAATCGTCAGTCCTCATACATAGGAAGATCCAATCGATCTTACCTCCCCTTCTGAAGATTTATCAGTCCAAGATGACATCCCTAGTTTGACCGAGGAACAAGACACTATTACTTTATGTGGGATGAGGGAGGAATTCAAGGAAAGATCATACATCCAACCAACAACGATGGAATCAACAAAGGCCTTAACAAGAGAACAAATGAAGAAAAAGATTGGGGAACTGTAAAAACAAAATCAATAACTCAAACAAGAAGTGAAGGAATACAAAGTATTGGACATGTATATAAAAAAGGATAATGATCAATTGAAAGCAACCAGCCAACAACTTCAAGATGACCTTGAAGAGACTTCTAACAATCTCAAGAAGGTACTACGACTCCTACAATACGTTAGGTTCATAAAAAGGGAGCTGAAAGAAGACGCCTCAGCCATCAACATCATTGATCCACCAAAGTAAAGAACACAGTCTCAAGTTTTGAAAAATTTTGGGTTTGTTTTTAGTTGCATGAGGACATGCAATGATTTTTGCATGGGGGAATGTTGAGACCTGAAATTGACATCCCCATTACCCTATTATACTCTTCATCTATACCTTTTTGGCTTACCTAATCTTGGGTGAATGACAAGAATGCTACCATTAGCCAATGATAAGGTCATAAGGTAAAGTATTGTTAATTCATGCATTTTGTGGTTTATTGAGCTAGGGAATTAAATATTTCATGTACTAATGCTTCACTTTTCCATGTATAATTTTTAACCTCTAGATAAATCCAACCTTCCTGTATAAGCTTACCTATCTGGTACTTGTGCACCAAGACTACCATTGTTCGAATCCGATACCAAACGCATCCGGTACTAAATCTCATCTGTTTCGATCCGATACCAACGGTCGTGGACTATTGTGATTCAGTACCACCATTTGCACACTATTTTAATCCTGTACCATCTACCTGTCATGATCTGATACCAATATAGAGATCTGAATGTACCAAGTTTAGCTCCAGATCTCCCAAGAAAATTGGTGGATGTTTATTTGCTTTAGCAAGGCTATGTTATAATAGTTTGTTGATTGCCTCATCCTCATGCACTTTGTGTCATGAGGATGAAGCTAAAAGATGTAACTGAATGATTAAATTTAAACATTTGACTGATTTGCAAATCACTTCACCTCCTTGTGTTTCACGACTAAGACTATTTAAATAGTCCTGGCAAGGATGGTGGAGGGAGAGTTAGCATATTACCAACATGTGAAGCAGTGTGTGATATTGCAGAACATATTTTGAGTGAAGACTAATAGAAGAACGTCATTTATCTCCATGTCTTGATTGTCTATGATTGAATATGAGTTGAGTTGTTAACAAAAGTTTGATTTTATGTTTTGAGATTTGAGTGAAAGTAATGTGTGGGTTGAAAACAAGCTTACTGTAGACTTCAGTATCTAACTTGTTGAAGCAACAAGGGCCCACCACCCAACAAAGGTCAACATCTTCGTAGATTAGCATTAGCATTTGTTTTGAATAGTGTAAATGTAAAATTAGCTGAAGTTTTGACTTTGTTAGATGATAGCAGTACAACTTAGAGTAGGATTTCCATTATATGATTTCTTAGAGATCTTTACTCGCCTTGTTTTTGCATATGCTCTATTTTTATGAATTTGATTTTGTTCTATACACATGAATGTTGGCAAAAGTAGTCAGACATATTTGAAGGAGAACTACTGAAGTTCACAACAACACATTCTGAACCACACCATACTCAGTATATTGGTTGTTGAACTACCCATGCTATGTCTTGATGATTGATGTGTAATTTTCCCTTTCAGAAGTGTGGATTGCATAGTTATTTTTCTGGGCCAGATAACAGAGTTGATCTTTCAAACCAACTCCATCTCATACTTGTATGTTCCATAATGGAGTAGATAGCCTCTCTGTGAAAGACAACCAAAGTGCATTACAATTTTCTATTTTTATTTGTTTCCAGCATGCATAATCTAGCTTAGTTCTATACTCATGATGTTAGAAATTACCTTTCTTACTAGTGTCTTGTAACTCTGTTGATTACAAATTCCGGATTGATAATTAATGAATGCATTATACTAAACATATAAGCAACACAACAAGGTTGTTTTTCACAAAAGAAAATAGTTATTTTTCAAAGTTCCTTCTATGCTATTTCCTTGAAAGTTTAGTAGTTTGAGAACACATGACTCTTTTCTACAATAACCACAGCCCGACAATGGCTTCCTTCTACCACATCATGGTTGTTATTCTTCCCATGCATTTGATTTCTCTTTTCTTCCAAAATCTACATGTATAAAATGTTCTTCATCCAAAAACGTGAGTATCCAAAAAATACCCCCTTAGTCACATGAATTTCCTCTTTTGATTTCTTCCTTGACTTGACTTACACTCTTCCCCAAGTTTATTTTACTGATGTATGTGCTCTCCAATAACTATGGGATGTGTTGGTTTGTTTCTCTGAGCTATACCTTTAGCATGGTTGACCCAGGTTCAGGTCTACTAGCCATTCAACAAAGCCTCTAAAACTATCGGCCCTCCTGGTAAACTAGAAGGCAATGCAGTGCACAGAGTGCAATGTGTAGTCTCACCCGAGATAGTATTAATGGGTGATTGCAATACTCAAGTCTTTGCAGTCCGGGATTGAATGGATATCTAAGAAGTGTGTGTTGAGATTTCTATTTAAACTATTAAATCAATATATTGACATTCCTAATTATGCATTTAATATAATCAAACTCATTATCTCATTCTTTCATCATGCTAATATCTATTCATAAATAGTAAAAGAGACATAAGAATTCAATTGCATAACATAGGTTTTACCGTGGTTCACCCCTTCCCAGGCTACGCTGACAAAGATTTGGATCTCAATTTCTTCTATTATGGTAGTTACAAAACTACAACGTCGCGTTCTTACAACTCATCCTCATTTGGGTTGAGATCTATTATGAGGTGGAATAGATCACACAAGGCTCCTCAGCCTATGATCTATCCCTCAAGATCTACCCTCCTAACCCCTCTATTGCTCAACAAATTACAAAATTGGATTGGATTATAGTAGTATTACCGACTAGTTAGAAAAAAAAGAATCCTTCCTCATGTAGTATCTCCTCAAAAGTGTGTCTTTCCTTGAACAACTATTGCCTCTCCTCCTAGGTATCTATATATATATATATATATATATATATATATATATATATATATATATATATGTTTTTGGCTCATCAACCATTACAATGTATTACAAAAACCTTAACCCTAACATCATTAGGTCTTCCATGCATGCATGCATGCTTCGTTTCCTTTGAACTTTCTCTTTCCTTGTGCATGCCTTTATTCCCAAAATAACCTTTCTTTCTAATTTATCCTGCTTCCATCAGGCCCCAAAAATGACATGTGGCTCGTCTTGAGCCACCTAACCCTTGTGTTCTTCATTGATCTTGCTTGTGATCATTTGGAACTTATCCATGAGCTTCGATGCTTGTGTTTGGGCCTATGTAGTCTTCTCCTTGAGTGAGTCCAATATCTTCACTGCAATCTCCTTGCTAACCATCCTTGCACATTCTTCCCGGGTTTGTTCCATATATGTTTTGGCTTCCTCATCCTATGCAATGACTTTTGCTATTTTCTCTTGGAGTGGTTCCATTTGGGACTCACACTCCTTTTTCTGTGTCTAGGAAACTATGAGTTCTGCCTGCAGTTTCTTCATGTCTTGCACTCCTTTGACGTGCTCCACGATCAACATTGTGTTATGCCTTTGCTTGAGGTCCTAGATAGCTTCACTTATCCTTTCCCATTCCAGGTCCCACAACTAGACATGTTGATCCTTTTCCATATTCGTCAAGAGTTGTGATTCTTTATCGAACAAGTCAACCACCGCATGGACTTGTCACTCTATATCCTTTATTTGTGTTGTTTCCTCCTATTTCCTTCACTCCCTCACCGCTGATGGAGTGGTGGGTGTGAGTTTCTCCCAGAAATGCTCGATCTCCTGTTGGTATTGATCGTTTGTCTACATAATCTGATCAATCTTCTCCATCACTATAATTTGACCCATCTGCACATTCTTTTGGATTTTCTCGTAGGATATGACCACTTTCTGCTCCAACCCATTTGCGTGGTCCTTCTCTTCTTTGGTCTTGATCTTATCCTGCTTGAGTATCAATTCCAACTCATCCTGGTTGTCCTTTGTCTACTACAATTCTGTTGTCTCTGTTCGTGCGCAAGACTGTACCTCCTGTATAATGTTGAGTTGCAGTTTATACAATGCCTTGGTCAGTATCCATGTCAATACCAACTATAGTTGAGCCAAGTAATTTAGGGGTGTCTTCCCCATGATTTCGTCCATGCGCAACATGCTAGGTGTGACTTGAATCATGGAACTTGACTATGTTGTCCTTTGGATCCTATCTTTATCACATGATCCAACTTCACCTCCTATATGTGATGTTGATGGGCCCATTTCTACGTTGTTGTTGGTTTCCTGTGCTTCCCTGATCTTCCTGAGGAGATGTCACATGTATGCCAACTCTTCTTAAATTATGTCCCTTTAACACATATCATTCTCAACATCTCCGACTGTGCGATCCGAGATCATTTGGGCCACCATGTCTTCATCATCCTCAATGATCATGTATTCTGGGGGCATTCTATGTGCCTTCCCCTTCTTGCGTGCACCACCCATTTGTGTGAATGGATGCTTATTCTGGCCTTGTTCTTGTGGAGTAGCACTTCATGTAGTTCCTTTTGCTACCTCAACTTGTTTCTATTGTACCCGTGGTGCCTGTGTGTTGTTCTTCTTCCTTGTTTGGACTCCTGTCTTGGATGTCCCCCCTTTCTTTTGTTGTTCTCTATTCTGACCTGTCCTTGGTTTCTTGGGCATTGTTACTTACTCGAGCTATGTTTGTTCCTTCCCTACCTTCTCAACATGTGTTTTTTTTTATCTTACCTAGTCCTCCTCTGTCTTTGCGGGTATTTCTCGAGAGATGATTATAATCTTCCATTCGTCTTCCCAATCCTTAATGGGCATTTCTATGTCCCCCTCCCTGATGTAGTAACACATTTGTAGACATTGATTTTCGGGGTCCTTTCATGTATGGATCCACATTGCATGTCTAGTGGCTTTGAAGTTGGCTATTCCTTGACACTATGCAACAACTTCTAGTGTTACCCTCCAAGTGTTGGTGATGATGTCATGTATGACGTAAAGATATCCTTTGAATACAGATGCATTCACTTTCCTATTCTTGGCATCTAAAGAGGCTCAAAGCGATAAGTATTGTGCTTCATAGCATAGTTCGGGTTTTGTGGAAAAAAATGAGTAGTTTCATCCCATCGCGACTATCATGATGAGTAGCCATGAATAATGAAATTGTGTCCTCAAATCCTTCACATCCTTATAGTCATCTAGGAGAAGATTCAACAAATAAGGGGCCCAGCTAAGTGTGGTGCCCTCGACACACAGTGTTACATCTATGACAACCCCAGCCAAAAATTTCTCCTTGTGACATTTTCTGAGTAATTTGCATGCCATAATTTTTGTGGCCATTCTTGTCGCGATGTCACTAATACACCTAATGATGATTTTACGCAACCTCCTTTTGGTGTCGTATTTCTTCTTCATCTCCTCGACCAATTCTTTCTCCTTTGTTTTGTCCTCCAGAAACTATGCAGGATCCATGTGCCATTATGGAAGCCCTGTGATGTATGCGATGAGATCTACGTCTATTGAGATGATTTGTTCCATCCATAGATATCCACCATGTGTGACCGCCATAAGTTGCTTGATGCAACTGTTTTCATACTAGCCTCTCCCAAAGTGTAGTAGGCCCAACAAACCTATAATTACAATTTTGGCCAGTCCTGTTGTCCACTAGACTGGTTTATTGATTGGTTCCCCAAAGGGTCATCTCCCCACAGTCTGTAGGTAGAATTTCTTGCATAACTCTGGGAACTTGTTTGTGTCCGTTACATTCTAGTCTGAGTACCTCAATTTATTTTCATAACCTAACAAATTTGTTGGTACATGTACCCCTCCCGGTATGTGTAGTAAAACAATTGTTGTGGTGGGTTGTCTTTGCGGTGACCTAGGTACCGTTTGCTTGTCCTTTCATTATGGTGACTGAATCAAGGTTCCAACCTCCATTGTTCGTTCTTCGACATACTCCTCTAGTCAGTCAGTGACATCTTCCACTGCTCCCTCCTCCATCTATTCTGGCATGGTTGTCTGTGATTCTTTTGGCGTAGTCACTTCTTCCTAGTTTGGAGCCATCCCATTGACTCTTGGGGCTTCTTTATGGTTTTTTGGGTGCCCTAGGTTTCCTACTTCTTCAGCCAGTTAGCCATGTCCTTGTCATGGCGCATCAATGTCCATACCTAATGATTTTTTCTGTTGGGTTTCCTCCACAATGGGTGTGGGGCTTCCTGGTGTTTTTATCCGGTGATGGTATCTTATCCACATTGACGACTTCTGGTGGCTGATATGGTTGTTGTTCGCTTCCTTGTGGTTTTGATTGTGCTCTGGTACTACTTCAAGGTTGTCTCATAGTCTGGATCGGTTCTTCCTGTTTGGGTGGTGCCATGGTGGTAAATATTTTGTTCATCGAGCTTAGTATCCTCTACAACCTCTATAACCTTCACTCTCTGTTTCATAGGCTCTATCACTATGTTCCCTTTTCAATTTCGCAATAACCTTTTTGCTCCCGCATCCCTATTTTATATCGACATTGTGTGAATCTTGTCGGTGACGTTTGCACGATTATTATTTAATTGAACCACCATTTCCCTCATACTTTCCATTGATTTACCTTGACATCGCCAGTTGGCACGATTAATGTGATGTCCCATCTGTCATTTCCGTCATTCAATTCTGATAGCCTCCGTCAATTGGTGCTTCTTTTTCTATATCCTCCTTTCCCTCTTGTTTTTGGTTCGTGGGGATTGTTGGCCTTGTCTCCATGAGATCATATTTCCAAGCGTGCATGCTCATTCTACTTTTAGTGCACTCTGCCTCTGTTTGTACCTTTTGATATCCTGCAGTACATCTTTTCTTTTCTTTTTTTTTACTATGCGATGACTTTCAAGTTGCGAGTCATTGAATGTCCTTGTATAGATTCAGTAGGCTCCCATGGATCATCCCTATTATTGCTTTTCCACCTAAGTCCTTAAACTATACAACTCTCCCATCTGTGACAATTTTTACTTCATATGGTCCTAACTAGTCCATTCTGAGTTTTCCCGGATGTTGAAGGGTTTTACTATCATACATTAACGCTAAGTCTCCTTCCTTGAAATTTTTCCTCTTGATATGTCTTTCATGTCAATATTTTTCCCTTTCTCTCTGAACTTGTTGGTGGAACCATGCTAGGATCATGTATTCCTTCATGATCATCAGTTGATTCAACCTATCCTGTACCGTGCCTCGTTCCATCATGTTTGTAATTGCTACTATGTGTAGACTGCGTACCACAAATTCTAATGCAACCACTACTTCTTGTACATATAGCAATATGAATGGCATGTGTCCTGTCAAATTCTTGCATGTGGTTCTGTATGCCGACAATACTACTGGTATTTTTAGGTCCCAATTGTTAAGCCCTAATATTGGCTCATTACCACTTAATTGGGGCATATTAGATTAGTAATGTTATTTTATTTATGTCGGCTATAGGCCATTAGTTGTAATTTAGATTAGTAATGTTATTTTATTTATGTCGGCTTTAGGCCAT
>ML799018.1:257781-275702 GCA_009831015.1 Picea engelmannii | reverse complement strand
AAATGTTAGAGGTTGGCATCATTAGACCTAGCCAAAGTTCTTACTCTGCACCAGTGGTAATGGTATTCAAGAAAGATAGCTCATGGCGTATGTGTCCAGATTATAGAGAGCTCAACAAGATCACTATTAAAGATAAGTTTCCTCTTCACGTTCAGCCTCAATCTCTCTCTTGGAATCACTCATATCCCCTACACTGGCTGTGCATCTTTGCGTTGTCTCCATATCTTTGAGTCTAGCTCAGAGATCATGCATTTGTCTCTCCATGACTGGATCTGTTACCTGCCTGCCTCTCCTTCTTTTCACTTCCCCATCCTCTGTATTATTTGACTGTCTATCTCTTCTTGGCAGCATAGTGAATTCTCTTCTCTGCTACAGAAAGCAAAGAATATTTCTATGCTTTGATACCAAACTGATAGCGACGTATCCCCTTCGCCACCCGCAGGTCGGAAGGTCCATGTGCACACAGGATCTTCTCCTTCCTCGACCTGAAGAACACTTACCGGTCCTTCTATTTCCCTATCGGGAAATCTGCACCCACATAAATCTCTGTGCGATCCCCTCTCTGCACTTGGAGGATCGGACTTTGCAACTTCACGAATCCGAAGGTCAGTAGTCGGGTGTTGGTTCTACGAATCCCCAAACACTGATGTAGTCAACGCTGACCCTCTCCTTTACCTTGTCGAGATTTTTTCTATTGGGATCTCGGCACTTGCGATATCGAACCACTCACTTTACCAACTCCCAAACCATGATGTGCCGAAACTCCGATGTGGTCACGGCCTTGACTTTTCAATGGTCTCGTCACCTCTATCGGGAATTCGGGTTTCGCGATTTCACGAATCCTGATGCTATTGTATTGGGACTTCTCGCCATGAAACCCCGATAGCTTATGCCACCTATCCTCCACTCTGCGACTCAGTTGTGGCCCACACTATTTACGTAGCCATCAGGATATCGCATATCGCAATATCGCGATTCCCGTTGCCAAATCTTCGACTCTTCTCTCACGAAATCCCGATAGGAAATTTCATGAATAATCCAACGGCCCTGGCTGGCTTGGATCAATGACTCTATCTATCCTGAGCTTTAAACCTTCAAGAATATGCCGTTGTATCTCCCCTGCACCTCTCCAAGATCTAACGACCCTCGGAGTATCATGAATTCTCCTCAGAGAATACCGACCGTCTGTTTCTTATTTGATGATTCCTGCAAATGACTAAGTGTTCCTCCACGGAACTCGTCCACCTGCGCGTAACTTATGACGCTTCTTGCCAATATTCAAGGAACAACTTGTCTACACCATTCTTCAACAAACTCAAAGGCCTATCCTTTTTGAGCTTTTTCCATGGCTTTAAGTTATCAAAAAGAAACTCCTTGCTCGCACTCTTTGCAACAACCTTCAACCACATCTAAGTGTTGAAGTCTTCGACTCTGTGCACACCTGCAGCAGAAGTCCTTCAAAGCTCCACTCAGGTTCACAACCCTGAGACCTTTAAATGGCCTATGCACTCCTTGCATGACTCCTGTGCCCAACTGCACTTTGGGATGGATGAGAACAAAAGCTATCTCTATCTGAACCCTCTGTCAACTCACTCCTTGCGGACAATTCAACTGCACTCCTTGCAAGAATCTTCTGGCTCAAATAGAAAAACAATTGAAACTCATTCCATCACCCTTTCAGAATTCAATTTAGACATGAAATCATATACACAGCATATAAAAGAAAATGTATAACAGGAAGTAAACATTCATGAGCAAATCAACATCAATACACAGAGAACAACACAAAACCTTGAATTTGAATCAATCTCTTTTCTATTAATTCAAATATCTATACATGGGTATTCTTACACAGCTCTCTGCTTGCTCTTGCTCTAATGCTTCGATCCTTTAATGTTACAAATGCACAATGAGGGTGTCTATATCCCGTTTCCCTCTTGCGCTTCTCAAACTATCTAGTCTAGAATTAAATTTCTATCTACCTGCATTAATTATTTTAAATGACTCTACCTACTAAGGACGATAGCTATCCGCTCAAGGTCCATTACAATACACAAGTGCGCCTTTTCTTAATGGCTCATTTAAGAACGTGCAACAACTCCAAAGTGTTTTCCAAAATTTGTGCTGGCTCATCCAACTGTCTTCTACTTCTATGTTGGCTCGCTTGATGTAGGCGATGCTCCTGCATCAATGTCTGAAGCTCTTGTCAACTGCCTCAATCCTGTCACCACTCCACATCCGCAACCCTATCAACTTGAATGGGTCCAAAAGGATGGCCCTCGCCTCCTAGTTTCCAAGCGTTGTTTGGTCACCTTTTTCATAGGCCAATTCAAAGATATTTTCCTCAGTAATGTCTCCCCTTTGGATTGTTTGGATTTTCTGCTCGGTATCCCATACCAAACCCAAAAAAATTCTATCTATCTAGACAAATATTTCCAGTACAAAATTACCAAAGAAGGCCACACTTATATCTTAGTTGTAGCAAAACCCAAACCCCCTTATACCAAAGAAAAAATCCCATATGTACACTTAAACCAATGTGTCTCTCTCTATTTCGTGCGCCCAATAACACCAAACAATACAACACACCCTATTCCTAAAACTATGACTCCCCTCCTCCACGAGTTCACAGAGGTATTTCAACCTCCGGAGGGACTTCCCCCCTCCTACCACATTGACCACTCCATTCATCTCATCCATGGATCTGCCTTACCTAACACCCCTACTTACCGTTTGGCCCCAACATAAACAGAGGAAATGGAAAGACAATTGACCGACCTCATCAACTCTGGCCACATCCAACCTTCATCTTCTCCCTATGCTTCTACCGCCTTTCTCATACCTAAACGAGATACCTTAGAAATGCACCTTGTCACTAATTACCAAGCCTTAAACAAAGCCACAATGAAAAATCGTTACCCCCTTCCCTGGATTGAGGAACTACTCGACACCCTCCAAGGAGCTAAGTGGTTTGCTAAATTAGATTTGACAACCGGCTACCATCAAGTTCGAATGAACCCAAATGATGTTTGGGAAACATCGTTAAAGACCAACTTTTGTCCTTTTTAGTGGAAATTCATGCACTTTGGTCTCACCAGCGCCCCAACCACTTTCATGAGGTTCATTAATGACATCTTCAGAGCACATTTGGGTCAATTTTTTCTCATCTACTTAGATGACATTCTCATCTTTAGTCGAACATGGGACACTCACATCTAACATGTCCGACAAGTCCTCAAAATTATCCAAGAACACAAGTTGCAATTCAAAGAGAAGAAATCATATTTTGGTCAGACTTCAAATCCCTATCTCAGCTTTGTGGTCAGCTCAGAGGGTATTCAACTAGATCCATCTCACATACAAGCATTGAAACAATGACCTCTACCTTATTCAACTAAGGAGTTGAAAATCTTTTTGGGTGGCATCAATTTCTATCGTAAGTTCATTCCCTTCTTTTCAAATCTTTCACGACGTTTACATCAACTCTCAAATACTTCTTCTACATTCATCTGGACCAAAGAGGAAACTACTCACTTTTCTTAGCTCAAAGACACCCTCTGATCATCCCCTATTTACATCTGCCACACCTCTCCCAACCCTTTGATATTGAGTCTGACACCTCACAATATGCTATTGGTGACGTACTTAAATAGGGAGGACACCCCATTCTTACCACTCTAACACCATGTCTGAGGAAAAAAAAATTATATTACCTATGAAAAGGAATTTTATAGTCTGGTGTAAGTACTCAAACAATGGAGGCATTATTTGTTGGGTAAATAAACCATTATGCATACTGACCACCACCCTTTGATTTTCATCAACTCTTAATCGAAGATTCAGGAACAAAGGAACCTTAAATGGGCCTCCTACATTCAACAATTTCACTTAGTCAACAGATACAAGAAAGGCACTTCTAATAAAATGGTTGATTTTCTAAGCCAACCTCCCACTTCAGTTCTTTCCACTCCAGAAGTACATTGTGCTACTTCTAACACATGGAAAGATCAATATGCTACTAACACCTACTTTTGAGAGATTTCAGGATTTTTGCAAAGCCCCACTGTGATCAATCAGACCCCCTTCCTAGACTACACTATTTAGGATGGGTGGCTATATAAGTTGAATTTTCTATGTGTTCCACACTCAGAACACCGCCTCTTGATCATCAGGGAAGTGCATGCTTCATCCTATGGGGGCCACTTCAGGACCCCAAAGACCACCCAACATCTGCAACTCCATTTTCATAGGGCTTCCATGCAACCTCAAGTTGAAAAATTTATCAGATCTTGTGCCTTATGCTCACAATCCAGGCCATCCAACTGGAAGCATGGGTTGTATCAACCACTCTCGCTTCCTTCTCATCCTTGGGAGTCAATCTCAATGGACTTCCTAAGTGGAATTCCAACAATCCAAAAGAAACATGATGCAAACTGGGTAGTGGTATGTCGCTTCATCAAAATGGAACTTTTTATCCCATGCAAAATGACTACTACAACAATGCAAACAACAAAACTCTATTTCCATCATGTTTGGCCCCATTTTGGCCTCCCAAGAAGTATCATCTCAGATAGAGATTCTCACTTCCTTTGTAAATTTTGGAAGACCATATGGGCACTATTGGGGTGCCACCTCAAGTTTTCTACTGCATTCCATCCTCAAACGGATGGCCAAACAAAGGTTGTCAAGAGATTCTTGGTGCATTCTCTCCAAACTCACTTTGGGCACAACAAACAATGGGACAATTACTTACACATTCTCCATCATAGCTACAACAAGGCAACACATTGTTCTATAGGATTTTCACCTTTTCAAGTATACTTGGGCTTCCAACCAACATCTCTAACCAAGCTTCCACTCACTTGGGCTCTTCTAGGTACCTTCCATCAACAGTAGGAACAACTGTCAGCTCAATGATTTCTCCAAAAAAAAGCACAACGCCACAGTGCAATCACATCATCACTCAAAGCATCCCAAGATCATGCCAAGCAGTGCCATGACAAACAAATAACCTTCATGGCCTTTCAACCTGGGGATCAAGTCTGGTTACAATTGGATACGTAGCGCTTCAAAGGATACCATCACAAGCTTCTTCCAATAAGATATGGTTTGTATACAATACTCGACAAGATTGGAGAAAATGCATATAGGTTGGATCTGCCACCATAACTGGGAATCCACAATGTCATTAATGTAAATCACTTAAATTTGTTTGAGCCTTCCCTCTTGGAAGAACCAGTCACCATCACTTATCCAGTGGAAAACATTCCTGATTTCCAACTCCCATTGGCCAAAGACACTATATTGGACACTCGAAGTTGGTATACAAGACACCAGACTTACACTTCATATTTGGTATCCCGCCAAGGCCAAACTCCAGCTCAGGAAATGTGAATCACAACTGATGTATTACACAACAAGTTTCAACATATTCTCATGGAATTCAGGACTCTTCCAGATCTAAACAAGGAGGAATTGGGCCAAGGAGGCCACCTACGGCACACAAGTAAATCATCTAGGCACAACACTTCTTCACCTTTTGATAATGAATTAAATATATGTAAAATAAATGTTTCCCTTGGTATATAAGGTGAACCAGGACTAAAATAAATAATTCTTACCTTTTCTTCTAAAGGTAGGTGTCTTGGTTGTTTCTTTTCTGAGTTTTCATTTTACATTCATGACAATTTCATTTTTTTAGGGTTTATGAAGAATAACCAATGCGCCTTCCTTCATGGATGCCTACTCGTGAATTTGTTTTCCATTCTTCCACCTCTAAGAGAAATATTATCTCATTATATAGCCACTCTCTTAGGGAAAAAATCATTTCCTTCGAGTTTTTTGAGGCAGAAGGGAGGACGCACCAACTGGGATTTGTGCCCTTGTTGGTTTCTTCTTTGAGGGAATGAATTGAGTGTGCCCTCTTCCATGGTTTCACTGGTCTTCTCCCACTAATCCCTAGAGGTCACTTTGAGATCAAAAAAACCTCTTGGCCACTCTTGGATCACCCCAGTCTGGATCCCCATTTTCTTGGTCACCCAAACTAATGGTGCACCACTGTTCAGATTTGCGCCCCTGCGGAGAGTTTTTGGTCAGAAGACGAGCTATGTCTTGTGTGGTCACCTTCTCCCGTAGATCACCATTTTGGGTAGATCATATTAATTATAAGGCTTCCCCTTTGTCTTTCCTTTAATAAGTGAAGATACAAATAACCAACTATCTACGAGAGCCTAATAGTATCCTAGGATGGAACCTGTATCACTTTAAATAGATAAATCAATGATTATTTTCCTTTAATGCTCCAAGTTGGAACTCAAATACCTTTTGAGTGAGGTGACCTTGTCAATCAAAATGCTTAGAGAGATTAGGTCTTGCAAATGAAAGATCAAGAATATCAGTACACAGAGCTATGAAACAAATTAATGAAATTTAAAGACAGAGTAATGTTTAGGACGAATTCATGGAATTAAACATTACAAAATTAATACGCGAATAAATACTTAGCTTGAGGTTAGCACGAGTGATTTCCCATTGGATGCATTGAGCAATTGTCCCCAGGCCCAAAAGGGGAGAGGTGGACCCAAATTTTTCTGATGGGTACCCTCGCAAGTAAAACAGGGGTCCCATCATTAGATTATGGTAACCAAATTTTTAACCAAACATTTCAAAAAGTAAATAAACATGAACAACACTTTAAGAACTTAGCAACCAGAGTGCTAAAAAGTTTTCAGAATGCAACACATGTCGAACAAAGGTGTTCTATTATGATCTGGATGCTACCTAAATTTTTTATTTACGCTGAAGGGAAATGCAATAAACAAGTTTCAAAACAAAAAAAATAAGAACTAAGAACTTGTAATAAATTACTTAAATCAAGTCTGAACTATTTACACACAGTGGCATTGTATGACTATTACGATCCCTGCCCAATGTATGAACATTTCATTTAGACTTAGGGTAACAAGTTTGTTACAAAAATATTTGATACAGTAACAAATAAATATCACAACACTCCACAAGAAAGGGTGTGTGATTATACATCGTATAATACAATCTTCACAGTGAATCTTTACACACAAGAAGAGAATTTCCTCACTTAATAAAAATAGTAATAGTAATGTCGGCTTGATTGGATTCAATTATAACGAGATCTAAATTGTACATTCTCCAAATCTAGAATCCAGAAATTCGGAAGTGTGGACAAAAGACTTACATAACTATCTTTTCTTCCCACGAAACCACTATTGCAACATTTAAAAGGAACAAAAATTGCAACATTCTATTGCTAGTAAAATACTCTTTATCGAAAATAAATGAAAACATTTCTTTAATACAG
Organism: Picea engelmannii; assembly: GCA_009831015.1. NCBI lineage: Eukaryota > Viridiplantae > Streptophyta > Pinopsida > Pinales > Pinaceae > Picea > Picea engelmannii. The sequence continues at coordinate 268,366 of ML799018.1, read as the reverse complement.
ATGATGATCTTTCAAATAGAAAAGACCCAAACAAAATATGGAGGATATTTCCTTTTTCCTTCCTATCACACAGTAGAAGCTCAGATTTACCTTCAAAATACAGATTTAGAGAGCACGAACTTTTACATACAGTTAACAAAAAGACAGAAAGGTATCAATATTTAAAATCATGGAAGAACCAAGCTAGGGTTAGAACATTTATCGAAGCAAAATGGAGATTCAAATATAAAGTACGAGACTTTGAAAATACAGTAAGATTCATATTTCATGCTGGGTTAATAACGCAGACCATAAGTTCCTACGAAGTTTCGTAGAGATAAAAAGTTATATCGTAGGGTATAAGAAATGAGGACCCAATATAGGAAATAACAGGGAGAGACAATAAACCCTAAAGCTTAAAGAACCCGTAACAATCTTTAAAATTCCAATGTAGGATCAAATGCGTTGGAAAGAGAAAAACAAATTTGTGGTGACTAGTGCGTACTACTTAAATAAAAAATTGCAGAGAGCTTAGAGTAAAATGACAGAGAGTTGTTACCTGGTTTAGGGTAGCCTCCAACTGACAGTCACCCTATCCTTTTCTTCCTTCCCCTTACAAGCCCAACTACACGGTTCAGGGTATGTTCATCAATTCATTTATCGTGGGGTAGCACTGGAGCGTTTTCACAAAAAGACAAAGCCAAAGAAAATGAAACAATAACCCAGAGACCCGTCTCAGAACTGAGTAATAGCAAGGGTTATGAATCCTATACCTTTCCATGTGACAGGAGGGAGGTGGCATGTTTTTCATTGGACACAGTGGTCAGACGAAATCCCTTGGTAGGTACCCTTGAAGGTCACCATTAATATACTGGATGGACAGAGGTTTTATTACAGGTCTGACAAATCCCTGATTCAAATTCATACCGATTTATTGTGAGCGAGGACAACTCAGTTACGACAAGATATACAAAGTTGGTGAGTCCAGTCTCTCATTCAATTAAGGTGTGACTATCTGTTCGTTCACGTTAAATGGATTCATAAGGATGATTGTTATCATTGGATCCTTAATGACGCTCAAATGTTAACCAATTAAAATAATGTTTTAATAGTGATTGTAATTTTAACCATGACCTGTTCTCATAAGGTCTATTGTTTGGACAGTTAAAAAAAACGTAAAATCACCATTATATTAATACCTGTAACATTTTTTATAAAGACATATGCTTTGCTGGAACCCAAATTCGTATAGACCATTTATGTTATAAGTAATGTTAATGCTATGCAGTGAAAGGGTTGTGATATTATTAAGGCTTTAACAAATGAAAACGTTAAATGTTCATGCCTCAAAATGGGTATAATACTAAGGGTCCTCAATATTATAAGTGTTAATATATATATATATGGAAAGGATTATAATAGTAATGGGGCTTAATATATATAAATGTCAATGTTTATATATGGATATAATATAACATTAGTGGGGTTGTATTAACCCTTCATACTTATTTTAGAAATGTTAGTAATCTGAATGGCTTAGATATAGCGAAGCTTCCCTTAGTTATATGATTTTCTGGGTAGTATGAAATAACTCAGAGATAAAATATTTTATGATGGCAGTTAGTTGTATCAATAAATGGAAACATAAACCTTTCAAAAGATAAATAGTGATGACAACCACATACTTACAATATCTATATTTCTTTCAAAACAAGTTGCTCGAAGATAAAGAGAATTAATGTCCCTAAGGATTTTTTTTTTAATTTGATAAATTTGGGGAACATTACACACGTCAATCTTCCATACAGAGCGCACAACAAGTTTGAAGTCATACGTAGTGAGATAGAGGAAAAGTAAAGGTAATTCTATGTTTATTTTATGTCAGCGTCAACCAATATTTTTGTAATAAAGCATCTGCAGATATAAGAAATAAGAAAGATGCCTAATCTCTATGTAAGAGTCGGTATGTCAATAAAGATTGTGGAAAGTTCTCTTGTGAATATGTTAGTTGTTAAGCCCTAATGTTGGATCATTACCCCTTAATTGGGGAATATTACATTAGTAATGTTATTTTATTTATGTTGGCTTTATTCCATTAGTTGTAATTATACCTCCTAGTCTCCTATATATACCAAGGAGACATTTTCATTTGGAATCATCTTGTACTTGAACATTTATGTGGGGTAAAGGGAGGTTTCCCCCTCGAAGAGGACTATTATCTGAACTTATCTCTTTTTCAAGGCGTTGAGTACTTATTCTTAGGTTTTTCTATGCTATATTTATATTTGGTTCTTAACATATGGTATCAAAGCTCAAGGTCTTGGGGTTTCGCTGCTACATTTGCAACACCGTGGAATTTTTGCTATAAATTTTTTTCTACAACTACTTAGAAGGAACGTATTGGAGGATATTTAGTAGATGGATCAAGGTACATTGGGTTAAAATTTCAGCTCCTGAGGCCTTATAATTTCGAGGATACAACCATTGTAATATAGGGTTCTAGAATCATCCTGAATTGAGTCATTGCGGAATTTTTGCTATAAATTTTTTTCTGTAACATTTCAGACTCTGAAATACAAAATATATTCTCAAAAATTAATAAGGTATCTTTGGTAGAAATTTTAGCTTCTGGGTAATCTTAAATTTTTAGATACACCCTGTGGAAGATAGGGTATATGACTAGTCCTATTGACTAGTCTCAAGCAGGTGTTTTAGGTAAAACAATCATAAATTATTCATAGAGTATCCAAATTGAATGCGACTAGTTTCATTGGATATTGGACAGCCTATCGTAGTTCTAGTATGAGTTTCAAAATTTTATTTCAATTATTTTGTGTGGGGCACTCTATACAAGTGAGATCTCCTGGAAAGGCCAAAAATAAGCAAGTTGCGGGGAAGTTACCGCAAATTCCACTTGGCACATCCAATTTTTAGCAGACCTATGGCATTGAAGAGAAGAAATATCAGATGCCTAAAAAAAATACAAGTTCATACTCAGAAGGACCTAAATTTTGGAGATACAATAAAAGGAAGATTTTCTACCAGAACCACCTCAAAATCAAGGCTTAAAGTGATACTTGGCGAACATGCCACCAAGAAAGGGAACTTCTACACCAAATATGCCTCCAGACAATCCTACTTGGACTCTTGATGAAGGTGAAGAAATGCATAGTGACATAAATGATTTAAAAAAGAAGACAGTAACCAAATATGAACTACAAGAGATGATGGATTCAATGAAATCTAAGTTGGATACTAATATGGATGGTTTAAAAGGGGAGATCATGGAAGGATTGAAATTTTTCCTAATAGAGAGGACACCTAAAAGTGAAAATGTATCCCATGAAATTCATGATGAGGACACAATGAAGGTGAATCAATAAAGGATAAAATCCAACTTTGGGTTGAAGACCAACCACGTTCCTAAGATCAATATGAGGAAGTTTGATGGCAAGGACCCAATCACATGGATACTTAAGATGGAGAAATTCTTTGATCTACATAATGTGCCACATACACAAAAGGTATGAATTGCTTCTTTATATGTAGAACCCAATAAATTTGCATGGTATCAATGACTTTGTTCTCGCAAATCACTCATCACTTGGACAATTTTCATGGAAGAAATGATAGCACACTATGAGGATATGAGGAGCAATACCCTCTTTAGCCAATTGATAAATCTCAAGCAAAAGGGTTCAGTTACAAAGCACATTGAGAGCTTCTAAAGATTGAATATAAAGGTAAAAGATATTCCAGATGAGCGCTTAATTGATGTATTCATAGGAAATTTAAAGGATAACATTCAACATGAGCTTCACCTTCCAGAACCCAAATCATTGGAGAATGCATTTAAGATGGAAAGAAATGTTGAAAGTAAAAGTATGGCTATTGCTACTAGAAGGACCAATCCTAACATCTATAGAGAGAATAATGCTCCTTATTCTAAAACACCTCAACCTACAAGGTTGAAACCTCATCAATTGGAGGAAATAAAAGCAAAAGGTTTATGCTTTAATTGTGACAACAACTACAGTAAGGGACATAAGTGTGGTGAGAAGAAATTATTCTACATAGATTGTGAAGAGGAAGAAGAACAAGAACAACAACCATATCAAGATGAAAACGTAGAAGAAATTTCATCTAAAGAGTTGACTCCCACGATATCGTGTAATGCATTGGTTGGAATTAACACTCCTCAAAACCTCAAGATTAAAGGACACATCAAAAATAAAAAGGTAATAGTCTTAATTGATTCTAGCAATACTCATAATTTCATTCACTATAAATTAGCCAAATCTCTCAATTTCTTTGTATATCTAGCGCCAGAGTTTCAAGTAATGATTGTAGATGGAGGAACTATCAATTGCTTAGGAAAATGCAATAATATCAATGTTACTATGGGGTAAATATGTAATGAATAGTCCAATGATTTCTATACCCATGGGTGGTGCTGATATTGTACTAGGAATCCAATGATTACAATCATTAGGAACAATGACTTTTAATTTTCAAGAACTTTTCATTAAATTTTTCATTGGAAGGAAAATAAATTGAGTTAAGAGGTATCACAGGGAAACCCGGTAAGGTAATAATCTCTAATGGCATGACAAAATTATTGAAAAGGGGGCATCAAGGTGTTATTGCATAACTATGCTCACTAGATGTTTAAACATCTAAGACATATATTCCTCAATATCTCCAAGGGATCATTGATAAGCATTCCAAAGTATTTGAAGATATTCCCAATAATCTTCCACCCACTCGAAATCATGATCATGAAATTCACCTAGTTCCTAGGAGTGTTCCTCCTAACATCAGGCCATACAGATACCCTTATGCCCAGAAGAGTGAAATTGAGCACATGGTTGAAGAAATGTTAGAGGTTGGCATTATTAGACCTAGCCAAAGTTCTTACTTCGCACTAGTGGTAATGGTATTCAAGAAAGATATATCATGGCATATGTGTCCAGATTATAGATATCTCAATAAGGTCACTATTAAAGATAAGTTTCCCATTCCCATCATTGATGAATTGTTATATGAACTACATGGAACAATCTATTTCACAAAATTGGAGCTTCGTTCATGGTATCATGAGATTAGAATGAAGGAAGAAGATATCCCAAAAACAACATTCTGAACTCATGAAGGCCATTATGAATTTTTGGTCATGTCTTTTGGCCTTACAAATGCACCTTCCGCATTCCAAGGGTTGATGAATTCCATTTTCAATATCTTCCTTCGAAAATTTGTGTTAGTATTTTTTATGATATACTAATCTATAGAAAGTCTTGGGAGGATCATGTGCAACATGTTGACAAGGTGCTACAACTACTAAAGGAGCAACAACTATATGCCAAACCATCCAAATGTTTCTTTGGAGTGAAGGAGGTAGAGTAGTTGGGTCATATTGTATCTCATGAAGGTGTCAAGGTAGACCCTAACAAGATTAAGGCCATGATGGATTGGTCGATTCCCAAAACATTGGAGAATCTTAGAGGATTTTTGGGTTTGATAGGTTACTACTGTAAGTTTGTTCGACACTATGGAAGAATAGCAACACCTTTAATGACACTAACTAAGAAGGATGCATTTTCATGGACTCCAGAGGCAACTAAAGATTTTGAACAACTTAAAGAGGTGATGTGCAAATCTCATGTCTTGACCACTCCATACTTCATAAAAACCTTTATTGTGGAATGTGATGCCTCGTTAAATGGAATTGGTGTTGTCCTAATTCAATAAGGAAGGCCCCTGGCTTTTGAAAGTCGACCACTCAAGGGAAAGGACTTACCCAAACCCATTTATGAGAAGGAAATGATGGAAATACTACATACATTGAAGAAATGGCGTCCTTACCTAATAGGTAGGCACTTCAAGGTCAAAACAGATCATGTTGGTCTTAAATACTTCTTGGAAAAAAGACTATCTTCAGAAGAACAACAAAAATGGGTAACCAAGATATTGGGTTATGATTTTGAAATTGTCTATAAAAAGGGAAGCAAAATGTTGTGGAAGATGAACTCTCAAGAAATGATGAAGATTTTGAGGCCTTTCTCTGTTATATCTCGATCATCCAACCCGATGGATAATAGAAGCAAGGGATGAATCGAAGAATGACAAAAAAGTGTGGACTCTCATTCAAAGGTTGCAGTAGGATTCCAGTGCATCAGATGCATTTACATGGAAAAATGATTCACTATGGTACAAAGATCGCTTATATTTATGTAAGAAATCCCAACTCAAACAAAATGTACTATTGGAATTGCACACCTCTCTAGTAGGAGGGCACTCGAGATTTTTGAAAACCTACCATAGAGTCAAGAAGGATTTTTTTTGGGATGGCCTTAAAAATGATGTTCAAAGGTTTGTGGCGGATTGTTTGGTTTGCCAAGAAAATAAGGTGGAAACAATTAAGACCCTAGGTCTTTTAAAACCATTATCCATCCCAAGTCAGTGCTGGAAGGAGGTTTCCATGGATTTCATCACAGGGTTACCGAAGTCTGAAGGAAAGAGTGTCATCATGGTAGTTGTTGATAGACTAACCAAGTACGAACACTTTTCTGGACTCTCTCATCCCTTCAAAGCTAGTACAATTTCCACCACATTGATGGAGATAGTTCAAAAGATACATGGCAGCCCAAAGATTATTGTAATTGATAGATATCCCATCTTCACTGGAAATTTTTGGACATAGTTACTTTCTTGTTTGGGTACTGGGCTAAGGAGGCCACCTAGGGGAATGCCCACCTAGGGGACAAGTCAATCACCTAGGTGCAACACTTCTTCACCTTTTGATGATGAATTAAATATATGTAAAAGAAATGATTCCCTTGGTATATACGGTGAACCAGGACTAAAATAAAGCATTCTTACCTTTTCTTCTGAAGCTATGTGTCTTGGTTTTTTTCTTTTTTGAGTTTTCATTTTACATTCACGACAATTTCGTTTCTAGGGTTTCTAAAGAATAACCAATGCGCCTTCCTTCTCGGCTGCCTCCTGGTGACTCTTTTTTCCATGCTTCCACCTCTGAGAGAAAGCTTATCTCATTAGCTAGCCACTCTCTCACAGAGAAAATCATTTCCTTCGAGTTTTCTGAGGCAAAAGGGAGGGCACACCAACTGGGGTTTGCGCTCTTGTTGGTTTCTTCTTTGTGGGAATGAATTGAGTGCACCCTCTTTCATGGCTGCATTGGGATTCCCCTACTAATCCCCAGAGGTCACTCTAATATCGCCAAAAATTCTTTGCCACTCTCGGATCACCCCGATCTGGATCCCCATTTGCTTGGTCACCCAAACTAATGGTGCACCCTTTTTCAGATTTGTGCCCCTGAGGAGAGTTTTTTGTCAGAAGTCAAGCTATGTCTTGCATGGTCACCTTCTCCTATATATCACCTTCTTGGGAATATCAATTGGTATCAGAGCCTCAAGATCCATGGAAAAGATTCTGATCTTGAAGATTGAGCCAAATTTTTTTGGGGGGTTTTCATGAAATAATTTAGAGTTTGCCCATTCCAAGGTTTCCATTTTATGCAAGAAGATCCATAGATATCATAATCCCCAAGGTATCCCACATCTCCATTTCCACAGAGAGGAGCTCCAAAGATCTAAAATAGTACAGATATCTCCCTCTAGACTAGTTCAAGCTCCATTGCCTCAGGGTTTTTGAGTCCTCTATTCTCAAAACAGAGTCCTTTGTTCAACATTGCAACCTAGGGATGCATTTTCTCTTCAGCTAGCCTCACAATGCCTCCACGCAAAGATCCTTTGGCAGTCAACTCATATTCCAACACATCAAATATCATCCAAGATCTTGCCTCCATAGTCAGTGAGCTGCTCAGAATGCAACAACAAAATAATCCAGATCCATTCCAGTTGGAAAATCGAATCCAACTACCCAAGTTTGTTGGGAAAATGAATGGTGAAATGGTGGATTCTTGGATCCATAGCCTATCCATCTATTTCAATACATGTCTAGGCCTTACCGAGGAAAGAAAACTCCATATTTTCGCATTGCAATTAGAAGGACTGGCATAAACTTGGTGGGATATAGAGAAAGAGAAGACCACATTTGTGATAGATATTGGGGATGCTCCATATTCCTCTACTTCGCAACCCATCAAAACCTAGGCTCAACTTTATTAAGATTTGAGGAATAGCTTATACCTACCTCGGTATGTGCAATCCTTATGGATCAAATGGCACCAACTTCAACAACTCCCTTCACAAGGAGTGCAAGCTGACATATAATTCTTATACAAGATGCACCTCCTACTTCATGTTTTAGATATAGAAGAGGTAATCATATTAAAATTTGTGGTTGTTTTATTAATTCAATTCCATCGAGAAGTAGAGTTGTTAGAAAATCCAACTTTAGATAAAACATTTCAGAGATATATGGCTATAGAAAGGAAAGTCGCTCCTAGAGGTCATATTCCTTAGTCCCACCCTTACACCAAACCCCTGCCTCTCAAACATCCATCTCCCATCCCTCGTCCCACTTTCTACCTCCTCGAACTCAAAACCCCACACCCAATACAACTACAAGGACACCCTAGTTCTCATTCCACAAAACTACTTCACGCAATTCATCAGATTTTCGAATCCTCCAAAATCTAAAAGCCAACAAAACTCTACTCAGTAAGCTCATTGTGCCTTCCCAAGTAGAAGATACTGAAGAAGTTCCTCTGGACAATCCCATAGAAGTAGATCCCTCATTGATTCTAATGACCCAGGAAGATTTGAACGCATCCACCCAAAACCTCTTCACCCATAACTACCAAATCAAAAACACCTTGGCTTTACTTATTATGGACAATGGAAGCTAGAAAAAGTTGGTGTCTCAAGCCCTTGTCAACCGCCTTAATCTTATCACCACTCCACATCTGCAACCCCATTAGCTTGGATGGGTCCAAAAGGATGGCCCTCACCTCCTAGTTTTCAAGCGTTGTTTGGTCACTTTCTCCATAGTCCAATTCAAATATATTATCCTCTGTGATGTATCCCCCTTGGATTGTGTGGATTTTCTACTCGGTATCCCATAAAAAAACCCAAAGAAATTCTATCTATCTAGCCAAATCCCACCAGTACAAAATTACCAAAGAAGGCCACACTTATATCTTAAATGCAACAAAACCCAAACCCCCTTATACTAAAGAACAAATCCCACATGTACACTTAAACTGATGTGTCTCTCTCTATTTGGTGCGCCCAATAACACCAAAAAATACAATGCACCCTGTTCCTGAAACTATGACTCCCCTCCTCCACGAGTTCGCAGAGGTATTTCAACCTCTGAAGGGACTTCCCCCTCCCACCACATTGACCATTCCATTCATATCATCCATGGATCTGCCTTACCTAACACCCGTACTTACTGGTTGTCCCCAACAAAAATAGAGGAAATGTAAAGACAACTGACCAACCTCATCAACTTTGGCCACATCCAACCTTCATCTTCTCCCTGTGCTTATGTTGCCTTTGTCATCCCTAAACAACATACCATAGAAATGTGCCTTGTCATTGATTACCAAGCCTTGAACAAAGCCACAATAAAAACCCATTACCCCCTTCCCCGGATTGAGGAACTACTCGACACCCTCCAAGGAGCTAAGTGGTTTACTAAATTGGATTTTATAGTTGGCTACCATCAAGTTTGAATGAAGCCAGATGATGTTTGGAAAAAAGTGTTTAAGAACAAATTTGTTCTTTTTGAGTGGAAAGTCATGCCTTTCGGTCTAACCAACACCCTACCAACTTTCATGAGGCCCATCAATGACATCTTCAGAGAACATTTGTGTTGATTTTTGGTCATCTTTTTAGATGACATTCTCATCTTTAGTTGGACATGGGAAACTCACATGCAACATGTCCGACAAGTTCTCCAAATTCTCCAAGAACACAAGTTGCAAGTCAAAGAGAAGAAATCATATTTTGGTTAGACTTCAGTCCCCTATCTCGTCTTTGTGGTCAACTCAAAGGGTATTCAACCAGATCGTGCTTGCATCCAAGCATTGAAACAATGGGCTCTACCTTCTTCAGCAAAGGAGTTGAAAATATTTTTGGGTGGCATCAATTTCTATCGTAAGTTCATTCCCTCTTTTTCAAATATTGCTCGACCTTTGCATCAACTCTCAAATACTTCTTCTACATTCATATGGAACAAATAAGAAACTACTCACATTGCTCAGTTCAAAGATGCCCTCTGCTCATCCCCTGTTTTACATCTACCAGGCCTCTCCCAAACCTTTGAGATTGAGTCTGACCCCTCACAATATGCTATTGGTGTCGTACTTAAACATGGAGGACACCCCATTTCTTACAACTCTGAAACCCTATCCGAGGAAAAGAAAAATTATAGTACCTATGACAAGGAATTTTATAGTCTGGTGCAATCACTCAAACAATGGAGGCATTATTTGTTGGGTAAAGAAACCATTCTACATACCGACCACCACCCCTTGATTTTCATCAACTCTCAATCGAAGATTCAAGAACAAAGGCACCTTAATTTTTATGTGTTCTGATCTCAATGGTGCAGTCTATTTTTCCATTTGAGTTGAGCAGCAGCTTGTAAAAGAACTTTTGACTAATTAATCCCAGAG
>ML799018.1:242026-254016 GCA_009831015.1 Picea engelmannii | reverse complement strand
CATTTACAAGAAGAAGCATAAAACTTAACACATAAGTTTTTATTGCATATTTTTAACACATGAAGCAAGGTCCTGTAAAGTTTATTTTCATGAAGTAGGGGTGCTTGCATAGCATAACAAGTCAGCCTTCTATTTTCAGATCATATGAAAAGGAATTTTATAGTCTGGTGCAATCACTCAAACAATGGAGGCATTATTTGTTGGGTAAAGAAACCATTCTACATACCGACCACCACCCCTTGATTTTCATCAACTCTCAATCGAAGATTCAGGAACAAAGGCACCTTAAATGGGCCTACTACATTCAAAATTTCATTTAGTCATCAAATACAAGAAAAACACTTCTAATAAAATGGTTGATTTGCTAAGTCCACCTCCCACTCCAGTTATTTCCATTCTAGAAGTACGTTGTTCTACTTATGACACATGGAAAGATCAATATTCTATTGACACCGACTTTCAGGATATTTGGGAATCTTTGCAAAGCCCCACAATGATCAATCATACCCCCTTCCTAGACTACACTATTCAATATGGGTGGCTATATAAGTTGAATTTTCTATGCATTCCACACATAAAATACCACCTCTTTCTCATCAAAGAAGTGCATGCTTCAGCCTATGGGGGCCACTTCGGGACCGCAAAGATGACCCAATATCTACAACACCATTTTCATTGGCCTTCCATGCAAGATCAAGTTGAAAAAATTATTAGAGCTTGTGCCTTATGCTCACAAACCAAGCCATCCAACTGGAAGCATGGCTTGTATCAACCACTGTCACTTCCTTCTTGGCCTTGGGATTCAATTTCAATGGAATTCCTAAGTAGACTTCCAACAACCCAAAATAAACATGATGCAATATGGGTAGTGGTATTCCGCTTCAGCAAAATGTCACTTTTTATCCCATGCACAAAGACTACTATAATAGCGCAAACAATCAAACTCTATTTCCATCATGTCTGGCCCCATTTTGGCCTCCCAAGTAGGATCATCTTAGATAGAGATTCTTGCTTCCTCGGTAACTTTTGGAAGACCATACGGGTGCTATTGGGGTGGAACCTCAGGTTTTTTACTACATTCCATCCTCAAACAGATGGCTAAATAGAGGTTGTTAATAGATTCTTGGTGTGTTCTCTCCGAACTCACTTTGGGCATAGCAAATAGTGGGACAATTAATTACACATTCTCCGACATAGCTACAACAAGGCAACACATTCTTCTACAGGATTTTCCCCTTTTGAAGTCTGCTTAGGCTTCCAACCAGCATCTCCAACTGAGCTTCCACTCACTTGGGATCCTGAAGATACCTTCCATCAACAGTAGGAACAAATCTCAGCTTAACGATTTCTCCAACAAATTGCACAACGCCACAATGAAGTCATATCATCACTCAAAGCAGCCCAAGATCATGCCAAGCAGCGCCATGACAAACAAAGAACCTTCATGGCCTTTCAACCAGGGGATCAATTATGGTTACACTTGGATAAGAAGCTCTTCAAAGGCCACCATCACAAGCTTCTGCCAATCATATATGGTTTGTATACAATTCTCGACAAGATTGGAGAAAATGCATATAGGCTGGATCTGCCACCACAACTGGGAATCCACAATGACATTAATGTAAATCACTTAAAGTTGTTTGAGCCTTCGCTCTTGGAAGAACCAGTCACCATCACTCATCCAGTGGAAAACATTCATGATTTCCAACTCCCATTGGCCAAAGACACTATACTGGACACTCGAAGTCGCTCTACAAGACACCAGACTTACACTTCATATCTGGTAGCCCACCAAGGCCGAAATCCAACTCAGGCAAAGTGGATCACAATTTTTGTATTGCACAACAAGTTTCCTCATCTTCTCATGGAAGCTATGATGCTTCCATATCTAAACAAAGAGGAATTGGTCCTACGAGGCCACCTAGGGGAACGCCCACCTAGGGCACATAAGTCAATCACCTAGGTGCAACACTTCTTCACCTTTTGAATATGAATTAAATATATGTAAAATAAATGGTTCCCTTGGTATATAAGTTCAATAGGGGATAAAATAAAAATTCTTACCTTTTCTTCTGAAGCTATGTGTCTTGATTGTTTTCTTTTCTGAGTTTGCATTTTACATTCACGACAATTTCGTTTTTAGGGTTTCTGAAGAATAACCAGTGCATATTCCTTCATGGTTCCCTTATGGTGACTCTGTTTTCTATGATTCCACCTCTGAGAGCAATATTATCTCATTATCTAGACACTCTCTCAGGGAACAAATAATTTCCTTCAATTTTTCTGAGGTAGAAGGGAGGGCGAACCAACTGGGGTTTGCGCCCTTGTTGGTTTCTTCTTTGTGGGAATGAAGTGAGTGTGCCCTCTTCCATGGTTGCACTCAGCTTCTCTCACTAATCCCTAGAGGTCACTCTGAGTTCGCCAAAAAATCTTGTTCACTCTCAGATCACCCCAGTCTGGATCCCCATTTGCTTGGTCACCCAAAATAATGTTGCACCCTTGAGGAGAGTTTTTGGTCAGAAACCAAGCTATGTCCTGTGTGGTCACCTTATCCTGTAGATCGCCTTCTTGGGCATATCAGGTACTCAATTGGATTATATCTCATCCTATCATCCTTAATTTGATGGAAAAACCAAGATAGTGAACAAATGTCTATAAGGATACCTTCATTGCTTTGTCTGTGATAAACAAACACAATGGTTCAAATGGATACCCTTGGCAGAATGGTGGTATAACACTTCCTTTCATACTGCAACAAAAATGACACCCTTTATGGCACTCTATGAATACAACCCTCCTTCCATCACTTCTTCTCTAAAATAAAAATCTAAGGTTCAAGTAGTGGAAGATCACATCAAGAATCAACAACAAGTTCTCCAAATGTTAAAGAACAACTTGACCATAGCACAAAATCACATGAAACAACAAGTAGATCAACATCATAGTCAAAAAAGTTTTGAAGTAGGGGATTGGGTGTTTTTAAGACTACAGCCATACAAACATTTGTCCCTCAAGAAAGCCAATAAGGATAATAAATAATCACCAGAGCACTATGGCCCTTATAAGGTGTTGCAAAAGATTGGTACTATGGCATACAAATTTGATTTTCCTACATCTTCACGAGTACACCCAATTTTCCATGTTTCATGCTTAAAGAAGGTTATAGGTGACAAGATCCTAGTTCAAACTATATTGCTAGAACTTGACAAGGATGTAAAAATCATATTGGAGCCTGAAGCCATCACTAACACAAGAATTCGCTAGTTGAGGAATAGATCCATTTCAGAGTATCTCATTAAATGGAGGAAACTACCGGTTGAAGATTCCACTTGGGAAGATGAGTCTTTTATATAGAAGAATCCAGAGTTACTCAAGCATTGTGTACAACACTTGTCTCAAGGGGAGGGGCATGTTAAGACCTAATACTGTCTCATTACCCCTTAATTGGGGAATATTACATTAGTAATGTTATTTTATTTATGTCGACTTTATTCCATTAGTTGTAATTATACCTCCTAGTCTCCTATATATACCAAGGAAACATTTTCATTTGGAATCATCTTGTACTTGAACATTTATGTGGGGTAAAAGGAGGTTTCCCCCTCGAAGAGGCTTATTATCTGAAATTCTCTCTTTTTCAAGGTGTTGAGTACTTATTATGAGGTTGTTCTATGCTATATTGATATTTTGTTCTTAACATTAGCGCAGAGAATCGTAGAAGGAAAGTTTGATCTAATACATTTTGATGAAGTTTTCGTTATGTCTCCCTCTTGTTCAACTATTCTTCTATGTTTAATTCATTTGGTCTTATTGCTGAGGGAAAGCGTGAGGAAGTTGATTTTCATTTTTGTTGTTTAAGCATGTGAAGAAGAGAGATTGAAAATCAAAGGAACTGGTGTACCTCTCTCTTTCTCTTTTTTTTGTTAGTCTATGCATCCTCCCTTCAAATAGCCTTACAAAATACCTTTGAATAACATGTAGCAAAAAGGAATAGTGCCCACGCTAACCTAAGGGTAAATTCTTTGTATTCGTGTCCTCACTTCTTCACAAAGATGCCAAGGCGTCTATCTCTTCTCTGGATTACATCAACATGCACCTCCAAGGAATAGTATATTGTGCCCCTCTTCTCTAGTCGATGCCCTCAACCCAGATCAATTAGTATCAGAGTGTGTTCGGTCCTTGGGAGCATAACTTCACCCACTAGGACAATTTTTTTTGGGGGGGGGTTTACAACTGTAGCACCACGCTTCTTCTCAGAATGTTCCTTTCACCCTTCTTAGGGTTTCTCTCTTATGTCATCTTGATCTCCTTCGGATTCTGACAATTTCACCTCGACGTGAAGCCTCTAGTGAGGAATCAACCCAAGACGCATCAAGCCTAGTGGAAGATTTGATAGTGGCACTTCAAGAGTTTCTTCGTCTTCAACAATGAAGGCCTCCAGCAAGCATGCAGCTGGACACTCATTTTCAATTACCCAAGTTGTCTTTATGTGGGATAAGAAGAGATTCTAGTAGATAAGGTGGTAGGAGTGAACTCCGGTGGATGGTTCGAAGCATATTGATGTTTAGGTGTAGCGGTGGATGTATCTCCAGCCTTCCCATGTGGTAGGCTTGGTCCACCAACCACAAGAGGCTATAGATGTTACTCATATGCGACGATTCCTTCCCGAATTTAGGAGATCGAAGTAATGAGAGTATATACATATATGGCTAGCCTGCTAACTGAGCGAATCCCACCAAAGCAATAGCTTCTCTGCTATTAGTGCGGATACCTATGCTATTTGCTTTTTCACTGTTTCTAAGGGAACAGGATCACCCTTATGCACCCGGAGGGTCATATGCATGGCGAGAAAGTGGATTCATGAATCTGTAGTCTCTCCACATATTTCAAAACCTCACTCGATATGGAAGAGACTACCAAATTGCAAATCTCTAGTCTACAGCTCAAAGGGATCTCCCAAACTTGGTGGGACACACACTTGACCAGTGTTGAGTTAATTATCAAACTTGAAAATATTCCCTCGACAAATGAACACATTACATCTTGGGAGTGTTTATGTCAATCCCTAAGAGAACGCTTATACCCCCCAAGGTACCTTCAGAATTTGCTAGAAAAATGGTTACAACTTCGACAATTGTCCAATCAATCAGTGCAAGCATACATTGATGTTTTAAGCAAGCTTCGACTACCACCCATATCAATGAACCACACCAGGTATTAATAATCAAATTCAACTTTGGTTTAGTGCTACCTCTCTAGTCGAAGGTCGACCTTTTTTACATTCCTTCTCTTGAGACAACCTTCTTACATGCATTAAAAGTTGAAAGAAATATCGCTCCATGCCCTAGATTATCTACCTATAACACCTCCATTACTCATCCATCCAATCCACCAATACAGACTCCATCATCTTTGTCTTCCACATCCAAACCTGTAGGCTGGTGTACCTTTCACAAAACCAATTCCCACAATTCTTCGGACTATTGTGCGCTAAATAATATCCACACCAATAAGTACTTGATGGATGAGATAACGACAACTAATTCTCCCAACCTCACAAATACCATCTCCCTCAACAACCCCAAATAATTCAACCCTTCTCTCATTCTAATGTCCCAACCCGCATCAAGACGCACTAACATCCCCCTCTTCACCCAAAACTACCAAATCAATACTGAATTAGCCACGCTCATTCTGGATAATGGAAGTAAAAATAATATTATATCACAAGATCTCGTACAACATCTGCAACTCCTCACATCTCCACAACCTAACCCTTATCAACTGGGATGGGCTCAAAAAGGGGGTCGCGCATCATGATCTCTCATTCTTGCATGGTCACTTTTGCTATTGACCCATTCCATGATATTGTGACTTGTGACATCTCTCCCTTAGAATATGTAGATCTCCTTATCAGTCTTTTGTATCAAAAAGAGATAGATGTTTTGTATCATGCTAAATCACATCAATATCATCTTCAAAGGAGGGACGAAAATATGTCTTAACTTCCTCCTCTCTCAAGTCATCTTCACCATAAACGGATACCATCACCACTCACCATGTTATTAATGCCCAAACAACATCACTGTGTCTAATTTGACTGCTTAAACCTAAGAATCTTACTAACCCGAAACCCTTCAAAGTTCTTCCCCTCTTACATGAATTTGCAAATGTCTTTCACCCACCAAATCGCCTTCCCCCATGCCGAGACATTGCACATTCCATTGATCTCATCCAAGGTGCAACTCTTACCAACAAAATTTCCTATCTTCTAGCGCCCAAGGAAGTTTTGACAGGAGAAAATTACCATCCGTCAATTGGAAGAACAAGTCTGGTCCGGGGTTGTCTAAGTAACCCAAGCCGTTTGGTATAACTTGTTCTGACGGGTTTAATGGCTTCATTGGTCAATCTAAGAATCCTAAAAGAAACAAAAATAAAAGAAAACAAATAAATAACTAATTACTAAATATTATACACACACACACACACACACACACACACACATATATATGTACATATGCTCTGTTGTGACTGTAATAGGCATATTTAAGCCAAAGATAGATAACTTTCATTTATATACATTATTTACAGGCTACAAGTTTTAATCTAAACTTACTAAAATCAATGTGAAAATCATTGCTCCGAATAAGCAAATAAAGAAAGCAAATAAAAATATTTTTAGTTTTTCTTTTATAATTCTTAAACTAATGGAAGAAAATGTTATGAAACAAAAACTTATACCTAGTCAAAAGCCAAACTTTACATTTGAATTTCAGTGATAAACAAATAGAATAAAAATGAAATTGAACTAACCTATTAACGAACTAATGATATACATCCAAACATTTGTGCAATCAAAAAACATTTAACCACCTTGTCCAGGAGAAAAATTTGCAAGGAACCTTAAGTCTGTTTTGAATAAATGAGGAACAATTATGTTGGTAGTTAAATTTAAATAACAGAAAGAATGATACCAATAGTCATTGTGATCTCATGATTGCAAGTAATTGCATTAAGAGAAATCCATTAGCAAACATGCTTGCATTTAATCTTTCAATGAAAATTAAAGGACAAATCCTGTAATTAAAACTGAATAGGTGATCACACGATTAATATCTGAAGTGTTATTTATGGAAACATTTATAAGGAATTATCCCAATAACATAAGAAATCATGAATACTGAAGCTATCAAAACTTATTATCATATCAAGATAAACAAAACTTAAATGAAGACACCATCCACAAAAAACTAAAGCCGAAATGTGCATTGTTGTTCCATTAAAGTCTGTAAATCAAACGTCCATCTTCTGCCCCATGTGAGGATGTCTTCATTACAAAGATATCTAATATTTAAAGAGTTCATTCAAGATAAACATATTATCTTGTGGGATAAGATTAAATCTCGAAATGATTTTATAATTAGAAAATAAAGGGTAATATAACCACTCCATATCACACTGTTATCTCTCAAAACTATAAAAAGTTTGTTTCTGTTTACAAAAGATGAGCCAAAGAAATGGATAATAAGCTCAGAAATGGTCCATATCATTAGATCACCACCATATATACGATATCCTGAAAGGAAAAATGAAAATACAGGAGTTTATATATTATTCTAACCAATAATTTCCAAAAAATTCGAATGAGAATGAACTGGCTACATAATCAGCTGATTCTGTAGCTAGTTTTATTTCAAATAACAGAAATCTAATTAAATATACAATAATAGAAAAACTAAAATAAAAATACAAATAAGAAAATCAAACAAATATTTACCTCATAACTGCATGCTAAATTTGACTCACAAGATCTTAGAGTTAACTACTGCTGTAACATTCTCAACATTCTTTATTATCACATTTCTAGTCCTTTTCAAATGCTTCCCCTACCTTTGAACACTGAACTTTAGACTGTAATTTTCACTCTTTAATGAGTCGACTTGAGTAGTGAGGGTTTTTCTTTGCAATTGAAAAGAAGGTATATCTATGTAATATTTGTCGATCCAAAACAAACAAACTTCACACCGTGGATCTATAACAGTTGTTTGAGGATGTCCATGGTCATGCATCAGAACACTAACACTGTTATCTGTGGGTTTTTTACCAAGTTTAATCCCTGGAAAACCTTGGCTATGCTTCAAGAATGGTGGAAGATTGTCTATGAAATCGTAGGCCTGACTGAGATCTGGTTTGAGGTAACTCGGGTCATCTTTTGCCAAAAACCTTTCGATCTCAGAATCATAGCTCTCATGGACCTCAATCATTTTGATCAAGCTCATATGAGACTTTGATTTATTTCATAAGCTCCTGGAAATTAACCTCCCTGCCCTTTTTTTTTTAAACCCTACATCCGAGTCACTTTTGGAAAGTTTGTGTGAGGACCTGTTTGCATATTTTGTAGAGGTTTTAGGGCAGGTGTACTACTCATAGTCATGAAATTAAAAGGCTGTTGGTTCAACATCTAGTTGCTCAAGCATAGGCTCATCGAGCATGACCCTATCATAGGGTTCTTTAGATGAGGATATTGTTCTGTCAATGGGAGGGATTGGGGTTTATTCCAACATGGGCTTATAAACCTCTATGGGACTGGGTGTAACGAAACCATTTCAAGTTAGGAAAGTGTCCCAATCATACCCTCGCAATTTTAATTGATGGAATAACAACATCCTTAACAACCCATGATGAAACAGACTGGAATTTAAACGTTGTCTCTTATACCTCTTGGCCATCTTACAGAGACTTCTCAATAAATAAAAAGGCATATTCAACTGGAAACTGATGAAGTTCATCAACAACCTTATGTGATACAGAAAAACAAGGACAAAGCAACCCTTACATGTAACGAATTGCATCAAGATTGGTAATAAAGCATGCCACCTAGTTTTCAACAGAGATACATGAATACCTTTATCACAACACTTGATTTTCCTAGAGGTAAAGATAATTCTCCACGTCACTTCCTCTACCTTGGAATTTTTAAACCATTTATGCCCACTAAGTGGAAGACCTATCGCATTGCTTAAAAACTCCTCGGTGACTTCGATTTGAATAACTCCTACATTGGCTCGGCAGCCATCAAAAGAGAGGGAAAACTCCTGGGTAATTTGCAAGTTAAAACCTTGAAATCTCTCAAGACATTCGAGCCAACCTTGACACTTAAGGCCTTCACTTGCATCATCATACAGGAGCAGGGTTTGCGATCAATTTGGTTCAATGCAGAGGGGCCTTGTGGATTGAGACAAACAGTCATGGGGGTAGCAAAAGCCACTATAAGCAAGAAGGGTTTCACAGAATAGGAAGAACCATGGAAAAAACCAAAGAAACAAAACCCTCGCATGAATTAAATGAAGGCATAAGGGTTTCATAAGAGAATCAGGTGTTGTCGTATAATGAATCGTTGAGGGTACACAACAAAGCTCGAGACTTAAATCGAAATAATGAACATGTCATTTTCAAACTTCCACTACTAGTAGAGTACAAAATACAACCGGATGTGTTTAAGTATCATCATGTGTAAAGGGTGGAGTTACCCATTATAAGGTCAAGAAGAGAGGTGTTTTGACAAATCACACATAACAACCACATAAGGATTTACCAAGAATGATACATGGAACAAAATCATAGTCTAACATTAATCGATTCCTGGTATAGAATTCAAATGTCCAAAGTAGACCTTATAACAATGAGAAATTAAAATAAACCATTTTATTAACATGAGATAGGCCTTAAAGAAAAAAAAAATCATTCTTAAAAAGGTTTGTATGATCATTAGTTTTCTTAGGAAAATAATCCTTAAAATCAACTGCAATAAATTTGCAAGTTTCAATGCTTCGTTCATCATTTCAGTC
This sequence comes from Picea engelmannii, assembly GCA_009831015.1. NCBI lineage: Eukaryota > Viridiplantae > Streptophyta > Pinopsida > Pinales > Pinaceae > Picea > Picea engelmannii. Next base: position 244,168 of record ML799018.1, on the reverse strand, counting down.
ATGAACGAAGCATGAAAACAAGATCTAGGAAAAATAAAAACCTTTTATAGCCCAAGACTCATCTTTCAAGTATCGATGTTCATATGTTTAAGAAGAGGCAACTATAAGATTTATGATTCGTTACTTTAAGAATTGAAAATATTGTTGGCTGCCAATAATGGCGACTTGTTGATGGAAGCAGTTATCTCTGTATCACCGACGAGTTCAGGTTAGTATTTTTAGAATGATTGTAGATCAAAGAATAGCTGAAATACAATAAGCATCTCGACAATCATTACACAGTCCAGATTCCGACATCTTTTTGTTAAAATGAAATCTGGTGACAAATTTACAAAATGAGATCCACAATGTTCACGTCAATGGCTCCAATACTGCTGACAGGGCCACTATTACCAACAAGCATCCATAGCCTTGGAAGGGATGCCAATTAACCCACTCTAACGCCTCTATCATGTCCAAGAAGTTTCAATTCAAAATGAAGGATGCTTATGACCAATATCAAAATTTATACCTAAGAATTTTCTTTAACCTGACATCGCTTCGCTGCCAGCGGGCCTGTTCAGTACCTCGATGAAGTTGTCTTGGCATCATGCATGCATTTACCCATTGCCAACAGACCTGTTCAGTATCCCAATGGGTTTACAAACACTTCCCACAACTCTTGAGAAATTATTCACAATCTGATATAAATTTAAAAACATTCAAAAGAGTGGGGTGACGTTGAAAATTCCAATTTTTACAAGACTTATTATTTTCCATATTTTTAATTTTTGCTTGATAACCTTCATCATGATCTAAAAATAGTTTACTGATGAAACTAATTTTTTCGAGGACAGGAAGGCATCTTTGAGTCTCTTTCTTAAAATAAGGGACAATGTAAAGAACTTTTAATAATAATCGTGTCTTCTCATAATTGCAAAGTGAAACCATGAAATCAATTCTGAACAAAAAAACCAGTCTGTGTTTTAGGAAATTACAACAGTTGACACTCTAACAGTCCTTGAAAACTATTTTAAGATGAAGCATTATGTTTTCCTTCTTTGAAATAAACTGTAATACAAGCATGTTTTACCTGGAAAGAAAATGAAAACCAATGAAATAAAAAGAAAAAGTGAAAACCAAAACAAATAAAAACAAAAAAATATGTACAAAAGGTGTATCCGGGATTTGTCAGGAAAACTACCATTTGAGAGCTTGGCCATTCACTGGGAAGGTGTTTGGATGTCCCTCTAGATTCTGCAGGGGGAAAGAATCGAGACCTAGTTTTTCAGTGATTAAGAAGGGTCCCAACCACAGATTCTAGAACTTGGTATGTTCCCCCTTCCCCTCATGAGGTTTATCCCACTTGAGGACTAGATCTCCCACCTCGAAATCCCTATCTGAGGCAGAGCTCGGATCAAACCAGCTTTTAACAATACATTGATGTTGATCCGGTTTTTCTTTCGCTTGGACTCTTACCTCTTCTAACTTCAACAAAGCATTAATCCAACTTTCCAGGGGAGGACTGATCTAAAAAATATGACGAAGACTTGATGAACTTGATTAAATTAAATTGCAAGTTAAATGTTATGTGTTTTAATGCAACCGGATCAATTTGCAACACATAATTAAAGATGACTTATGTAGAAATAAGCATAGACAACATCATAAATGATTGAACATAAGACATAAACACAACAACTTGATAAAGGAGTTCACCCCACTCCGGGCTACATCTCCTGGTCCAGCCTCCAAATGGATCTTTTATATTAAATTGCTCAAAGTGCTTAAAAATAAGTCTTACAGTTCTCAAATCAACAAAATGACTGCTCCAATGGCTCCGCAGCATTCCAAAACCCCTGTCTAGGCTCTGACGGCACCTAAAACAGTCGAAAAATGAAGAAGATAGCCTCCTCTGAAGTCTCCCTCCTTCTTTGCTGCCTCTGGTTCTACAATCTGTACATGTGTACCTGGAACACACTCCCAACACGCATATAAACTCAGCACTGAGCGGTTCCCAAAAACGGTCCAAACTGTCGGACGGTTTGGGCGCCTCTGGCCCCCAACCGCCTAGCATAGAGTCATATGGTCATACGACCAAAGGCGCGGCGTAAAAGTGGTTGGCAAACCATGCAACGGGCGTAACCGTGTGTTAATACAATG
>ML799018.1:217304-236664 GCA_009831015.1 Picea engelmannii | reverse complement strand
CCCGGGGTCAAACCCCGCGGACTCCCAATATCTTTTACAAAGCCAAATTAAACATAAATGAAGTGACACGTGTCAGCTTATGATTGGACAACGAATAACCAACCAATGTGCACCACGTCACCCCTCTGCCATGTCAGCATCATTATACGGCCCTCCACGTGGCCGTACGGACTGTACGGACAGATACAGTCAGCACCAATTTTGACCTGTTTGACTTGACGATAAAATCGCGATATCTCCTTCATACGGACTCCATTCGCGAAAATAAATATACCGCCGGAATCAGGAAAACGAGATGGACACAGTGGTACTGGTTTCGTCTTAATCCGAGCACTTTGAAATTTGAGCAAATTTTGATCCCCTGATCAAGGACAATCCTCTTCCTGAACTTTTTGCGATAGTTGTAGAGAGGGAAGCATAACATGAGGAGGGAGAATTGATTCCCTTCCATAAATGATAAAGAAGGGGGAATTACCAAAAAAAATTTTAAGAGTCACTCTATCAACCCATATTGCATTAAAAAGTGCATTGTGCCAATTTTTGTGTTTTTGGAAACTGTCCTCTTAATGATTTTGATCAGGTTTTTGTTTGTCGATTCTGCTAAACCGTTTCCCTGTAGTAATAGCTATCAGAATATTTTAGTTTTATCCCTTTTTCTAAAGAAAAGTCACTCATATCGAGGGATGAAAAATAGGAAGCATTATAAAAAACTAAACATTCAAGAATATCGAATCAAGTAATGATGTTTGAATTAAGGAAAGATATTACCTGACTGGTGTTTACCACTTTTAATGGTGCAACCTCGGACCATTTGGTAAAATAGTCCATCGTCGTAATGATGTATTTATGTTGTTGTGAGGAAGTGGGGTTGATAGAGCCAATGATGTCAAGACCCCATTGCTAGAAAGGGAAATCTACCGAAACAGGTTGTAGCGGGAATGCTGCCTTTTGCACTCGTCCAGAAGCCTTTTGGCAGAATACATATTTACGACATAATGTATGGGCATTTTTTAATAGCATGGGACAAAAGTACCCTACTCTTAATACTTTGTGAATAGTAGTGTCTCCAACGAAGTGCCCACCATCTTTTCTTGCATGTAATTCAGATAACACTTTATTTGCTTCATCTCTTTCCAGACAATGCATAAGGACTTCATCAATTTTTTTGCGGAATAATATGCCATTTTCCAGTTGGGAAGGTGTAGATTTTAGTCTTAATGATATTCTCTTTTTTGGATCGAGATGACAAGGAGAAAATCCATGTGTTAGATAAAACTTAATGTCATCAAACCAAGAATTCACAACATATTGTGCACAACAGATTTGACTTTGACTATGCTGATTTTCAGTTAAAACATTAATTTGACTCTCCTGCTCTTCAACTGAATCAATGAATAATTTACATAGACCTTGGCCTCTAACAATTTGATCAGGGGTAATCTCGAGGTCATACTCTTGTAATGATGTCATCTAGTTTGTTCATTTTTCACCCAGTTCTTTTTGTACTAGCAAGTTTATGACAACAAGGTAACACACAATGACATTAGTTCTGGATTTCAGTAGATATGATTGAAAATGTTTTACTTCTTTAAAAATAGCGCAATCCTGTTGATATATAGCTGGGTAATTAAGATATACTCCCTTGAAGTATGAACTCATAAAATCAATGGGAATCTCATTGTTTTCAACATTCTTTTGGGTCAGCACAACGACATAAGATCGATCAGAGGCAAACATATAAAGAGTGAAATCTTTTGAAAAGTCAAGGCTCATTAGGGAGTGAGCTTCCACTATGAATTTTTTTATGGAGTCAAAAGATTGACTTCCCTATGGTCCCCAATGATATTGAACATCATTTTTTATTAAGTTTTTCAATGCCCTCACCATTTCCGAGAAACTTGGGACAAACCTTTTGACAAAATTTATTTGACCTAGAAAAGATTGCATAGATTTTTTGGAGGAGGGGGGAGGGAGTTTGGAAATGAATTGAGTTCTTTTAGGATCAATGATAATCCCTTCATTGGATACTATGAATCCGAGCAACTTGCCTTGTTCCATTGCAAAAAATGACTTCTTAGGATTTAGAGAGATGTCATACTTTCGGCATCGTTGTAGAACAAATCTCAGATGGGAAAAGTGATCTCTCTTATTTTTGGAGAAAACAATGACGTCATTGAGATAGACCACCAAACATTGGTTGATGAGATCGCGAAAATAAATATCCATCTCTCTCTGAAAAGTGGCCCCGCCATTTATAAGCCCAAAAGGCATCTTTCTATAGGTGTAGGTACCCCATGGGGTACGAAAAGTGGTTTTCAACTGGTATGGGGGAGACATGAGGACCTGGTTGTACCCTAAAAAACCATCTAGTAGTGACAATATTTTAGAACCAGACACTTTCTGGAGAATTTGCTCCATTGGAGGAACAGGATAATCGTCTTTGTCAGATGCTCGGTTTAAGTTTTCAAAATCGACACAAAGTCGAATTTCACCACTTTTCTTCCTTACAAGGACAAGATTAGATACCCATTGTGTTTGTATTACTGGGAAGATTATCTTTGCATTCAATATTTTGTTTAGTTCTTTCTTGACGGTTGGTTTGAGTTTAGGGTGCTTCTTTCTCAACTTCTATTGAAAAGGTTGAGTCTAGGGTTTCATGAGGATGATGTGTTGTATAATGTTAGGTTCAAAAGTTTTTAAATCATCGTATGTCCAAGCAAAGACATCCTTGAATTATTTAAACAGATTTATAAAGGTTGTCTTCTCTTTCTCAAAACATCGCATTCCCAGACTGATACATTGTGGATTATATTTAGTCCCTACATTTACTTTTTCATGGGTCAAGGAAGAACTATTTGTTTTACAATTTAACGATTTATTGAATTTATCATGCAAATCGTAAAAAATTTATAATCTTACCACAGATTTAGTGATAGAATTTACCAGATCTGATGTTGATTCAAGAGACCTTGGATCCGATATTACCATAAAATTGTGGAGATCTTTGACGTGGGTGCCCTCATAGATAACCGCACCTCAAAAATTGTTCTCCATGTGCAAAACATTGATGATCTATTGATCATCATCGAACAGTCTCCAGTTAGTGATGTTGTCTAGGACTGATGGTATGAATAACAACTCAATTGAAAATGAGTTTGGAGAAATACCTTCTGTGGGAAAAAGTTCAGAAGCAACGTTAGCTAAAAAGTCAACCTTAGAATTTCTTAATCTTGTAATGGACTTAATGTTAAATGCGAAAAATTTGTGCATTAGATTCCATACCTCAGCTTGATAACTCTTCAGGTGTGGTGATAGGAAATGAATGGAATTTCTTACCTGTATGACCATAATTTCCGAGTCATTGAATACCATTATGTAGTGTACATTCATATCTACTACCTTTTTTAGTCCTTGCAAAAGTGTCTCGTATTCAACGGTGTTGTTTATACATTCAAATTCTAATCGACAAGCGATCAAAGTTTTATTACCTGTTGGCTCAATAAGCACACATCCTACACCAGATCCTTCTTTAGATTTGGATCCATCGAAGTAGAGAGACCATATGGGAGCTTCATCGGCTGTATTAGACACATTAGGTATAACTACTGACTATGAGCATGTCATGAGTTCAGAATGTTGTTCCGAATAAGTAATGATGGAAGTTTCGGCCATGCAATTACCAAAAAAGGTGTTCATTCCATGCATTTAGGGTGGATTAGTGGAAGCAGTAAATGGTTCATTAGCATCATTTAAATTAGTCACGATGTTCTTGAGGTAACTCTCATGATTAATCCTAATTCTGCTAAGATTTTCATTCTCTGGCAATCACAAGTGGGACCAGTCTGTCACAAAGTATCCATGCAACTGTTCGGACCAATCCCTGCTTAAAAATAAACCATATAGGGATGTCAAAAACAATGATATCAATAATCTAGTGAACCTTAGGATTAGAAGATAGATTGACAAGTACATTTTTTAATTCACCAATTAACTTAACATTTGTCTAATCAAGCTGAATGATCTTTAGGCTATAAGTTTGAACTTCAGCATTGATTTTTTGGAAAACATACGAAGGTATCACATTTGATGATGCACCAGAATCTACCATGTAGTTATGTACATTCCTATTGAAAATTTCATAAGTTAATAAAAAAGGTCGGACATTTTTGTGAGTATTAACAACATAACTTTGTTGGTTTTTAGTCATTGTCCTTGAAATTTCTTTATCTACATTTGATACAGTTTTTATAGTGAGGTCTCTTTTATCTGAGGGTTCTAGTGTTGTTTTAGTCCTTGACATTTTTAGTAGGGACAGTTTTAGGACTGATTTCTACAATTTTCTTACTGTTCAGATTGCTATTTTTGTTGTTTTCTGCAATGTTCTGAAGCATTTTCTGCAGAAGAAAAGGAAATTTTAGAAGTTCATAAACAAAAATATTATCTCTAAGTTTATTTAGGTCTTCAATCAAATCATATTCTAAACTTGGGGTTGTTGAATTCTGTTTTGTTTCCATTTGTTTAAATTGTTTCTGAGGTGCATTAGTTCCTATTTTAGAAGAGGGTTTATTTTGAGTTTTACTTCTTGTATTGTAAGGATGGACAGTTTCAAAATTAGCTTGAAAGATACTATCAGAAAAATGCCCGAAGATATTGGGAGATGATTCCTCTTCTTCAACTGTTTCTTCTTCAACCACATCTTTAGAATTCTCAGGGGGAACTAAGTTATCATGTGCTTCAAGCATTGTCTATATAACGTATTGTAAGCTTTCGAGATTTAGGCCTTTAGGGTTTGGGTTTGGCCGATTTGAGGGAAAAGGTTTTCTAAAAGGGGGTTTGTAAGTCCCTTTGTTTGAAGATGATTTTTCAGCTAATCTCCTTAAGTCTATGACTTGATTTGATCATTTCTGGACGACCTTTTGTAAACTTTCCAAATCTGAGCTCTCTGATTGAGTTTTGGTCTGGGGAGGTCTAGGAAGAATTTTTATTTTCTTCCTAGAAGATGGGGTAATCTCTACCTCGTTACTAAGATGATATTTTAGGATTAAAATATATTTTTCGATTTGTCTTGCCTCCTCAAAGGCTTCAAGTAAACTTTCCTTCTTAGATCATTTAACCCAAATTGCTACATTCTGGTGTAAGGCTTTGGTGTAATATCCGACAATGAGATTTTCAGCGGTTATTGAATTAACAAGGATTCAATTTTTCAATTTGAGGAACCTTTGGTTAAAATCTTTTATTTTTTCCTTAAGGTTCGTCTTTAAGATGGACAGTTCCATGACTAAGACTTCGGGAGACTTATCATCTCAAAAATTTACAAGGAAACAAGACTCGAATGTTTCCCAAGATACAATGGTGTGGGGTTGTTGTGCAAAATACCATGTAGAGGCATTGCCTTCAAACGTATAAGGAAAGAGTCTACATACTACATATTCATGTTCTACACTTCGGAGTCTAATGGATAACATAAATTTCTTTATGTGATCCTCGATGCATTGCTTATGTGAGCCATTTCTCTGGGTGTTTAGGCAAATGATGCTGGGGTCTAGGTATGGCCACAACATCTTGATCGAGCCAAGGTTTGGTGGGATTGTTTTCATTTTCCATGGGCATAGGTGGTGTTGAAGGCTGAGATGGTTCAGATGAAGAACTAACTTCGTTGGATGATTCCTCTCCTGAAGAGGAAGGAGATAAATGAGGTGGTGAAGGTGGGATACCAAATCCTCTGGCTGCAGGAGTGGGGATGTGATATGGATTTGTGGGGTTTAGGAGAAAACTAGTTCCTTCAAGTTGCTCTCTGATATCATAAAAATATAGAGGTTGATTTAGTGGCCGACCAGGTTGTCTGATACAGGCCAAAGCACCATGTGTCCTTAGAAGTCACTAACAAACAATTTCTTATACGTCGGACCCTTGAGGGTTTGGTATTATGGATCAATGGTAATCTACGGATTTTTGTTTGAGGTAGTTGTTGTTTGAGATGTAACGTTGTTTTCAGAATGACTCCTTGTTACTATATGGGAGCGGGTGTGTTGGGGAGGAGTCTTGTGACTTCCACGTGGAATCAATCGTATTTAGGCCCTCCTTCTAGTGCCATTTGTTGATGGGCAAAAATGACCATCCGTCAATTGGAAGAACAAGTCTGGTTCAGGGTTGTCTAAGTAACCCAAGACATTTGGTATAACTTGTTTTGACAGGTTTAATGACTCCATTGGCCAATCTAAGAATCGTAAAAGAAACAAAAATAAAATAAAAGAAATAAATAACTATTTACTAAATATTATATATGTATATGTAGATATGCTCTGATGTGACTGTAATAGGTGTATTTAAGCCAAAGATAGATAACTTTCATTTATATACATTATCTAGAGGATAAAAAGTTTTAATCTAAATTTACTAAAATCAATGTGAAAATGATTTCTCTGAAGAAGCAAATAAAGAAAGAAAATAAAAATGTTTTTAGATTTTCTTTTATAATTCTTAAACTAATGGAATAAAATGTTATGAAACAGAAACGTATAGCTAGTCAAAAGCCAAACTTTCCGTTCGAATTTCAATGATAAACAAATAGAAGAAAAAATGAAATTGAACTAACCTATTAATGAACTAATGATATACATCCAAACATATGTGAGATCAGAAAACATTTAACCACCTTGTCTAGGAGAAAAACCTGCAAGGAACCTTAAGTCTGTTCTGAATAAATGCAGAACAATTATGTTGGTAGTTAAATTTAAAAAACAGAAAGAATGATACCGATAGTCACTGTGATCTAATTGATTTCAAGTAATTGCATTAAGAGAAATCCGTTAGCAAACATGCTTTCATTTAATCCTTCAATGAAAATTAAAGGAAAAATCCTGTAATTAAAACTGAATAGGTGATCACACGATTAATATCTGAAGCGTTATTTATGGACACATTTATAAAGGAATTATCCCAATAACATAATAAATCATGAAGACTAAAGATATCAAAACTTATTACTATATCAATATAAACAAAACTTAAATGAAGACACCATCCACAAAAATATAAAGCCGAAATGTGCATTGTTGTTCCATTAAAGTCTGTAAATCAAACATCCATCTTCTGCCCAAAGCGAGGATGCCTTCATTACAAAAATATCTAATATTTAAAGAGATTATTCAAGATAAACATCTTATCATGTGGGATAAGATTAAATCTCAAAATGATTTTATAATTACAAAATAGAGGGTAATACAACCACTCCATATCACATTGTTATCTCTCAAAACTATAAAAAACTTGTTTCTGTTTACAAAAGATGAGCCAAAGAAATGGCTAATAAGCTCAGAAATGGTCCATATCATAAGATCACCACCAGCTATACGATATCCTAAAAGGAAAAATGAAAATACAAGAGTTTATATATTATTCTAACCAATAATTTCCAAAAAAATCGAATGAGAATGAACTGGCTACATAATCAGTTGATTCTATAGCTAGTTTTATCTCAAATAATAGAAATCTAATTAAATCTACAATAATAGAAAAACTAAATTAAAATACAACTAAGAAAATCAAACAAATCTTTACCTTATAATTGCATGCTAAATTTGACTCACAAGATCTCAAAGTTAACTACTGCTATAACATTCTCAGCATTCTTTGTTATCATGTTTCGATTCCTTTTCAAACGCTTCCCCTGCCTTTGAACATTGAACTTTAGACTGTAATTTTCATTCTTTAATGAGTCGCTCTGAGTAGTGAGGGTTTTGATTTACAATTGAAGGGAAGGTATATATGTGTAATATTTGTCAATAAAAAACAAACAAACTTCACACTATGGATCTGTAACAGTTGTTTGAGTATGTCCATGGCCATGCGTCAGAATGATACCACTGTTATCTATGGGTTTTTTACCGATTTTAATCCGAGGAAAACCTTGGCTATGCTTCAGGCATGGTGGCATATTTTCTACGAAATCATAGGCTTGGCTAAGATCTGGTTTGAGGTAACTCGGGTCTTCTTCTGCCAAAAACCTCTCGATATCAGAATCTGATCGCTCATGGACCTCGATCATTTTGATCAAGCTCATATGAGACTTCGATTTATTTCTTAGGCTCCTAGAAATTAATCTCCCTATACTTTTGTTTTTAAACCCTACATTCGAGTAACTTTTGGACAGTTTGCGTGAGGGCCTGTTTGCATATTTTCTAGAAGTGTCAGGGCAGGTGTACTGCTCATAGTCATGAAATTCAAAGGCTCCTGGTTCAACATCTGGTTGCTCGGGCATAGGCCCATTGAGCACGACCCTATCACAAGGTTCTTTATATGAGGAGATTGTTTTGTCAATGGAAGGGATTGGGGTTTCTTCCAACATGGGCTTATCAACCTCTATGGGACTGGGTGTAATGAAACCATTTCGAGTTAGGAAAGTCTCTCAATCATCCCCTCACAATTTTAATTGATGGACTAAAAACATCCTTATCAACCCATGATGAAACAGACTGGAATTTAAATGTTGTCTCTGGAATTTAAACATCTTATATAGACTTCTCAATAAATAAAAAGGCATATTCAACTTGAAACCGATGAATTTCATCAACAACCTTATGTGATACAAAAAAACAAGGCCAAAGCGACCCTCGCATGTAACGAATTGTCTCAAGACTACTAATAAAGAATGCCACCTAGTTTTCAATAGAGATAGAGGCATACCTTTATCACAACACTTGATTTTCCTAGAGGTAATGAACAAGCACCATGGCACTTCCTCTTCCTTGGCATTTTTAAACCATTTCTTTCCGCTAAGTGGAAGACATGTCGCCTTGCTTAAAAAATCCTCGGTGACTTCAATTTGAATATCTCCTACTTTGGCTCGACAGCCATCAAAAGAGAGGGAAAACTCATGGGTTGTTTGCAAGTTAAAACCTTGAAATATCTCAATAAATTCAAGCTAGCCTTGACCCTTAAGGTCTTCCCTTGCATCGTCATACATGAGTAAGGTTTGCAAGACATTTGGTTCGATGCGGACAACAGGGGCCATGTGGATTGAGACAAACAGTCATGGGGGCAACAAAAGCCACTATAAGCAAGAAGGGTTTCACAGAATAGGAAGAACCATGGACAAAACCGAAGAATCAAAACCCTCGCTCAAATTAAATGAAGGCATAAGGGTTTCATAAGCGAATCGGGTGTTGTGGTATAATGAATCGCTAAGGGTATAGAACAAAGCTTGAGACTTAAATTAAAATAATGGACATGTCATTTTCAAACTTCCACTACCGGCAGAGTACAAAATATGACCGCATGCGTTTAAGTATCATCATGTGTAAAGGGTGGAGTTACTCATTATAAGGTCAAGAAGAGAGGTGTTTTGACAAATCACACATAACGACCACGTAATTATTTACCAATAATGATACATCGAACAAAATCATAGTTTAACACTAATCGATTCCCGGTATAGCATTCAAGTGTCCAAAGTATACCTTATAACAATAAGAAATTAAAAACAACCATTTTATTGACATGAGATAAGCCTTAAAGAAAAAAAAAATCATTCTTAAAAAGGTTTGTATGATCATTAGTTTTCTTAGGAAAATAAGACTTAAAATCAAATGCAATAAATTCGCAAGTTTCAATGCTTCATTCATGCTTTCAGTCATGAACAAAGCATGAAAATGAGATCTAGGAAAAATAAAAACTTTTTATAGCCCAAGAATCATCTTTCAAGTAGCAATGTTCATATGTTTAGGTGGAGGCAACTATAAGATTTATGATTCATTGCTTTAAGAATTGAAAATACTGTTGGCTACCAATAGGAAGCCATAAAAATAGAAAGACAAATTCGACAACTCTTGGATTTCAGTCACATCCAACCTTCATCTTCTCCTTGCACCTCACCAACCTTCATTATTCCCAAGAAAGAGACCTATGAATGACTCCTTCTGACCGACTATAGAGCCTTGAACAAAGCAACCATAAAGAATAGATATCCACTCCCTCGGATCAAAGATCTCCTCGATCATCTACAAGGGCCATATGTCTTCAAAAATATGAATCTAACTTCAAGTTACCATCAAGTGCGCATGCACCACAATGATATCTAGAAGACATCGTTCAAAACTAAGTTTGTTCTGTATCAATGGCTAGTCATGCCTTTCAGCATGAAAAATGCATGAGACACTTTTATGCAGCTCATCAATGATGTTTTCTGACCACACCTCGGTAAGTTTGTTGTTATTTATCTTGACAATATTTGGATTTTCAACAGATGTTGGGAGAATCACTTGCAACATCTGTGCATGGTCTTGGAATTGTTGCGACAACACCAACTGCAGGTCAAAGAGAAAAAATCATATTTTTCTCAGACTTAGGTACACTACCTAGGATTCATTGTGAACTCGAAAGGGGTTCACCCAGATCCGGCCAAAGTAGAAGCTATTTCTACAGGGCTAGCCCCAATTTATGCACAACTTCTCAAACATTTTATGGGAGTCATCAATTTTTATCGCAAATTTGTATACACTTTATCACAGTTGGCATGCTCTTTGCATCAACTAACCAACAAAGACAAGTTCTTATGGTCTCTAGATGCACAACACCACTTTGAGATTCTAAAACAAGCATTATGCTCATCACCAATCCTCCACTTACCATATTTGCTACAACCATTCGAAATTGAGTCCGATGCATCTCAATTTTCCATTGGTGTTGTACTTAAACAAGTTCATCCCATCACCTACCATTCAGAGACACTCTCGGCAGTAAAGCTCAGCTACAACACTTATGACAAGTAATTTTATAGCTTGGTCGAAATGCTGAAACAATGGTGCCATTATATTCTGGGAAAAGAAACCATACTACAAATGGATCATCATCCACTCTTATTAATGAACTCCCAGAGAAAGATACAAGAACAACATCATCTCAAATGGGCTGCATACATTAAAAAATGTCACCTGGTCATTAAGTACAAGAAGGAAAATGCAAATAAGATTGCATATTTATTAAGCCGACCACCCATACAAGTGATGAATATATTGGCAGTACATTGTGCAACCTATGACAGTTGGAAATACATGTACACATTAGATACCAAATTTAAAGAGATATGGATAGTAGTACAACAACCCACACTAATCAAGCAGACATCGTTCCTTGATTACACCATCCAAGACGAATGGTTATATTGACTCAATCAACTATGTTCTGCAATCAACTTATCATTTGATTCTCATTAGGGAATCACATTCCTCTTCCTGTGGAGGCCACTTCGGGAATGAAAAAAAACTCCTACATATTCAACAACATTTCTATTGGCCCGTTATGTCCAAACAAGTGGACAGTTTCATCATAGATTATGCTATTGGCCCCTTATGCCCAAGCAAGACATCTAACCAGAAACATGTCCTATCAACCTTTTTCGATCCCTTCATGCCCATGGGAATCAATTTTTATAGATTTCTTGAGTGGCCTCCTAACCACTCTTGGAAAACACAATGAAATTTGTGTTGTGGTATGCAGATTTTCAAATATGGCGCCATTTCTCCCATGCCACAAAACAATGCCTACTACAAAAACCGCTGAAATTTTCTTCCGCAATGTGTGGCCACATTTTGGCCTACCAAGAAGCACAATTTTATATTGTGACTCACATTTTTTGAGTACATTTTGGCATACACTATGGTCATTACTTGGTTTCAAGCTCAAATTTTCAACAACTTTTCACCCGCAGACCGATGGACAAACCAAGGTGGTCAATCGAACCTTTGTTCATGCTCTATGCAACTCCTTCATCAAACATAAAGATTGGGATGCTTATCTTCACATCTTGCAGCATAGATACAACATAGCGACACATTCTTCCATGATATTTTCCCCATTCAAGGTCTTCTTGGGGTTCCAACCACTAGCACCCACAAAGTTTCCCATCAATTTTACTCCGTCCGGATCAACAAAACATCCCAAAGACCAACAAACAACTCAAAATTTCATACATATCCTATCACAACAACAAAAGCAAGTGAGAGAATCACTGCAAGATGCACAAGAGAAGCCAAACAATGCCATGATAAACATAGAGCAATGTTATATTTTCAACCAAGGGACAAAGTTTGTCTAAAAATGGACCGAAAATGCTTCAAAGGGAGGCATCATAAGCTGCATCAATTAATGTATGGCCCATATATAGTTTTGGATCGCATAGGAAAAAATGCTTATCAGTTAGATCTCCCACCACATTTGGGAATTCATGACGTGCTCAACGTCAACAATCTGAATCTCTTTGAGCCATCACTCCTTGAAGACACAATCATTGTCATACATCTGGTGGAAAACATTATAGATTTTCAACATCCATTATTGACGGATAAAATTATGGATAGGAAGACCAGAACCACATGTCAACAACAACATGTTTCCTATTTAGTTGGCAGGAAGGGACAAACTCCAACACAAGAAAAGTGGATCACATCTTTGACAATGTAGCGATGGTTTCCTAAGTTGTTGATGAAAGCAGGGATGCTTTCGAATCCAAAAAGGGAGGAATTGGACCAATAAGGAAGGACATCAACCTTCCATACAGAGCACACAAAAAGTTTGAGTCATACACAAAACAATAGAGGAAAAGTAGAAGTAATTCTATAACTATTTTATTTCAGCATCAATCTATCTTTTTGTAATAAAGAAACTATCAGTATAAGCAATAAGGAAGATGCCTAATTTCTAAGGAGTCAAAATGTCAATAAAGTTTGTGGAAAGTTCTATTGTGAAATTGTTAGTCCAAAGAATTACAGAAGGAAAGTAGCATATTCCGTTTTGGGGAGATTAGCATTGTTTTTAAAAACACTCTCAATGATCTAATATAGTTTGATGAAGTTTTTGTTGTCTCTCTCTCATTCATATGTTCTTCTATGTTTAATTCATTTGGTCTTCTTGCTCAGGGAAAGTGTGAGGAATTCAATTTGGGTTTTTTTTGTTCAAGCATGTGAAGAAGAGAGATTGTGCACCAAAGGAATTGGTGTGCTTCTCTCTTTCTCTATGTTTCACTTTTTTGTGCATCCTCCCTTCAAGCGCCCTTCCAAAATACATGTGGGAAGCATGTAGCACAAAGGAATAGAGTACATGCTAACTAGAGGGGAAATTCTCTACGTGTGTGTCCTCACTTCTTCACATAGACACCAAGGCATCTATCTTTTCTCTGGATTACATCAATGCGCACCTCCAAGGAATAGTGTATTGTGTCCCTCTTCTCCAGTCGACGCTCTCAACCCAGATCATGGCCCTTGGGATGCTATATCCTTTTTTGGGAGGCCTTAATTTGTCAATGTATTGATGGAGACGATTGGATTAGATCATTTCCCCATTCAAAATACCATTTTGGTGTGCCACATGATTGATTCAAACCATTTTATTTTTAAAATTTAAGTGTTTCTCATTCAAATTCTCCTAATTTCCATGCATTTATTCATCATGTTTGGAACTTTGTTCTACATTGTGTTTGGGATTTTGGTTAGATGTTATCGTGGGAGGTGGGAAGTGGCCATTTATAGACATTTTAAATTGATGTGTGGTTGGGGGTGTAGTGTGTGTTTGAACCATTCAGTAATTTTTGTTTTTTTTAAGAATAGATATGCATAGTTTTAACTCACTTGTTTAAAAATTATAGGTTTGTGTCACGTTACTGTGGATTCATGAGGGGGATGAGGGATCCAATTTTTTATTTTTTTTTGTTAAAGAATAAATTGGTATATAACAAATTTCTTGGCATTTGAAAATATGATGATTTCCTTGAGGAATATGCCCCTAAGGTTTGAGGTATGTTTAGTGATCATTTTCATAATATTTTTTCTCCATATACCTTGACAAAGGAGATTACTACTACTAGGAATTCTTGTTAGAGGGTAGTGAGAAACTTGAGGTATTTGTTGTATACTGTGATAGGTTGGACATGGATTTGACGAAGGATGAATGTTAGGGACCTAACTCCTCATGTAGGTAGAATAATATATTTCCATGCAATAAAGGTCAATATTAATAAGGCCTAGAAATAAGGAAGAATAAGTCCAATGTAAGAAGACCTAATAGAATCTTTCGCTTCTAGAACGATATTCCTATAGACTGTTATTTTGATAGACATATTTAGTTTAAATAGGATTCGAGGGTATGAGAAGCTTTGTCTTGGATATTATTTTAATGGAGCTCTTCTCTACTGGAGGTTGGCCCCTTGAAGAGGCAAGTGAACATTTATCTCAGTAATCAAAGTGCTCTTTCTTGGTATCATTTTGATATTTTTGTGGTGTTGTTCTGGTTATATTGTTGTTCGTATGCCATTTCTAGCTATTTATTTCTGTTTTGTATATGTTTTTATATCTGGAATATTACAAGTGGTATCAGATTGAATATTTCCATGTAATAAAGATCAATATCAATAAGGCCTAGCAATAAGGAAGAATAAGTCCAATGTAATAAGACCTAATAGAAGCTTCTGCTTCTAGAAGGATCTTCCTCTAGGTTGTTGTTTTGATAGACATATTTAGTATAAATAGAAGTCAAGGGTATGAGAAGTTTTGTCTTGGATATTATTTTAATAGAGCTCTTCTCTGCTGGAGGTTTCCCCCTCCAAGAGGCAAGTGAACATTGTTCTTAGTAATCAAGGTTCTATTTCTGGTGTTATTTCGGTATCATTTTGGTATTATTGTGGTGTTTTTATGGTTATATTGTTGCTCATCTTCTATTTCTAGCTATTTATTTTTGTTGAACTTACGTGTTTATATCTGGAATATTACAATGAACATTTTATATCCCTTCACTTTATGCATAATGGTAAATATTGAGGGATTGATGGATTCTCTTGTGATTTCTACAAGAATATGTGGGGTATCATTGGATATGACTTAAGTCATGTAGATTTCAAAGCCTTTTTCTTAATATATTTAATGGAATCCATTAATTAAGGTTCGATCAATATCATTATAGAGAATTTTTCTAGACATACCAAGGGGGGATGGTACCAATAACGCTACTATGTGTTTATTACACATCATAGATAAGGAAATGGCACTAAGAGCAAGGGATGTGATAAATAAGATTGAGCATAAGAAGAAAATAGGTTTTCCTCATGGGAATTTTATCATGGACATAGTGATTTCTTCTTAGGAGGACATGGAGTTGGATGGGGAGTGTAGGAAACACTCTCTCTTAGTCAAAATTGATTTTGATAAATCCTATGAAATGTTTGACTAGGATTTCATTAGTGATATGTTGTACTTCTTGGATTTTAGTTTAATGTTTGTGGGGATGGTTAGCACCCTATTATATTTTCCTCATCTTTTTTTGCAGTGAAATATTACCTCTCTTCATGAATTATCCTCCATCAATCTATCAGGTAGGGATGCCATGTGGCACCCTATCTCTATGTTCTAAATACTTATAGCCTTGGTTATTTGTTGGATGTTTCCCATTTGTAGGGTAATATTTGGGTTGTTTCACTTCTATATTACTATGATACAGTGAATAATATTTTTTCATATGATTGTTTTCTATCTATGCAAGTTGACTAGGAGTCGATGGAAGGTGTTGGAGATTGCTTTTTCATGTTTTTCTAGGCCTATAGGAATATGGTTAGTGGTTATAATACTACTGATTGGTTGGTTCGTCTAGATGAGCCTCCTAATCAATTTCCTCTCACTTGGAACTTCATATACCTACGTATAATAGTGAGATACTTCACATTCCATCAAGTATGGTTCTCTCTTATGTGGTTATGTGGGATTGGTGTTTGGATCATCTACAATGTAAACACCTTCTTCAATAGTACATAGAACTTCCATTTTCCATAAAAATCACTATATAATTAGGATTCTTCAGGAATGACATATTTATTATGTATCTTATTGGCTTCCAAGTAGGGATCATGGTTGTCAAATGAGTGTTCCAATGTCTTGAGAGATTCTCACCTAGGCATCTACCATTGAGGTATCATCTTATTGATAGGATCAAGACCTTTTAGATTATGTTATGCAATTTTAGGTCCTCACAGCTTCCATGTCTCTAGTTGTTTTATTATCAAAATTATATGGGAAACTGTAAGGTCTATGTCCCCATGGAGCCTTATAAAACACAAGTTAAAAATAAAGAGTAACTAAATGTTATCCTGTACAATTCAATCTTCAGCATTTAAAAAAAATTTATTCAGCAAAAATTAAATGTATTAACAACATGAAAATAAATCACATAACCATCCCATAATCATGAAAATATATGAAAATACATACCTCTGTTTGATGCTATTTCTCCAAACTTTGTCTGTCCTTGCTGCTGCTCTACCTAAACTCTGCCCAAATCCTGCCCAAAACTCCCAGCAACCTAGTGCACCCCTGTAACAGTCCACCCAAAATCCAAACCAGAACAATATCATAGACAACAAAATACAGTCCCTTCTCTCAAAATTCTCCCTTGCCCCAAAATTCCATAAGTCCCTCTCCCGAATACCTCTGCCCCCTCATATCCTCCTTCCCATTCACCACCTCCTCCTTCATTTAATGCCACCCACCTTATCCCTCCATTCAATACCCCAAACATTAAATGTGTTAAGTAATCAATTAATTAATTAATCAACATATATTAAACAATTAATAATTAATTAATTAATTAATTAATATTATTAATAATTAATGATTACTTAACTAATACACATTAGGACAGTTAATTATTTAATTAACTATACTTGATAAACCTTAAGCAATTATTTAACTAGGGTTGTTACATACACCCACCCTTTAGAAAACTTCGTCCCGAAGTTAAGTATTTTATGATACAAGGGAAAAGAAAGATGGTTCACACATTCCTAACAATTAACCGACATTATTAGTAAGAAAGCCAAGAAACTCATACATACTAGTGTACATGTGAAAGAAATGCATGTGTAGCTAGTACATACAAGTCTCGTTCATGTACTAATATCAATAACTATCATCTCTATAGTAATTTCCATATGCATCCTATCTATTCAACAAGACTATTCATTTTATAAAAGAAAATAAACTGATCAAATGTTTGCGCAATCTTTTAATTACAATTATCTAGCTCAACAATGTTATTTAGACAATTGTAGTTTAGTTACATAATTATGAATATTCATATATATATATGCATTTTCTTTTCCGAAGGAAAACAATAAGTTCCAACATAAGATGAATCTCCATACACTCTCAACTATTTCTTTATCCTTCTTCCCTAAATTACTTCCATCTTCCATTCCTATCCTTCCTCTGTTGGACTATCTTGGAGCGTCAACTATATTGACTGAACTCCAAATAGAACCTGTAAGTGGAAGTGTCACTATCTTGACCAAGCTTCCCCAGTAGGCAACTAACAATCATCATCACATGTCTAGGGGAGCGTGAGCTAACATCGTCCTCCCATGACTTCAGGTTTTGGAGGATACATGGTGGGAAATGCCTCCACCCCTCCTAATAGGACTAGGGTCCACACCCTACAATGGAATATACAATGGCACCATGTTGTTGGGAGTTTTGTCACCGTCTATTCAAATTTGGGCAGTCTCACCACTTGAAATCCTGCACTGATCCATATATCATAGCAATGCATCCAAACCAATATAATTTCACATACAAAGATTCATACCATATTGTTTCTCGGCCAGTGGTCATGACATCCACTTTCATCATCATTTTCCCTTGGCTATTTCATAGCCCATAACTTGCATATTAGTCTGCAACACAAATTCATACATTTCTATGCATTATCATCATGTAATTGCATACAACCATAATTTCAATTCGGTATCTGCGTACCAACAACTTTAACATCAAAATTTTCAAGTTAGAAGTAGATCTTATAATATCCCATAATTCAATTAATGTTACCCATTCATAGAATTATCATTTACATAATAGATTGCATCATATCCAACATCATTCTAATAGCATTTCAACCTTCATAGGACTCTTATTCACACAATATGTCATATCATATCCATCATCATCAATAACAATTAGACATTCATAGAATTTACATTCACATAGTAGATCGTATCATATCCATCATCATCAATAACACTTAAACATTCATAAAGATTCATATGTCTTAAAATTTCAAGTGTATCATTTAATAGTTTCACTTGTGAATAGAAAATAAAGATGTTTAGGCCTCAGGTAATCCTGGCTATCTAAGTCAAAAGGTGGTGTTACATACACCCAACCTTTGAGAAACATATTCTCAAGGTGGTCAAAAAAGTGAGGGATAATCTCATCGTAGTGTCCCAACGTCTTCCCAAGTAGCAGATCCTGGACTATACTTGTCCCACTGGACCTTAACCTGGTCTACCAGATGGTTCCTGAGTTGTCGAACTCTATGTTCCAATATGCGTAGCGGTTCTACCATGAGATTTCCCATATCTGATACCTACAATTCCTTCCAATTTAGTTTATGTGATTCATCAACAACATAATGACGTAAAACAGATACATGAAAAACATTGTGAGTTTTATGCAAGTGGGGTGATAGTACAAGACGATAGGAAACGGGTCTAATTTTCTCTTGGATTATAAACGATCCTATAAATCAAGGTTAAAAATTTGTCCCCTTCTCGAGTTGTATGGTACTCTTATTAGGCATGATATGAATGAAAACCTGGTCTCCCACTTCATAACTTCAGTCAGTCCTGTGTGCATTCGCATAACTTTTTTGCCTATCCTATGCTTCCTTTAGTCTCTACCTAATCTGAATCATCTGTTCCTCCATATGTTGAATAAATTCTTCCCCAACTATTACTCGTCCTTCTAATCTATCCCAACTCAATGGCGTTATGCATGGCCTTCCATACAGAGCTTTGTAGGGTGGCATTCCAATGGAGCTATGAAAACTATTATTGTTGGCAAACTCTACCAAATGTAGGTACTTCTCCCAATGGGTTTGATTATCCATGACATACATCCTAAGCATGTCTTCCATGACTTGATTTACTCTCTCAGTTTTTGCATCTGTTTCAAGATGATAAGTTGTTCTTAAGTTCAACTGAGTCCCCAATGCTGACTGCAAACTTGTCCAAAACCTAGAGGTGAATCTTGAGTCCCTATCTGAAATGATATTCTCAGGTATCCCGTGAAAACAAATGACCTCACTTACAAACACATGTGCCACATCAGTGACATCGTAAGCATCTCTAACCGGAATAAAATGAGCACTCTTGGTTAACTTATCAACTATCACAAGAATGGCATTGTGCCTATGAGATGTGAGCAACAACTTGTTAGAAAAACAAGACCGCGAAGAAATAAAATAAAACAAATGCAGAAACAAAACACAAAAGACACACAATACAAGAGAGACACAGATTTATGTGGTTCACCCAGTGTGGGCTACG
>ML799018.1:168780-187013 GCA_009831015.1 Picea engelmannii | reverse complement strand
TCCCAAAAAACATCGTTTAGGGCCTCAAAATGGCCCCGGAAGTTAAAACTGCTAAAAATAGTAAATTACCAAAATTGCCAGAAACATGTTTTGGGCCAGTTGGAGAAGGTGGGTGGCCACCGATATCCACCTGGATCACGTGTGGTCTCTCCTACGCATTCTGAAAACACTTATTCCTCGTGGGCTCTTCCTTGTTGTCTTATTTGTTGATATTTGGTGCCTGGTGCACAAGGATTTGAGACATTTGTTGTTGCGTGCCTTACGGTCATATGATATTGCATGTTAAACAAGATCAGTACCTATGGCTATTTATTTCTAAGAGACTATGTGTGTGAGCCGCCTCTTGCCATTCGATCTGAGTTTGTTCTTTCAGTTGCAGAGGAGGGTTTTATCTTTTTTTTTTTTTACTGTTTGTTCGTTTTCCATGACACGATGGGTCTCCTTTATCGAAGGGTGATAAATATTGATGGGTTTTCTTGGTTTTGGGTTTTGTATGCAAATTTTAGATGTGAGTAGTCACCAGTTGTGGAGGATTATGTTGGGGATATTTTTCTTTTTTGTACAACGTGCAGGTTTTTCAACGACACTTACATACACCCTTTTAGGATTTACAGAACCATCTAATGGTTCAACTGTAGTGCCATCTCCTTTTCAAAAACAGTGTCGGCCATGCATCCCTCCTTCATATTTGTCACTATCTATTGCTGCAAGTACATATCCTGTTGTTAATGGAGAAATATTATAGGCACTATCGTTAGAAATGGTTTCATTTACAAGTGATGTAATGCATTCCACCATATCTTGTGCATCATTATTTTGTGCCCTTGACCTTGCGGTATCTTGGGTGAAAACTTGTGATACATTATGATTTGGCTCAGCCCACTATCCGTGGTCGACAGACGGAGATTGGATTTCAGACCTAATAAATTTATTATTATTTTTTTTTTGAGATTTGGCCTCAGACACGTAGTGCATAAGAGATATGGCCCTCACAAGATCTCCTTATCTTAACGCTTCGTACTCATACTTGGCATTAGGATTTCGTATGCAGATGATTGATTTGGAAAGTGGGCCTCAGACTAATAATTTTATTATTATTATTATTTTTGGGTTGATTCCAATTATTATTTTTATTACTATATTTTTTTTTAGGACACGTAATGCACTGCCATGGTCCCTTCTAGTCTCTTCATGTGGGTGTTGTTGATACTTGGTCTCCTCTGTCGTGACCTGGTGCTTTAGCGCTGACTTGGTGTAGATTCGAGCATTGAGTTTGTTCATCGGGCTTGAATTTTTAGCCACGATTGAGCTTTGTTAGGGTTTTTGCACCTTTTGTCTCTTGAGAGAATTCTGAACAGTTATGTCTTATTGGGAACCTTTTTATTTTTGTTTTTAAAATATGAATCGAGATTGATTTTGAAAAAATTCCTTAATCTTGTAAAAGTTTGACAACCATTGAATGTTCTGATGATTGTAAGTAACAATTCAAGTTTTTTTTTTTTTATATTTCTACAGATGCAAATAGAGGATTTGGCCATATCTGTTCTTTGTTCGTTTTATTTTGTTTGTGCCTATTACCAGATTCTTTACTACTATGTATGCTATGTGTAAATGAAAAAAAGTTTTTTTGGCTTGTAGGCTAGGTGGAGGTGGAGCTTGGAGCTTAGATTTTCATCTAATGAAAGGGTTTCAGGGTCCCTTTTCCCAGGGTTGTTTCTTTCAATATATAATTACCCTATACAGTTTATTTAGGGTTTCAATATAACTATTTTAGGTTTTTTTTTTTTTAATTTTAGGGTTGGACCAGTTCCATTCCTGAATTGTCCTTCTTACATGCAGGTAGGTGGGTAAGCCCTAGTCCAGGTTTTTAAACCAGGGCTCTGATACCATGTGTAAGGTCTCTATCCCCACAGAGCCTTATAAAACACAAGTTAAAAATAGAGAGTAACTAAATGTTATCCTGTACAATTCAATCTTCAACATTTAACCACAATTTATTCAGCAGAAATTAAATGTATTAGAAACATCAAAATAAATCACATAACCATCCCATAATCATGAAAATATATGAAAATACATACCTTTATCTGATTCTATTTCTCAAAACTTTGTCTGTCCTTATTGTTTCTCTACCCAAACTCTGCCCAAATCCTGCCCAAAACTGAATCGTCCTCCCTAATAGCTAGGAATAGAGCTTGTCTAGATCCCTAGCTCCAGGATTCCGTGAGGATTCCTATCCCCCAAGCCAAAAACTCCCAATAACCTGGTGCACCCTTGTAACAATCCACCCAAACTCCAAACCAGAACAATATCACAGACAACAAAATACAGTCCCTGCTCTCAAAATGATCCCTTTCCACAAAATTCCATAAGTCCCTCTCCCGAATGCCTTTGCCCCCTCATATCCTCCTTCCCATTCACCGCCTCCTCCTTCATTTAATTCCACCCACCTTATCCCTCCATTTAATACCCTATCCCTCCATTCAATACCCTTTCACTTCTTATGTAAAGTTTTCTAATAATAAATTAAAAGTTATTAAGCCTTTAATTCGTTACCCCAAACATTAAATGTGTTAAGTAATCAATTAATTAATTAATCAACATATATTAAACAATTATTAATTAATTAATTAATATTATTAATTATTAATCATTACTTAACTAATACACATTAGGATAGTTAATTATTTAATTAACTATACTTGATAAACCTTAAGAAACTATTTAAATAGGGTTGTTACAAAAACATGGAAGAAGGTAGTTGACTTGGTGTGGTGGTATATGTTAGTAAATCGAGTGGGTTGGGATTTGGCCAAAACACAAATTTGGAATTGGAAGGTGCAAAATGGATATGTTGCAGATAATCCCCACTTTAAGGGAGATTGTGTAAGTAATAAGAATATTTTTTTATCTGAGGGATTTGTGGGATGATATTTATCACTCTTTGAGGGACTAGACATCCATTTCCTATTAGTTTTCGTTATAATGTGTTGACAAACATGATTTATGAATGTTATCAGTCTTATTTTATAGGAGGACCTATTCAAAATGAAAATAAAATTGTTTGGTCTCTTTTGGCATGATTGTAGGTGGATATTTGGGCCCCCCTTGGTCTAATATGATTCTCATATCTTATAGTGTATACTTCATCAGCAACATCACCTCATACATGCATGAGGCACTCTGTCTCTTCTCTTCTATGAGTGGGACCCTTTTCCTACCAATTAGATATGCCCAATCATTCTAAGCTCTGTCTTATTTTTCATGTCTCCTACTTAAAGAAATTGATTGGAACTAAGTGCCAAAGTCAAACCATCCTTCCTCAGTTGGATGAAGAAGGTTTCATTTGGTTTCAACCATAAGTAGTATTGGAACAACGATAGCATCAACTTTGTGACTGAACCATCAAGGAAGTGTTAGTGGAGTGGAAAGAAACAACTACAGAAGATGCCACATGGGAGTCGACCACCATTTTCCAATACTTTCCTCATCTCAAGTCTTGAGGAAAATAATTTTCTTCAAGGGGGAGGGAATATTATGGAACTAACCACCCTAACCCCTAACTTAGGGAGAATAATTTATTTCCCATGTAATAAATTGATAAATTAGTTAATAAGGCCTATTTAATAATGTGAACAAGTATAATGTAAGAAGACTTAATCAAATCTTTTGATTTTAGAAATAGTTTCCTCTAGAATGTTCTTTGGATGATACAATTAGTATAAATAAGAGTAGGGGGCATGAGAAAGCCTTGTATTAAGAATAATTTTAATATATATTTGTCATGTTGGAGGTTTCCCCCTCAAAGAGGAAAGAGAACATTTCTTTCTTTCAGTAAATGTATTATTGTTGGTATTGTTATTCTCATTATTCTTTTGTTCTGTTGGTATTTGTTGAATATTATTGTTTCTAATTATTGCATTACATTTAGTACCTTACAATCACCTAGTGCAACCCCATCCTTTATTATTCCCAAAAACTAGGACTTATAGTGGCACCTAGTGACTGACTTTCGTGTCCTTTATAAATACATTGTTAAAAACCATTACCCCCTACCCCTGATTGAGGATTTATTGAACCACTTAGAAGGGTCTTGTTTCTCCATAAATATGGATTTAAGAAAAGGATACCATGAAGTTTGAATGAATGAAAAAGACACATTGAATATCTCTTTCATGACCATGTTTGGGATTTTTGAGTGGTCGATAATGCCATTTGGGATGACAAATGCATAGACCATGTTTATGCGGTTAATTAATGATATCTTTGGGTCCACTTGGGTAAGTTTGTGGTTATTTTTATGGATGATATATTGCTATTTAGTATGTCTTGTGAAAATCATCTTAAACATGTCTGTAACATACTTGAGCTACTGCGAGCACATAGGCTTCAAGTGAAGAAAATAAGTCATACTTTGGAGAGACATCAGTTCAATATTTGGGATTCGTATTTGATTCAACAAGGGGTGCACCCAGATCCATCTATGGTATAGGCCTTGTCACAATGCACATTCCCTCCAATGCACATGACCTCAATATTTTAATGGTAGGCATTAATTTATAAAGGAAAATTGTCTCTCTTTTTTACCAAGTGGCTCATCCTTTACAATAGTTGTTCCAAGACAAATTTATTTGGAATATGTAATTTGATAACCACTTTGCGAGGATAAATACAAAATTATTCTTTTCCCTTGTTATATGGTTGTTGGATATAAATAATCCCTTTGATATTGATATGGATGCATCGTATTTCACGATTGGGGATGTACTTAAACATGTTGTTCATCTGGTGGCATAACATTTAGAGACTCTTTTAGTGGCCAAATTTAATTAAATCACCTATAGCAAGGAGTTCTATAGTTTGGTGCAGGAATTAAATCATTGGTTCCATTACATTATTGACAAATAAATAATTATTCATATAGATCATAACCCCGTGATCTTCATCAATTCACATAGTAAGATTTAGGAGAAGCATCATATGAAATGGGAAGCTTATATTCAAAAATTCCATCTAGTCATCAAATATAAGAAGGGATCCACTAAAAATATGGTTGACTTGTTAGGTTGGCCTCTTACGTAGGTCCTTCACATTTTAGAGATATTTTTTGTAACACATGATGCTTTGAAAATTATGTATGCAGAGGATCCATGCTTTGGCAAAATTTGGGGAGCGTTGTAGCATCCTATAGTGATTAATCAAACTCCCTTCCTAGATTATACTATATGTGATGGTTGGCCCTAAAAACTTAATATACTGTGTGTGCCATAGTCTAAATGTCGTATTATTATAATTCTTGAAGAAGACACCTATTCGTATGGGGAGAATTTCGACATATCGAAGACCATTATCAATGTCCAATGCCACTTCTACTAGTCTTCTTCACCAAAAAAACTGGAGAATTTCATTTGTACTTTCTCTATATGTTCATAAAGTAAGCCATCCAATCGCAAGAATAGTCTCTTCCATCCTGTACCTATGGCATGACGTCGTTGGAAATTTATTTCCATGGAATTTTTGAGTGGCATTCCTACCACTCTCCACAAACATGATGTTATTTGGGTGGTCGTGTGTCATTTTTCGAAGATGGGTCTCTTTATCCCCCCTCATAAGACTACCTCTACTTCTCAGACAACAAACCTATTCTTCCATCATTTTTGGACCCATTTCGTCTTTCCCAATAGAATTATTTTTTGTATTGACTATTATTTTCTAAGTACCTTTTGGCATACTCTTTGTTCTTTATTGCATTTCCAACTTCTTTTTTCCACTGCATTTGACCCCCAGACCAAGAGACAAATAAAATTTTCAATCAGACTCTTTTCCACTCCATTCTTAGTTATTTTTATAAAAAAAATAGTGGGACTCCTATCTGCATATTATATAGCATAGTAACAATATCGCCACACACTCCTCTGCAATTTTCTCTCCCTTCAAAGTTTGTTTTGTATTTTATCCCCCTACACCCTCAAAGATGCCCCTTAATCTCACTCATATATCTTCACATCAAAAACAAGAATAATCAATGCGTCATTCTATCCACAATTTAGTTCAGCACCATACCCAAGTAGCAGTTACCTTGCAAGTAGCACAAACCTCTACAAAACAAAGGCATGATAAGCAACGCATGCCATTGTCAGTTCAGTCGGGAGATAATATGGTGATCTTATTGGATAATAATTGATTAAAATGACACCATCATAGGATACACCCACTGAACTATGGCCCATACACTATTCTAGAATGCATCGCAGAGAATGCATATCGCCTGAACTTGTCATGATCCAGATTATTTTGGGCACAAAATGAGAAAGGAGATATAATAAAGAAATGTAAAAAGATATATACGACATGAAATAATAGAACAAATATATATCAACGATATAAAAATAAAAACAGAGATACAATAATACACAATTTGTATTAATTAACAAAATGTATAATACTGTAGAAATACAGAGTGAAATACGCACTAGAATGGTGGAAACTTATCTCTGAGAAGAGATGTGATGGATACTCACATTCGCAACAAGATGATTTTTACGATGAGGATCCAAAGACCCTTTTATCATAAATGAAATCCAAAACTGAGATTCTGGAAGATGAAAAGCCAACAGTTTTATGGACCTCGTTTTGGGTAGTTTGGTGTATCAACTTCCCGGGGGTGTAGCTTTGGCATACATCTTCATTTGGGGAGCACAATAGCTTGTTGGGAAGGTATTGATGAGTAGATTCAGTTTTTGGTATCAATGAGAGCCTTTGGATATCATTAAGGTTCCTGATTGCGAAAAAGAGTCATTTGGATCAAAAAAATTCTAAAAATAGTAAATTTCCAACAAACTGTTTTGAGCCAGTTGGAATAGGTGCATGGCCATCAAGATACTTTTGTATCAAACCTACCTCATTAGGAAGAAATGGTATCCATTGAGTTGAGTTTATGGGGGAGAGGGGGAAGCATTTGTTGAATTTGAACCTTGGTGAGTTGCTTGCCTTGGTGGAGAAGTTGCATTTCTTTGTTTGTGTGAGGTTGTTGAGAACATGATCAGATGACTATGTGAAGAAGGAATATTTTCACTTTTATTCAATATTTTCAACCTGCTTCTGTTGGATAAAAGTTTCTTGGACTGAGGCTGTAGTGGTTACAATGTCCTTCTATTCACCTTTTGAACAAATTGTGAAGAAACTAAATTTTTTAGTATGAGATACTAGATTGGGGTAATTTTTAGGTGGGACAATAGTTGGAACTACCTCTCGTATCCTCTAAAGATGACCCTTGAGAGTAACAATGACACTACGAGGTCTAGACTCGTAAATATGATGGTGCTTCCACATATATGGCTGGACCAAAAGAACATCACATACATCCAATGGGGAAACATCACATAATACCTCATCCTTGAAGGGCTGGATGGCGTATGACAATCGACATTGTGGGCTGACATGGATATCTCATGCCTGGTGAAGCCATTTGATGTTGTATGGATGTGGGTGTGGTTTTGTTGACAATCCCAACTTCTTGATGACCTCTATTTAAATGATTTTATTCTGTCTTCTACTATCAACAATAAAATGTAGTAGGGTCCCCTTCACCCACATCTATGAATGAAAAAGGCTATCCCCTTCTTCAAGATCTACTCATTATTCTAGTTGAATTTTTATGGTCGAGATAGTACTAGCGGGGTCTGCGTCAATGATCTGTCTTGTTTCATTATTTTCTGAATCATATTTTGAATCAGGGTTCAACTCATTTTCTTTGATCTCAGCCACAAAGGATTTTTTTTAGTGCCATTCATCAGTTTTGTGCCAATGGATTTTATGGAAATCACACCACTTTCCAATGTCGTTCTTCTTCTTTCCGTTACCCTTATTTTCTTATGGCTTGGGAGTTTTTTCGGGAGATTGTTTGTTAGGGTCGTATTTATCATACTTTGGTTATTGAGGAATTGCAGACCCGAACTTTTGTTTGTTTTGGTGCCTAAATTTTTTCTCGATTTTGAAAACATATTGATAGGAAACTCCCAATGATGAGATATCTAGGAAATCCATTTTGGTTTGGATGTACCTATGTAGAGCCCCGTGGTATTTTATAACGAGACGTCGCTCAGAGTATTCAATACCCATCATGGTGCACAAGGTCTGGAAATTATTTTTGAACTTCGACACTGTTTGGCCCCTCTCTTGCCGAAGTGTAATATCCCTCAAAATAAATTATTATCAAGTCTGAAAATACTTAGGAATTTATTTCCGTTTTTGGTAAATTCGAAATTGGAAAATTATTGCCATTTATGGCAATTCTAAATTTTAGAATTTAGTTAATTGTAATTTATTATTATGATTGTTGGGAAAATATTTGATTTTCCCAACCAACTCTTTGACTATGACACTTTTAAGAAACAAATATTTTTATATTTATTTCTAATAGACAAATGGAACAACCAGGTTGAAATCAGTTGACCATGAATCCATGAGTGAGGAACATGTTTGAACTACCTCAGGGATGAATTCTACAAGTGGAAAATTGAGAATTTGGCCATGGGAAACCCTTGAAAAATAAGGGATTTGTAAAGCTATGCAAATCCCCAAAGGGAAAATACCTCGGCAAAAGATGTTTTTAGATATGTAGCATATGGGAGGAGGAAGGATGCTGCCTAGCATGTTGGGGAAGAGGAATATCACTCGTTGTTATGAGAACTATTTTCTGAGTGTGAGGCAAGGAGAACTTTTCTGATTCAGAAAGAGGAAAATAGCTAAGGAGGATTTTGGATTTTTCCCTCATGGATTCATGGTTAGGATAGGGGCTGAACAAAGAAAGTAGATTGGTTGTTATGTTCTATGATTGGGTGGAACTTGGTTGTTCCATTTGTTGTTCAACAACTTGTTCAGATATGTACATCTATTTTCTCCCTAGTTGAATGTTCTTTGATTAAATAGTTGATACAATACACCTAGTTGATTTCTGGATGACTATTCTGTTGATTAAATTACTGGTAGAATAGGATCAATTGTAGAATAAACCCTTACGGTTTTATTGTATTCATTGAGTAAAGTTTTTCTTCTGTGATATGTTGATGGAACTGAATTTTGTAAACATGATGGAATATGCATCTAAGCTAAGGGAATCAGTATTGTATTAATTCTAACATCACAGACATGTGATTATGTATGTATAGGTAATCAACTTAAGGAATATTGGCTAGTTGAAAAATGCTAAATGAAATTATGGAAGTTAAATATATTTTTGTAGGTTAAATGTGCAGGGTTGTATTAAATAAATTAAGAATATCAGACCATGCAAATGCCAAAATGAGATGTAGAATGAATATATATATATAAAGGATAGGAATATCCTTATATATATATATATATATATATAGTTGTTGTACATAATTTCAGATCTACTTAAACATCTAACTACTCATACGACAAGATTATCAATGCTTGGACAAATGAGAAAATTTGAGTAAATCTTCCCTTATTAAGACTTTTCCAATGGCATAAATTTGTACACTTCAGTTATCCCACAGTAAACCATAAACAAATTTCTCTTGTTTGATATAAAAAAATGAGGACCAAAGGATCATTGAATTCAAATACATAAAATATGTTCCAGAATTGGACCAATACTTAAATGTGTATTCAAACTCTACAAAAAACTCTACAATTCATAACTATTAAACAATGAAATCTTATTTCAATATGGGGTTTCCCTTTCTGTTCATCCTTTAATGGTTTCTGATATAAATAACCATCTATCTATAAGTTATAATTAGTAATCGAATAGGACTCAACATTAGTAATCGAATAGGACTCAACATAAGTTAAAACTTATAATCGAATAGGACTCAACAAAAGTTAAAACTGGAACATAGAATAATTACCAGAGTGAATTTATGAAAGGAAATTGTTGCAGACCTAAATTATGAACTTTACTTAAATTGCGAGTTAGGAAAACAATTGCCTTCCTTCCATTTGCATCATTGATGAAAAAACTGTCCACAGGCCCAAAGAGGAGAAGTGGACCAAATATTTTCTGATGGGTACCCTCGCAGCAACAAGGTTCCCATCATTAGATTGGTAACCGAAAGTTCTTAATAAAACCTTTCAAAAAAATAAGTAAACAATAAAAATTCGCCAAGAATTTCATAATCCGAGTGCGAAAATGTTCACATAGTATGTGCATGACGAAAAAATATGTCCTATTACTCTCGAGTTTCCCTTTTCAATATGTTATATGCTGAAGGAAATGCATTAATCAAACTTTAAAACATATATTTAGCATCAAACAAGTTTCCCGCACACAGATTTCAATATTAGTTGAATTGAATGCATTCATCAAGTTTTAAAATAGAGACTTAAATATTATATTCTAAAGGGAATGCATCAAACACGTTTTCCCACACACAGACTTCTATATTAGTGGAAGGGAATGCATTAATCAAGTTTAAATATAGACGTAAATATTATATGCTGAAGGGCACTCATTAAACAAGTTTTTCAACGCACAAACTTCAATTTTATATATACATGTTTAATGGAAATGTATCAATCAAATTTAAAGGAAAAATATAGATGCATGAACTAATTAGTTGGTTTTGAAAGAACTACATAATGGTGTCTTCTGAAAGAAAATCAGTATGGAAAACATCCAACAGAGATAAAGAAATATCATAGTATCCTATTGAAATAGAAATGCCTTTACCAAACATAATGGAACTTTCAATACACAGTATGAGATTTTGAATTACAGATTGAGAAAATGCTCATGACTTTCTAGACAGTTAACAAGTTTAGGGAAGGTTATCAAAGCCTTAAGTCGTAGAAGGATTTCAAGCTAGGGTGAGGGATGTCATCAAAGTTGAGTGAGGATATAATCACTCAATGCAAAAAAAAAGGACCCTTGTAAAATTTCAGTAAGTTTCTTCCTATGCTCTGCTAAGCATATGATGCGGACCAGAACTCCTACACAGTTCGCAGGGACTAAAAACCAGGTCACACCATGGAAGATAATGGAAGACCAATAAAGGAAGATAGAAGGATGACGAAAAACCCTAAGATAAAATACATGCAACAACCCTTATAGAATCCCTATGTAGTATTAAGGAAGTCGAAAAGGCAATAAGACAATTAACGTCTGGTATACACCACATAAAACCAAAAATGCAGAAATATTTTAGAATAACATGACAGAGAGACATTATTACCTCGTTCAGGTTGGCATCCAACTAACAGTCATTTATCCATTTTCTCCCACCCGGGATGAACACTATCCACGAATCAGGGCATGTACGCCAGACCGATTATTCACTGATAACACTGGAGAATTTTTCGCAGAGGGACAAATCCGAAGGATGTGAAACAATACCCTAGGAGATTGTTCTGAAAACTGAGTAATAGAGAAAGTTAATGAACCTTTTACTCTACCATGTGATTGATGGGAGGTGGCATACTCTACTTTGGAGATGAGGGCCAGATGAAAGGCCTCGGAAGGAACCCTTCACAAACCACCACTAATTGTCTGGACAAAGGTTTAAATGAACACCCTGACACATCCCCTTTTGAATTCATGTTGAGTTATTGCGAGGGATGACAACGCTTCAAGACACTATGCACACGACTGTCGAGGCTAGCATCTCTTTGAGTTATGGTATAAATATATTACAGTTATTGTTACCCAAGCTCAGAATGGAGAAGGTTATCGATGGACTCCTCAACAATGTTCGACCAACTCCAACTATGCTAATGTGGACCAAGAGTTAATCACGACTGAATCTCATATTCTTGGTCAGTTAAAACTAAACTTAAAGTCACCACAATGGTAAATACTGTACCTTGTTTCACAAAAGGAATATGCTTGCTGGAACCCAATTATCACTTAAACCCTGGTAGTTATTAAACGTTAATACTATCCATGAAAGGGATGTGATTATTATTTAAGACTCTGGAAAATACCTAATCTTAAATACTCATGCATAGAAATGGGAAATTACAAAGAACCCTTAATAGTATAAACTGTAACATATGAATATATATGGAAGGATTATATTATTAGTGGGATATATATATATATAAATGCTAACATATATACATGGAGATCTTATGAAAATTTGGGAAATACTACTAACCCTTCCCACTTATGTTAGAAATGTTAAGGAATTTGAGAGGCTAGGTTATGGCAAGGCCATCGTTAGATATATACGACTACTATATAGTATGAGTAGAATTCGAAATGAAAACCCTTATAACGATGACAAGGTTTATGACTAAATGGAAACACAAACCATGCGAGAGTTAAATAGTGACGAAAATGAATTAATGTCCCTAACATTTTTTTTTTTTTTTTGGTAAATTTGGGGAACATTACATATGGTATAAGAGAAAGGGTTACAACACTTGGACCTTAAACAGGGCCAAAAATATTTGCTTAGAACATGTTTTCTATTTTATGAAAAAACTAACAAAACAATTATTGTTACAAAGAGAAAATTTGTATTTATGTTGTGATCATGGAACCACATAATGAAGTCGAGATCGAACTCAAGGAGAATCCTAAGAAAATAATTCCACAAGAACAGAGGAAGAACAGTGATGAAAGTTCACCTACCAAGGTTCTGGAAACCATGAGAAATCTCATTGTGGAACTACAAGTTTTCAAAGAAGACAATGAGAAACTGAAAAAGGCACAACAAGAATAGCAAGAAATAAATGAAGTATTGTTGCATAGCATAGTAACAAAGAATAGCTCGAAGGACAATAATTAAGAAGAAGAGGTCAACAAAAGGGATTCCAAAAATTCTGGTCTTGATGGAGAAAAAGAGGACTACTCTTCCGAAGGTACACCATCAGTCGAAGATAAAACAACCATGGGGAGAAAAAGGAAACATGTGAACCATCTTGAGGGACAGTTTAAGAAAATCAAACTGTCCACCTTTGATGGGGAATCCACGATAGGAGAGGAGACTGAAGCATGGTTGATATACTTAAAAAGGTATTTCCATATCTACCACTATTCCAGAAATATGAAGGTCAGAAAGGCCATCTATAACCTGAAAGGAAAATAAAGCATATGGTGGCATGACCTGAAGTTGGCTAAGGGCCTAAAGGAAAAAAAGATGGAGTGGTCATATTTTAAGAAATAATTTAAGAAACAATATTTATCTAAAAGTTACTATGAAGGAAAAACCAATGATTTTTATGAACTATGACTCAGGCAAATGACTACGGATGACCTGATAAGCAAATTCCTAGAATTATTAAGGTTTGTGCCTTATACCCAGGAGGACAAAGTAAAAATGTAGCGATTCCTAAGTTGTTTACCATAGTCCTATAAGGACAAAATCAAATTCAACAACCCTAAGTCCTTAAGTGAATTTTTCAGGAAGGCCGGAATGTGTTATGACCAATACAAATAGTGGTCGTAATTTACCAAGGCATGGAAAGAAAAGAAACAAGACCGAGTGAACCAGTGGAAAAAGGGATATCAACCAGTGCATTTTCAGAACGCGTCAAAGAGTTTTCCAAGGAAATATTTTCACTCCAATAACTAGAACACCCAAGGAGGTGGTAAACCAGTTAATCAGGGAGCAAAGAAGTTTGGGGACATCCCCAGAGAACCGTTAAAATGTTGGGAATGTGGAGAACCTCACTTAAGGAGGAAATTCCCACAATTAACTTCTACAACCAGGACTATGGTTCAGAACCTACATGAAGATTCTACAGTGGGAGATTTGGGCATAAACTTACATATGATCAATGCAATCATGGATGGATGACAAGATGATCACCAGTCCACTGTAGTGGAATTCGAAGGTAAAATTAGCAATAATCGTGTTTCTATTTTAATTGATCTAGAATCTACTTTGAGTTATGTTTCTCCTGGTGTAGTGGATTCAAATAAACTTAATAAAATAAAACATGCAAAATCTTGGATAGTACAACTAGCAGCAACAACAAAAAGAAAGTTATATGATTTTATTTCTGACTGTAAGTTCAGTTTAGGTGGTCAAACCAAAAAGATAAATCTGAATATTCTACCGTTAGGGTCTTATGATATAATTATTGGAATGGACTCGTTAAAAAAGAATAAAGAAGTTTTAGATTGTTATAAAAAATCACTCAATTACAAAGACAAAAATGACACTGTTAGGACAATACAAGGCATACGAAAACCAGTCTGAGTTAGGTAGATTTCAACAATGTAATTTAATAAGTGCATGAGAAAAGGTTGTCATATCTATGTTATCCAGGTGAAAAATCTATTGGCAAAAGAAAATAAACCTAGCCTAGAAGATTTTGTCATCTTTCATGATTTTAAAGATGTGTTTGTTGACGAAATACCTGAACTACCCCCAAGGAGAGAAATATAATTTTCTATCGAGTTGCTACCTTGTTCAACTCCTATATCTAAGGTGCCCTACCGAATGAGTTTACCTGAATTAACGGAATTAAGGATTCAACTACAATAAATGTTGGACAAGGAATACATCAGGCCAAGTGTCTCACCATGGGGAGCACCGGTCCTTTTTGTTAAAAAGAAATACATAAATCTAAGAATATGCATTGACTATAGACAGTTAAACAAAATGACTATTAAGAACAAATACCCCCTACCTAGAACCAATGATCTATTCGATCAAGTAGGTGGGGCAAAGATTTTCTCTAAATTGGATTTAAGATTTGGTTATCACCAGGTTAGAATAAAAGATGAAGACATAAGTAAAACAACATTCAAAATGAGATATGGACATTACAAGTTTTGTGGTTATATTGTTTGGTCTCACTAATGCACCAACAACTTTTATGTGTTTAATGAACAACATTTTCAGTGAGTACTTGGATAAGTTTGTTTTGGTATTTACTGACGATATCCTAGTGTATTCTAAAACAGAAGAAGAACACGAATAACATCTAAGGATAGTATTGCAAACTTTAAGAAAACACAAACTATATGCTAAATTCGACAAATGTGACTTTTATCAAAAGAAAATACAGTACCTAGGACATGTAATATCTGAAGAAGGTATTACAGTCGACCCGGAGAAAATAAGAGCCATCATGGAATGGACAATCGCTAAGGACGTAGTGGACATCTGGTCATTCATGGGAATCACTGGATATTACCACAGATTTATAGAGGGATTCTCCAAGATTTCATACCCTATCACATCTTTACGAAAGAAAGGAACCAAGTTTAATTGGTCACAGAAATGTCAGGACAGTTTTAATAAGTTACAGGAACTGTTAACAACCGCACCCATTTTAAGGGTAGCAGACCTGGATAAAGGATTCATAGTCTGTGTGGATGTGAGTAAAGAAGTTTTGGGAGGTTTGCTAACTCAAGAAGTGCACACTATTTGTTATTATAATCGAAAACTAAAAGAACACGAACTAAACTACGTCACTCATGACTTAGAGTTAGCAGTTGTCATCCATGCTTTAAAGATGTGGTGACACTATATAATGGGTAGAAAATTTCTATTGTGGATTGATAATAGTGGGGTGAAATTTTTGTTTAGTCAACCAGACCTTAACGCAAGACAAGCAAGATGGCTGGTCTTCTGGAGTGAATTTGACTTCGAGGTAAGACTGGTAAGGAAAACAAGGTGGAAGATTCTTTAAGTAGAAGAATTCATGGGTTGTTTGAGATGAACATTAGCAGGGATGAAAGCGACCTTGAGAAAACGATAAAGGATGCAAGTAATAATGATGAAAATTACATTAAAATAGTGGCAGATTTAAGAAACAATGTAGAAAATTTAGACATAACAGATCCGAGTTTGGACATAAATGGTCTACTAAGATTCAAAAACATATTATACATACTAGATTTTGTTGAATTAAAGTTGACAGTTTTGGACGAAGTACACAAGAAACCATATTCTGGTCATCTGGGATACCAGAAAATAGTAACGACACTCAGAAAGTTATTTTATTGGCCTGATACGAAGGGTGAGACAACATAATACTTAACTAAGTGCCAATATTGTCAAAAGGTGAAAGATGAACACCAAAACCCAGCTGGCATGTTCCAGCCTCTACCTGTACCAGAATGCAAATGGGAGACTATATCACTGGATTTTATCACAGGTTTTCCTAGAAATAAAAAAAATAATGATTCAATTATGGTAGTAATTGATAAGCTTAGCAAGTCTGCACACTTTATTTCTGTAAATTCTACTGTTAAATCTATTAACATCACTGAAATATTCATGAAATCAATTTTTAGACTGCATGGTGTTCCTAAAATGGTGATTTCGGATACAGACATAAAATTCACATCTACATTTTGGAAATAATTGTTTGCACAGTTAAATATTAACTTGAATTTCATCACTGGCTACCATCCATAAATAGATGGGTATACTAAACGAACAAATTAAATCATGGAAGATATGCTACAAATGTTTGTAAGGATGAAACCAAATAAGTGGGAAGACTACCTGCACTTGGTGGAATTTTCATACAACAATGGTTACCAGACATCGGCTAAGATGAGCCCCTTTGAAGTATTGTACAACAGAAAGTGTACAACTCCAATTAGCTGGGATAACCCCGTTGACAAACTCATGGCGAGACCATAAATTCTCCAGGAAATGGAGAATACGGTAAGAAAAGTACAATATAATTTAAAAGAAGAAAAGGAAAAACAAAAAAGTTACACAGAACTTAAAAGAAGACACCAGGAATTCCAAGTTGGAGACCACGTTTATTTAAAAGTCAAAGCCATAAGAAGTTCACTAAAGCTAGGAAACTGTTCCAAGTTGGCACCCAGGTTCTTTGGTCCTTTCGAGATCTTAACTTGAATTGGAGCTGCTACATATCAACTTGCACTTCCTGTAAATATTAAAATTCATAATGTATTTCATGTTTCTTTGTTAAAAAATTATGTTCCTGATCCTACTCACATGATCGATTGGAAAATGGTGCAAGTGGAACCAAAAGGAGAGTTCCAATAAGTACCTCTACGCATTCTGGACAGGAGAGAAATAACACTACAGAACAAAGTCGTCGACCATGTAAAGCTGCAATGGAAGCACTTTAGTCTTGAGGAGGCCACTTGGGAATTGGAGGGAGATTTGCAGAAATCTCATCCAACCCTGTTATGAGAAAGGAATGAACAGTGAGGATAGTTTTTTATTGAAGGGGGAAAGGATGTAATATCCCCCCCAAAAAATTATTATTAAGTTTGAAAATACTTAGGAATTTATTTACGTTTTTGGTAAATTCAAAATTGGAAAATTATTTTTATTTATGGCAATTTTGAATTTTGAAATTAATTAATTGTAATTTATTATTATGACTATTGGGAAAAGATTTGATTTTCCCAACCAACTCATTGAATATGAAACTTGTAAGAAACAAATATTTTTATATTTATTGCTGATAGACAAATGGAACAGTCAAGTTGAAATCAGCTGACAATGACTCCATGAGTGGGCAATATGTCTGAACTACCTCAAGGATGAATTCTACAAGTGAAAAATCAGGAATTTGGCCATGGAAAGCCCCTGAAAAATCAGGGATTTGTAAAGATGCAAAAATACCCAAGGGAAAAAGACCTAGGCACAAGATGTTTTTGGATATATAGAATATGGGAGGAGGCGGGATGCTACCTAGTATGTTGGGGAAGAGGAATATCACTTGTTGTTATGAGCACTAGTTTCTAAGTGTGAGGCAAGGAGAAATTTTCTGATTCTGAAAGAGGACAATAGCTAAGGAGGAGTTTGGAGTTCTCCCTCATGGATTCATGGTCAGGCTAGGGGGTGAACGGATGAAGTAGATTGGTTGTTCTGTTCTATGGTTAGGTGGAACTTGGTTGTTCCATTTTTTGTTCAACAACTTGTTCAGATATGTCCATCTATTCCCTCCCTGGTTGAATGTTCTTTGATTAAATAGATGATAGAATATACCTAGTTGATTTCTGGACGAATATTATGTTGACTAAATTACTCGTGGAATCAACTCAATTGTAGAATAAACCCTTATGGCTTGATTGTATTCGTTCAGTAAAGTTTTTCTTGTGTGAGTTGTTGATGGAACTGAATTTTGTAAACATGTTGGAATATTCATCTAATCTAAGGGAATCGATACTGTATTAATTCCAACATAATATACATGTGATTATGTACGTATAGGTAATCAACTTAAGGAATATTGGCTAGTTGAAAAATGCTAAATCCAATTTTGGAAGTGAACTTGAAGGTTATATATATATATATATATATATATATATATAT
>ML799018.1:135665-150691 GCA_009831015.1 Picea engelmannii | reverse complement strand
GAGAGAGAGAGAGAGAGATGGTGTAAATATACATTTGGGCCATTATGCATCTATATTCTTTATTGTTGAACCCTATTGTGAAAAAATCAAATACTTTAGAAAAAAAAAGGTGCAAAGAGGTTGTTTTGTATCATGTTGAGTATACAGAATAAAAGTCCCAAACATATTTTGTCATCTTTTATCCAAGGAAGATATCTGATACAACGAATTGTAGAAATATGACAAATTTTAATTTATTATAGTCAATAGGTCTTTGACCAAGAAGGTGAAACCTCAAGTTCCTTAGGCATACGAACTCCATAGCTAATGTAAACAAAGACTTTAAAGTACTACATGAATTGTCTACAAGTGCACATGGACTCATGAAGTAAAATTGGAACTTGAATACCTTTTTGTGGACGGTCAATCTTCTTCACCAAGTGCATTTGTTTTTCTTTCAATGTGCAAAGGAGTAACGCAATATTATTAGCATATTATTATGGTGCAAGACATTAAAGAATAAGAAAAATGACAGATTCAAAGAACACTTATCTAAAATCTTAATTGGTTGTCGTAGAGTGAGTATTGCTTTCTAAAGTAGTCGATCCATGACCCAAGTAGGGGAGTAGGTGTGTAATTCATCTCATGGGTTCCCTTGTAAGAGAAAGGGACCCATAATTAGTTTATATACATGCAAAATTACTAGTCCTGCAAAAAATAAAAGATAAGAAAATTTTTCAATTAAGTACAATAACCTTGATATCCCGTAGGTTATATGATTTACAGAGTAAAAGGAATACCAACTGAAAATAAGAGTAGAATTATAATAACCAATGAGTATCACTTTGGAGAAGAGTAACCAAATCTCTTACATAGGTCCAAAGTTACTTTGAGAACTAACACTTTAAACATAAGTACCTTTATGCACAGAAAGGAATAATGCTTACAATAAAGGAAATAGCAAGTATGAGATAAGGAAAAAGATTTATCATTTTGGATTTGGACAAGTTTATACAATTTATGCAATTAAAGAAATTTAAATAATGAAATACCAAAGCGTTCCTTGGGAAGCGATCCGGGTATGCGAATATTTCAATAAGGACCCAAGAATTTATTAAAAAGAGAAGACACTTCTTGGGTTAATCAAACAAAAAATTCTATAGGTTTTAAATAGAGTTATCGAAGGCACACAAGATTCTCAAACTTGTGGATGATTTGAACCATAACCGTCGAGCTAGTATTAAGGAACATTGGTCGTGGGTGTTTAATAGAGACAAAGCATGATATTTTCTTGGCAAAGATATATTTTAACTAGTGACTTTGTCTAAAGAGGCGTCGTTATCACTTTCAAAGATTAAGGGTTTTATTCTTGCCCTATAATTTACAGAGTCTAGTTATAAAGTATTCAAACATGGTTAAATAAGCAAATCCTATAACAAATCTTTAAGTGTTTTAAGTTTGAAGAGAACGATCAAAGTTAAGAATACAAGAAATTATTATCCGACCATGACCTAACATAGGGTTTACTCGTTCAGCCTTAATATTGTCGATTATATTCTTCCTTACATAGTAACCTCCCAGAATGAAGGTCGCAGCTTATAACGACTAAACTTATCTATCATAGACATAGAAATATGTCCAGAGAGGAATTCATTTCCATAAATAGATAAACTTTTCCATAGAGAAATGTATTTCATAGGCATAGAAAAATTCCAAAGAGAACCCACGTTCTGCATAGATAGAGAGATATTTCCAGAGAAAAACATATTGCATACACAGAGAAACATTCCACAGAGAACACGTGTTCTTCATAAACCAAAAAGGTTTCCACAGAGAAATGCATTTACATAGACAGAGGAGCATTTCCATGGAGGATGCATGTCTACATAGACAAAGGATAATTTCCATAGAGAAACACATTTTCGTTAATAGAGAAGCATTTCCACGGAGAACATGCATTTGCATAGACATATTAGTATTTCCATAGAGAACACATGTTTGCGTAAATGGAGAAATATGCTATGGGGAGCACGTATTGGATAGAGGAGGGAATTATGATGTAGAGAACGTAATAGGTTACAAGAATAAAGGTGGTACAGAGCACAAGTGCAAGGAAAAACACATAACTGAGGAAGCCCATTCAAAAAAATTGTATTGCAGAGACAATAAGGTACATACCACACTAATGGAGCGACTTGATAACAAGGCCAAATGCCATTATAGAGCCGAATACAAACATCGGTTACATATGGTGCAAAGATGATGCATTTTACCAAATAAAGAGAAAATTTTGAATGAATGTGGATATCTTGAAACCCTCCCCAGCAGAGTAAGAATGATTGTACACCCAACGCCTCTTCCATGTAAACTGATGCAAGTGGTGAGCCCACATTGGGCAGTTCCCTATCATGGGGTACTGGAAATCCCCATCACCATTAATGGGATGGCGAGAGAATAAATGCAAACAAGCTAGAACAATCCTAGGTTCAGTCCTGACCTATCACCTTCGTATTTCAAATTCACATAAATGTTGAGTTCTAGGTTTAGAAACACGTGTCGATGGATTTTTGCTAGTTGCGCGCTGGATGTTAACTCCATAGATAGCATGTAAAACTTGTTCAACTTCAAACTTAGCCCTTGATAATATGGGGAGTTTAATCATAAAGTATTATATTATGGTAAGTGTCATGTTTTGGACATAGTAATACTCTGGAACGTGGACTGTAAACTATAATAGTGATGTCTCCTAGTCCTCTAGGGTCATCAACTATGTTATAAACATATGTCCATATTACTATATTAAAGAAATACTTCTAACTAAACTATAACATAGGATTTCAACATGCCAAGTATGGATACCATAATTAAAAGGTACCCTACTATGTTATCAGGTGAACCCTATGCTATGAACCTTGGTATTCATAGTTACCTTTTATTAATATAGTTAATGTATGATTTTAATACCAGTACTAGGAAAATATTGATGATGAGTTAATCTAATGGAGTTGTTTTGTTTTAATTTATTACTAGAAAGAATAAGTTCTTTTGTTGGATCATAAACCCCCTACAAACTTTTAGTATGGATATTCCAACAAATTTATTGTTACAAATAGGAAAAATTGTCTATTGTGAAAATGTCAACACAAAATGAGGAAGGAGACAGATGTGAGGAGAATAAAAAAAAGAACTTCCTAGAGACCTAGATCATAACAGTGAAGGGATTTCAGCCACTCAGGTATTGGAAACAATGAAAAACCTTATTGTGGAATTACAAGTATTTAAAGCATATAATGAAAAGTTGAAGAAAGCACAAGAAGACCAGCCCGAAAGAAATGAAATGTTTCTACGCAATATAGTAACAAAGAAGAGTCCAAAAGAAAGTGAAAAGGAAGAAGAGTTCAAAAAAAAATCCTCTAAGAACTCTCGTCATGAAATAAAAAAATAGGACAGTTCTTCCAAAGACACAATCTTGATAGAAAACAAAGAACCTACATGAAGAAAAATAAAACAAGTGGACCACCTAGAAGGTAAGTTCAAAAAGATTAAAGAATATGATATCAAAAGACATAGTCCAACATCTGCAACTCCCCACTACCCCACACCCCTATCCATATCATCTTGTTTGGGTACAGAAGGGCAGTCCTTGCATTAGTATTGCTCGATGTTACATCATCACTTTCACCATTGGTCCTTTTCATGACACTGCGATCTATGACATGTCCCCATTAGTTTTTGGTGATATCCTTCTCAGTCTTCACTACCAACAAGGCCGACAAGTGGTGTA
The DNA here is from genome assembly GCA_009831015.1 of Picea engelmannii. NCBI lineage: Eukaryota > Viridiplantae > Streptophyta > Pinopsida > Pinales > Pinaceae > Picea > Picea engelmannii. Next base: position 146,928 of record ML799018.1, on the reverse strand, counting down.
TCATGCAAATATGCATCAGTGCCACCTTAAATAGGATGGGTTCACCTATGTACTTACTTCATCATCTATCACTTCACCACCATTGCAAACTGATGCCAAAACTACTCACCATGTTACCAATACCAACAATGTCTCTCTTTGCTTGACCCACCATGTTTAGCTACCTCACTAATCAGACACCTCCCACAATACTCCCTCTACGCCCAAAATTTACCAATGTCTGCCATCCTACCTCAAGGTGCCCACCCATTGGAGCCCTTGCTCCATCCATCGATCTCATTCATGAAGCATCATTACCCAATGCTCCATCATCTTGATCCGTTACCCAAGATACTATCGAGCATCCTCTAGTTACCAAGTACCATTCTCTCATACAAGCCACAATTAAATATCGCTATCCCTTACCCTGGATTGCCTCTGAGTTTTTTCTTGGAGCGATGTGTAAAAAGTGAGGTCACTGAGTGAATTACCAATATGAGACTGTCCAAAGTGAAATTTACTTACCACCAATATGCCAAAGAATTCCACCTCTTGATGTTGGATTTGCAAAAGTGGCACCCTTACAACAGGGCCACTCCCTCTTCCACAAAATTCTTACATTTCGACATTTGTCTTGTATTTCAGTCTCAGGCTCCCACAGAGTTGCCTCTCATTTTGACTACGTCAGGATCAACACATCAACATGGAGAACAAAAGTTTGACCATAGTGGCATTCACAATTTATCACAGGAACACGTTCCAGTCATAACATACTTGCAAGTAACATTGGATTGCACCAAGCAACATAATGTTTCATACCTGGTTGGTAAAAATTCCAAACTCCAAAGACATGACAAGTGGATGATAGTTGATGCAATGCAACGAAAGTTCCATGATATGATCTGGCCAATCCGAGAAGCAAGGCATGTGAAAAGAATGCACTATATTACTTTCTTATCTTTTTCATCTTCAGTTAGTGTCTTAATTGTAATTAAGCATTCACTAATCTATGTAAATAATGGCGATGTCTAAAACAATGAATAGTTAGTTGTGTCAGTAATCCTTGTGGGAAATTTCTCTTTCCAGTCTGAATGTGAAGAGAAATGTATAAGAATAAAGTGGAAATTATCGTTGTTGGAGATCACCTTGATTGTTTAAAAAGGACATCGTCCTCTAAAATAATTGATGAAGTTTTGTTGAATCTTTCCTTATCTATTTTCTTCTGTGTAATCTGATTTTTGTTTTCTCTCAAAATATTGAGAGTTCATTTTCATTTTCCTGTTCAGTGAGTGCTAAGAGAGAATTCACACCAAAGGAACTGGTGCACATCTCTTGTTATGTTGAGCATGTAAGCCAAGCCACCTTCGGTTTGTTTGTTGGCAGTGCGAAGGAGTAAAAAAGGTGTCCATATTCAAGAAGAGGAGGAGATACACAGGGTTCCATTTTTCTCATCATAGCAAACTGTCTAGATGTCTCCATATCTCTGTAGGAAAGCATAGCACCCCATTCATGTTAAATATAATGTAGCCTCAATAGTCTGACTGTACACTGCCAGCTGTCCTGGCCAGTTGTACTATCATTTCTTGATGTTCTTGATTTGCTTGAGCCTATTTAGCTTGGCTATTTTCCCTTTTCTCACAATACTCTTTTCTTCATATACCTAATATACTTAATACTATTTTTGCTCTACTCTTTCTCTATATTCTCTGCTTCTCATTTTATCATGGTATTAGAGCTTCACTAGTAATCCTCTTCACACAGTTTGGAGAGCAACCCAATCCTCAAAAACGTAGAGCTCACACTGTGAACGAGAGCATAGGATGCGAGATTCTTCACAAATCCTGGAGAGAAATCCGTAGTCCACCATCCACTCAAAAGGTTTTCGTAGAAAGAAGAGACAAGGAAGCAGAGCATAGTACACTCAAAAGATTAAGGAGTGAGAGCTGTAGGAGGTAGAAACATTTGAAGAATTCAAAGAAATTCTTTCCAATTCGTGAAATATTGTTGCAGAAGGCAGAAACATCTAAAGATCTCATGAAATTCTTTCAAAATCGTGAAAGATTGCTACAAAAGGCAGAAACATCTAAAGCTCTCGTGAAAAATCTTTCAAATTAGTGAAAGATTGTTGCAGAGGGTAGAAACATTCAAAGAATTTGTGAAATTCTTTCAAATTCGTGAAATATTCACGAATTTCCTTCCTCAGGAGAAACTCTTTGTAGAAGCAGTAGAGAACACGCTAAAGGAGCAAAGGAAAAACAGATGCAGCTGTAAGATCGGTCCTGCTAACAGATCTAAGGTGCTAATCGAGTTTAGAAAGGACAAGGAGAGCACAGAAAAGGAAAAATATTTTCAACCGTCATATTTTTCACAGAGGACCGATAGCCTTCATATCTGGGAAAAGTGCACGAGGTTTAGTCCTCTGAACTGCACAGGCGAATAGCCAAATCATGAAATCCTGAAATCGCAGGGTGAAATTTTGGCATTTCAAAGTTCGGGACTTGGAGCAACAACGGGTCATGAAGTCACTACCTCGCAAAGTCCTGATTCACAAAATCTCGAAGGAATCTAGACCGTTGGATCTGGAGCACCGTGGCGTGAGAGCCACTGGATCAAAACAAACTAAGGTCCGTGACCCATCAAATCCAGGAAAGGTGCGTGAGGTTTAAACTTCGTCTCAACAAAAGGAAGTGGAGTCCTTCAACTTCGCAATCAGAAAAATCCTGAAAGGATCGTGAGTCATTCATTTTTGAGGACAGGTGTCGAAGATCTATATCTACTGAGAATTTCGGTACCAGGAGATCAAGGAGGCAAGAGTTGTGAGACAAGAAGTCTCGATTCCTGAAATCATGAAAGGAGATCTAAATCTACTGGGACTTCATGTACCAGGAGATCAAGGAAGAAGAGTCGGGAGACAAGAAGTCTTGGCTCACGAATTCCTGAAAACATCATGACTGTCTAGAAGGAGGACACGTAGCAGTGTTCGAGGTTTCGGGGAAATCCCCGAAAGGAGCATTTCGACATTTCGGCTACCAGGAATGCAAAAGGTAAGAGTTTGGAACTCTTGACCCATGAAATACCAAAATTATCTAAATTGTCGATTCAGGGGAGGCTCACAGCCATTGATCTCCCATAGGAGTGGAGTTTCGGCATTTCAAAATTTGTACTTCGGTATTTTGGATAACGGAATTTCGAAGGGTCAAGAATTGGAGCAACAGGATTCGCGAAGTTCCGAAACGCAAAATCTCGAAAAGGCATTCAAGAAGGATAGGTGCTAGGATATTTTGGGTTTCGGCATATTGAGGGACAGAGAAACGGAGAAGTGCCTACATTGCGAAGTCTCGAATCGTGAAATCCCGAAAAGGCGTGCGAGAAGGATATGCGCCAAAATATTTTGGGTTTCAGCATATTGAGGAATAGAGAACCAGTGATGTGATTGCATCACAATTCCCTGAATCGTGAAAATCTGGTACCGCTTGAACGATTAGGCATGTGGTCACTGGTCATGGTTACATAAACGGAGGCTAAGGGTCGATACAGGGTTGTTAAGCGCTTTTTGGTGTTTCGACGACTAGGAGTTGCGGAGACAAGACATTGGAGGACTCATATACAGGAGTCCCGAAGTCCGGAAGTGAAAAAGGCCGAAGTCGAGACTCGCGAAATCCTGAATCACAAAGTTCCAAAGTAACTGCAGGTAATTAGTTTACGTGCAGGAAATAGGTAAACACGGAAATTTTCTAACATTCTTTTTCTATTGTGTTAAATTCTTTAAAGATGGCCATGTCTAGCAATTTAGGACCAACTCAAGGCCCGATTCTTCTTGGAAAGAATTATGAGTTTTGGTCTCTTCGAATGAGATCCTTCTTGCAAGCAAAAGAGTGCTGGGATCCAATGGATCTCAGATATGTTGAACCACATCCAGCAGACCTTGCCGCCATGATAAACCCATAGAGAAATGCTCAGGCAACATAGAGGAACAGAAAGAATAAAGCCAAATTCTGGATTCAAAATTCAGTGGATGAATCGATTTTCTCAAAAATCACAAGCGTTGGTACCTCGAAATATGCTTGGGACATCCTTAAATAAGCCTACCAAGGAAATGACAGGGTCAAAACAGTCAAACTGTAGACCTTGAGGATGCAATTTGAGACTTTAAGAATGACATAGTCAGAAAATGTGGATCAGTTTATGACTAGAGTCATGGGAATCAGAAACTAGATCAGGTTGACTGGTGAAGCCATCCCTAATAAACGCATTGTTGAGAAAGTCCTCAGAAGTTTACCAAAGAAATTTGAAATGGTTGTTACAACAATCCTTGAATCCAAGGATTTGTCACGTTTTTCAACACATGAACTAATTGGTTCTATGTTGACACATGAGACCAAACTGCATCTCACAGATGAGTCAATATCCAATGCCTTCAAAACTCAATTCTCTTTCAATAGAGGGAGAAGCAGAGGTCACCAAGGAAGAGGGAGCAGTCCTAGTAACCCTCACTCTAGTAGAGGACACAGATAATAGATCCCAAATCAAAATTTCCAAGGTCACAGACAATAGAGTCAGAATCAAAGTTTCCAACCTCAAAGAGGCAGAGGGAGAAGATCAAATGACAACTCAAGCATCTAATTCTATTACTGCAAAAAGTATGGGAACCATGAATCTGAATGCAGGAAGAAGCAAGCAGATCAACTCTCAGGAAGAGCACATGTGTCAAATCATACGGGAGAAACCTTAGGAGGTATGTTTCTCTCATGTCACAAGTCTGAAGAACAACCTAAAGATCTTTGGTTGCTGTACAGTGGATGTATTAATCACTTGACAGGTAACAACGATTTACTTTCATACATTGATTCTTCAATTTCATCTGATATTACACTTGGAAATGATTCCTTAGTCAAAGTTCAAGGAAAAGGAATTGTACATATTCTTACTAAACAAATTGTAAAGAAAGACATAAAGAATGTCTCTCATGTTCCAGATCTGAAACATAATCTGCTAAGTGTAGGACAACTCATTGAACATGGATATAAGGTACTTTTTGAGGGAGCATCTTGTAGGATATATGATAAAACCCCCAATAGAAAATTGATTTCTGAAATCCAAATGACTCAGAATAGGATGTTTCCTCTAACCCTCAGAACTACAAATCTAATCCAAACATATGCACAAAGTGCATCCACCCCCAATGAAACTATGGTTTGGCATACAAGATTTAGACATCTACCCTTTCAGAGTCTAAGTCTTCTACAGAAGCACTCCATGGTCAAAGGTCTCCCTATCTTCAAAGAGAAAAATCCACCATGTGAGTCTTGCATACTTGGAAAACATAAGAGAACTAGTTTTCCACAGTCCTCCACTCAAGCCAAACAACATCTCAAACTTGTTCACACTGACCTATGTGGACCAATGCAAACAGATTCCATAGGTGGTAGATTTTATTTTCTAACGTTTATTGATGACTTTAGCAAAAAAAATTGGATCTATTTTCTGAGACACAAGTCTGAAACTTTTGCAAAATTCAAAGAATTCAAAGCAAAAGCTGAAAAATAGAGTGGAAAATATATAAAAGCTCTAAGGTTAGATGGAGGAGGAGAATACAACTCCAATGAATTTTCAAATTTCTACAAATCACAAGGCATTATCATGCAAACTACAACCAAGTATACTCCGCAACAAAATGGAGTGGCTGAAAGGAAAAATCAGACAATAATGAACATGGCAAGAAGCCTACTCAAAGAGAAATGGTTGTCAAATACTTTTTGGGCTGAAGTAGTAGCATGCTCATCTTATCTCTTGAATAGATCTCCAACCACCAATCTAAATATGAAAGTCCCTCAAGAAGCATGGAGTGGGACAAAGCTAAATGTTGCGCATCTAAGGACATTCAAATGCATAGCATACGCTCACATACCTTCTGAATTAAGGAAGAAACTCGATGATAGAAGTGAGAAATGTATCTTTACTGGATATAGTGAAACATCTAAAGCTTACAGGATTTACAATCCAGTCTCAAAGAAACTAATTCTCAGCAGAGATGTAAAATTTCTGGAAAATCAACTCTCGAACGAATATGAAGTCAAAATCCATTGTTTCCCAGTTCTGAAAATAAAGAAAATTCACGACAACTGAAAATTCTCAGGATAACTCAACTTCAAGAAGAGACTAATCCTATGAACTTCAAAATCAGAGAACTCGAAGTTTGAGAGAAATCCATCAGCAGTTGGATGACATTGAACAACACAATCTTTTTGCATTGATGTCATGTAAACCTACATCTTTTAAAGAAGCAGCTAAGGAGCCACATTGGGTTCAAGCCATGAACGAAGAGATTGACTCCATTGAGAAGAACAAGACATGGGATCTTGTTGATTTTCCCAGACACAAGAGGAGTATTGGTGTCAAGTGGGTTTACAAAACTAAACTCAATGAAAAAGGGTAGATTGAAAAACACAAGGCAAGACTTGTTGCCAAAGGATTCTCACAACAACCAGGTACTGATTATGGTGAAACTTTTGCTCCAGTAGCAAGAATAGACACTGTAAGGACTCTATTGGCCATAGCAGCCCAACAAAAATGGCAAGTATACCAGATGGATGTCAAGTTAGCTTTCTGGAATGGTTTCTTAGAAGAAGAAGTTTATGTCGATCAACCACTTGTATTTGAAGTCCAAGAACAACCATCCAAAGTATATCGATTGAAGAAAGCCTTGTATGGATTAAAGAAATCTCCAAGAGCTTGGTATAGTAGAATTGACACTTACCTGATCAAAAGTGGTTTCAGCAGAAGCCAAAATGAGCCAACTCTCTACACCAAAATAGATCAACATGGTAAAATTTTGATTGTATGTTTATATGTTGATGACGTGATATATACTCAAAATCTTGAGTTAACTAGTTTTAAACATGCCATTCAATCTGAGTTTGAGATGACAGATCTTGGCATAATGAAATATTTTTTGGGGATTGAGGTTGATCAATCAACCAAAATAATTTTTGTCATTCAGAAAAAGAATGCAACATATATCATCAAAAGATTCTACATGGAAGAATGCAATACAACAGAAACCCCTATAACCCTAGGCAAAAAATTGAGCAAGAAAGATGAAGGCCCTACAATGGACCCTACCCGATACAAAAGTTTAGTAGGCATTTTGTTGTATCTTACAACAACTAGGCATGATACTATGTATGCAGTCAACCTTGTTTCCAGATTCATGGAATCCCCCACATATTCTCACTGGAAGATGGCAAAACAGATTCTGAGATATGTTGTAGGAACTCTCAATTTTGGCTTATGGTACACTCAATCTGATGATAATCATCTCTCTCGTTACATAGGCAGTGATTTTGCAGGAAACCTACATGATAGGAAAAACACCTCAGGACATGTTTTTCACCTGGGCACGAACCTGATTTAATGGGCATCAAAGAAGCAACCAATTGTATCAATATCTTCTGCAGAGGTAGAGTATGTCACTGCTACCTTAGCTTCTTGTCAAGCTGTGTGGCTGAGAAGAATATTGAAAGATATGTCACATACAGAAAATGATCCAACTCCTATATTCTGTGACAACACCTCAACAACTGCTCTATCAAAAAATCATGTGTTTCACAAGAAAAGCAAACACATTGACACTCGCTTTCACTTCATCCATGAGCTAGTTAATAATGGTGATATTGCACTTCAATTCTGTGGCTCTTGAGATCATCTCACAGATATCTTCACAAAGCCACTCAGAAAATCCGTTTTTGTTTTTCAGAGACAACACTTGGGCATCATCAGTGCTCATGTTTGTAACTGTTGAGTTTAAGAGGGAGTGTTAAATAAAATGTAGCCTCAACACTCTGACTGTACACTGCACTATCATTTCTTGATGTTCTTGATTTGCTTGAGCCTATTTAACTCAACTATTTTCCCTTTTCTCACACTACTCTTTTCGTCATATACCTCATATATTGAATACTATTTCTGCTCTGCTCTTTCTCTGTATTCTCTGCTTCTCATTTTATCAATTCTATCCATTAATTCGATTTCCCTATTTTTAATTATTGCACCCTCCATCTAATTCACCCGTTTTTTCTAAGCATTCATTCCTCGTTCAGTTCCATTAGCATTCTCCTTCAAAAAAATTGTGTCTCCTTTGTAGAAGATGCCCTCGCACCCAGATCAATAATACGAGAAAAAGAAAACAATCTATCTTACAAATAGACTATACAAAGTGAGTTCTGGAGAACAAGACAATACGAGAAGGTTTAATTTTACGAACTACGAGTAAATTTTACCCATAATTTCCTTTCCTTAAAACAATGCATAGTTTTTTGATCATGTAAGTGGTATTACAGTTCCTCCAGAAACTGGAATTACCAGAGGAAAAGATAGAATGATGGAAAAAATATTGCGAATACGATGCTAATGAAAACTAGTTTTGGTTCTCAAGAAGGAGGATTGTGTCAAGCCCTTCACCATGTACATTCACTGCATTGTTGTAGGGAATTCGTACTTCTTGACATGGGAAGGGTGCAATAAGCTTGTTGGCCCACATTTCCAGTACGTCTGTCTATCCACACGAAAATTAAGTGCACTTTAAAACCATCAACCCTAAGTCAACATCATGAAATTAATACCCTCACCTGTACCTTAGTTACATAAAGGAGTGGTCAGTTAACATTCTCGAGTTGAGCATATTAATCCCTTGATCAATTATAATACTATGAGGTTGCAAAGGCCGCCACTTGGGAATCGTAAACAACAAGGTAGAATAATACTATGAGGTTGCAAAGGCCGCCACTTGGGAATCGTAAACAACAAGGTAGAAAAAGTAGTGGTGGATCTATGAGAAACTTATTTGAACATAGTTTTCCACATGATTAAATTAATACACTATAAATCTCTTTTGTTTTATGAAATCGTTTTGTATGATTTGTCCAAAGAAAGTGATAATTATAAACTACAAGGTAGGGATCATGTCTACTAAAAATTTTAGAGTTAAGACATTTGGGACTACAAAACTATTTCCTTTTTGCATATTTGTGGTATTCTGGTAAAATTCTCATGGGTGATAAAAAGTTGTTTAATACCTAGAACAAACTTTCACAAGAGAAGTACGAATGATGATCTCTAGTATTCCAACTAATTACCTTTAATAAATAAATAAAATTTGCTAAATTTAAGCTACATTACACTAGGAATCATATCTACATATTATATCGCATAGTTACAATAGGGCCACACACTCCTTCACAAGTTTCTCTCCCTTTAAAGTTTGTTTTGGATTTCATCCTCTTGCACACTCAGAGATGCCCCTTACTCTTAGTCCTTCTAGATGTGCACATTAGTAACAAGAACAATCAACACAACATTTTATGCACAACTTAAGTGAGCACCATACTCAAGTAGAAACTGCCTTGCAAGTAGCACAAACCTGTGTAAAACAAAGGCATGATAAGGTATGCACTTCATTGTTCTTTCAGTCTGGAGATCTTGTGGTGTTTATATTTAATAAGAATTGATTCAAAGGACACCATCATAATCTACACCCACTGAGATATGACCCATACACTATTCTAGAACGCATTCGAGAGAATGCATATCGCCTGGACTTGTCAACCATGACTTAGCGTTGACGATGTGCTCAATGTGTGCAACCTCAAGTTGTTTGAACCCCCTCTCCTAGATGAAGTAGTCATAGTTCATCATCGAGTGGATAATATTCCATGTTTTCAGCCTCCCCTCCATGTCAACCGAATTGTCGACTCCATGTCTAGGAGCACTCGCCAACAAAAATATATTTTATATTGTAATTTCCCTTTCCGAATATCATATCCAGAGAGGAGGATTCGTGGAATATATTAATTACACCGATAGGCATCCCCCCTATTGGAATCGGTGGATTAATCAGTCTTTTAATCATAAATTTCAATCTTAGGGTTGGAAATTGAAGATGCTAGTATATTCTTCGTCGTCCTTCCAAATCAATGAATGTGATTTAGTCTTGGTAACTTCCTTGTATTTTTAAATGCGTCTCTTAACCTGTTTACTTTTTAACATTTACCTAATCATATTAAGAAATTATTGTAACACTATATGATTTCCACATTTAAATGATTAACTTTTGGAACTACCACGTTCATATTTTCTCAGCTGTCTTGGCGTTTCATTCTTTCCTCAGCTGTCAACGCGTTTCATTTTTCTGCTGGCTTTCCTCAGCTGTGCGTGCATTTCATTTTTTGATAGCTTTCAGGAATCTTGGCCGGCGATTCGAACTAATGTAACGTCTCATCCTTAAAAAAATCAACCCGACTTAGCTATCTCAGACCCCCTTTGATGGGATACATGGAGCTACAACCGCTCGACAGTCCAACAACTTCAACTCCCAACTCCCGAATATGCCAAAAAAGCTTGAGGGTTTGGATAAACCTATCAATGATTTCAAACAAATTTTCATGAAGAGTGATGTTAGTATCATTGGAATAACATGGATGGGTGGGAGCGGAAAAACCACCCTTGCATCAGCGCTTTGCAGAGATCCCCAAGTCGAAGGTAACATCAATTCCACTATTTTTAAACAATTCAACGAATCCCCATTTTCCCTGGTCGTATTTCGATGGGTTCATTATTCTAACTTGTAGAAATTACCGAGCCCTGATTTTACCATTGCGCTGAATTTACCATTGCCATTTGGGACCGGATTCTTACCAAGCCGCCCCATCGATTTCACTGAACCTCAAATCGCTATTTTTCCCTTTTTTGTGTGGGATCCAGTTTCTAAAATCGCCATTGTATTAAGGGTTTATTCAATTGAGGGCCCGATTGCTCTCCTGACGACATTTTTGGTCAGCATACAGGGTTCGAACTTGATAAATGGAGACTTAATAATCACCAGGCAGACACAGAATTTGCTGGTAAACGGTGAACTAATACTGATCACTGTTGGATTGTCTACAAAGAAATCAAACCAATGAACATCTTGTGATACTAAATCGTATATGTAGACTTCACCTATCATTTTTAATATTATGTGAATGTACTCTTGCCCGACACCAAGGTTTTCTCATAGTATTCATTGCATATTGATACCTGCAAATCTGACAAATTATTAATTCAGGAAGTTTACATTGAATGATTTGATTGAAATGGGTCACTATAGATGAGATTGGGATCTATTTTACATACAAACATTGATTGAGGATTAAATACATCTGCAAAGTGAAATCTGGTTGATAATTCTTTGTAGTTTGTAATCTGAGCATGCTCTCTGTGTTGATTTTACCTCTGCTGGTATGATATC
>ML799018.1:117745-129049 GCA_009831015.1 Picea engelmannii | reverse complement strand
TATTATTTTTGTTTTTATTAACTTTATTAAATACTTTGTTATTTACTATTTTATTTTTTATAAATTAATTTATAATATATAAATGTATTTTTCCATTATTATTGTATTATTTTAATAATGCATTTATTTTTTATTAATTTTTTCATTTCTCCATATTATTTTCTAATTTATAAATATTTTTTATTTAATTTTAATTTTATTATTATTATTTTTTTGTCTCTTAATTTGTGCGGGACCTGTTAGCTATGCAATTAACCTGTGGTTTGAGAAACTGCGACTCAGGGGCATTGCATGAGCCACACCAACCCTTAACATGGTTGGATTTTTTGTCCCCGCAAGTTTAGAACCGATGACTTTAACATCATGGAGTGGCTTAACAACACACTCCATCACCGACTTTCCTACACCTCGGGAACATTAATTTTATTATTTATAATCAATTGAGAATTAATAAGTATTATCATATAATTTTTAATTAATTAATTTTCTATAAGTAAATAATCAATTTCTAATAATTTATTTATTGTTTAATAATTTTTATAAAGAAATAATAATTTATTATTATTTAATAATTAAATTATTATTTATTATTATTTAAGTATTATTATTAAATTATTTAATTTTATATGAATATTAACTAAATTTTTAATTATTTTATTTTAAATAATAAATAAGTAATTATTAAATAATATTTAAATATTATATTTAAATTGTATTAAAATATGTTCATGGTTGAAAAAAAGGTGAAAAAATGGCGCGATCAACCTATATCAACCACTTTTTACAAAAAATAATTATTGCTAATCTATAATTTATATAAAATATCATTAAATTATAAATTATAGATTAATATAAAAAAACATATTATATAAATGGTTACCGCAGAGTCAGCGAAACATATTATATAAAAAAAAATATTATATAAAACTAATTTACCGAGGAGTAAATTAGTGTGTTCGTTGATATACAACATCAATATCGATTTTGTTGAGAGTTATGTTTTTTTTTATATATTTAATTACTAGAGTTATGTTTTTTTTTATATATATTTAATTACACCATTTGTCAAATTTAAAATAATTGATTAGAAAAACACCCAATAAAAAGTTTCACGTGATTATTTCCTAGGACTTTATGCGTTAAGACTATATTCAAATCTACTTATTAATTGATTAGAAAAACGCCCAATAAAAAGTTTCACGTGATTAGATAGGAATATATTCAAATCTAGTTCCCAATAAAAATTCGTTGTAATGAATGGTTTTCTAAAATGAAAGGTTAGAAAACTGATCAGATTAACTATAACAGTATATGTTTTTTTTTATTAATATATTAATATTGTGTATATGTATTTTTTTTAAATGTTTTAATTTATATCTTGAAATTATTTTTATTAACTAAAAATATTTTTATTTAAAAAACATCAATGAAATTGTGATGTAACAATTCTATGTTAATAATTGAGATCGAAACCTAAACATGTATAGATTTACTTCATTGTTATGTACCAATTCTGTGTTAATAATTGAGATCCAAACCTAAACATGTAAAAATTTCAAGTAAATAGAATTTAACAAATTTCATATATAACATGATTTAAAAAAATAGGGGTTAACGATAGTGATAGAATCTAGGAGCTAACTACAGTTGGCTTTGAAAAAATAGGGGCTAACGACAATGATAGAATCTATCATATAATAGCTGAAATATATTTTCACGTTTTGACACCCAAAAAAAATCATTATATCAAGTTCAATGGATTCTACCCTCACCAAGAATTAAACAGTTCGTCCAAAAGTCATAATGAACAGAAATAGAATAAACGCTAATGAGCACTAATGAACTCTCAACAGATGAGAGAATGGATTAACAAATCTTCTCACAGGACAAATCTACTTGGCTATTAAACTCCTCAGCCAATGTTGTTTATTTCAAAAAATACTGATTTCTATTTAAATAAAATTATTTTTAAAAAATACCATGAGAATATCCAAGCCCTAACTTAAAAAAACGAACTATAACTAAAATATCTTCAATACTATTACGAACTATCCAAGCCAACAATCAATCATATTATCATTGTAACGAAGAACTAGACTAGTACAAGCTTGAAGAATATTGAACCTACTTCCTTCCTTTGTGTTATCTCTATATATGTCTATGCACTATCATTAATGAGAGACCTGAAAGCCACAAATTAAATCTTCTTATCAAAAACATAAAATCATATCTAATGCAGTTTACAAACAAAAATGAAATCTCCTTATCACGGAATTCGGTATCCAGATAGTAATAATCATTCGACATCTTAGGTTAGTAAGGAAAATAAATGCCCTATAATTTGCAGGGTCTCCCTGCCTCTCACAGATGCCACAGAAACGATTCCTGGCAATCTTAAAACCCATTCAAGGTAATTCGATTCCATGGCGATCTGACTAGACAAATAGGAATGAAAATCATTTTAGACTTACCAGATTTACAGCCGATATTACTGGAATTTTTAATAAGATTTCGTTCAAATATATAACCACACAAATATGAATGGAAATTATTTCTGCAAGCTACATGACTTGCAATCCATGGTAAAAAGAATTTAGAGGTTCAATAATTACCTTGTGAAGGCTCCCAAGGCACCCAGCTTGATGAACAGCTTAATCAGGTCGCTTGATATAATCCACGTTGGGCATTGTCGAGAAAAAATGACAAACGAATATAAGTATCCACGGTGAGCTCCTACCGTGAGAGGAGGAGACTCGTAAAGCTAAAAAGTAACCAATATTGAAACGTCTTGGGCCATTTCCGTTTTGTCTATGGCCTTTCAAGTAGGGTTTTTAATCCACTATCATTTTGTACGTCAGCTTTTCAACGGCCATATTTTCTGTGTCATCCTTTTTCGTTTTTTAAGATTTCTAACGGTAAGTTTTCAACGATTGTCATTTAACTTTACAACGGTCATATTTTCTTGGTCATCCTTTTTTGGCTTTTAGCTTTTCTAACTGTCAATTTTCAACGGTTGTCGTTTAACGGAGTTTTCAAATTTTGGCATCTACGGGTTTCAAATTTTGGCATCTACTAACAGTGTCTTTGTAATTTACATTGTATGAAAGAGCAATTGGACCCACACAAAAGAGTTAAAAGATTGATTGAGGTTGGACTCTCATGGTTTGTAAATATTTTTTTAATCAAAAATTTTGAATCCAACCCTTTCCCAAAAAGTAATCAAGGGTGTACAACTTCTTTCATAAAATCTTCCCTTTATTATTCAAAGGTGTGCACTTTTCTATTATACAAAGGTGTGGCCTTTTAGGATTTGTGATAAATTGAAATATATATATATATAATATATGAGTATGTTTATTTTAAATAGAGTTTTTCATATATTAGTTATGTTTAAATTGGATGCAAAGTGAATGTGTTACTTAGGTTTGAAATTTTAAACACTTTTGATTAAAGAAATTTTGGTTATTAAAGGTAATGATTTTAATGGAGTTATCATCAATGTTTAATGCATTTTGTCTCTCTAATTCCAATGCTAGTGCCATGTATACACTTTCTTGAAAATTGCATATAAAATTAACTTACAATAAATTACAATAATATCTAATTCAAAATTACATCATTTAAAGTTTTTTTAATTTTCATTTATATTATAATAAATAGTTTTTTAAATCTATTCAAAATTTGAATAGTTATAAAAATTAGCTTCTAATCTCCCCATCAAAAAATGAAATTAGCTATATGTCACTATAACTATAAATACAAGCATATGATGACTACATCTCATTATGATTATAAATACAATCATACAATATTTGAATCTCCTTATAGTTCTAAGTATTGAAGACTACAACTCATTATAATTATAGCTAATACAATGCTATAATATGAAAACAAGGATCACAATTATGAAAATAGGGATAATAACATGGGAAATAAAGTGGAAAATCAATTATAATGTTTGATGATCTAGGTGCATACTGGTGCCAACTGACCACCTTCATTGGCTTACAATGTTTCTACATATTAGTAATAGTACTACATTTTTTTATCTCTTGAACTTCAATTGTAGTTTTTGGACGTTTCCTATGTTTTTTCGAGAACTGAAAAATTTATGATTTCCCTCATTAAAAACCACCTTTGACAGCTTCTCGAGGTACACATGATAAAGTATCATCCAATCTAGTTGGAAGTGTTACGTCACTAGACGGGTTTTGGCCAAGTGGCCTAGGAGCAAAGCACATAAGATTACGGTGGTGAGCCCGTGTCTCATCCATCACAAAGTTTGGGAGGAAATCCTAGTAGGGGAGTGGCTTAAAGACCTTCGAGGACTATGCAGGTACTTGGATCACAACTAGTGTGGGAATTTAATATTAGATCTACTAATAGTTCGTGGGGTTAGAGCATATTTCCAACTCCTACTACAAGTACTAGTTATTAGGCCCAAGGTATGGATATTGATAAAGGTTGGAAGGTTAAATACAACAAAAGGAAGGGGTCTTCCTCTCCTACTCCTTTGGACAATCCTGGTATAGTAGTGAGTCCTAGTCTTGTACCAAAGTCATTCCAGAAAATGGTGACACTTTCCACATACAATGGTCCATCTTCATTGAAAAATGTAACATTGAGAAACATATTTATTGGTATAAGGAACCCTTTATTCCTTAAAAGGATCCTTCTTTCGTTTTTTGGAATCTCAGAGGGATGATGATCCTACGTCGTAAGCAATTTGTTTGATGAATTATGTAGGAGTATAATCTAGACATTGATTTTCTCTAGGAGGTGTGATTTTGAGATTCACAACCAAATGAAATATGTCTAGAATGGTCCCTTTTGGAACACAAACCACTTTCAAGCAAGGGTGGGTAGTGCTTCTTATATCCCCTTACCTTCATAATTCTTTTACATCACATCGTTATGACCAAGATAACCAATATGCTTGGGTTAATTTTTTATTATAGGAAAGACTAATTTGATTTTGTTTATTGTATGTTCCCATCATCAATTCAACATGGATGTGCCTTTGGTAGGGGATCATTTCTTCTATGCAAGATGTAGAATGGATTGTGGGTGGTGACTTCAACATGGTGGAATGGAAGGGTCATAGAGAGGGCAGTGAAATTATTTTGTTGTGTGGCATGGAAAAGTAGGCATGGTCAAGTTGTAAGGCCACCCTATAGTTTTTATCCGAAATGGTGGGAAAAAGGTTTGAACTATGGAGGTTGGCTCACTTGGTCAAATTTTCATCAGGGGAAGGAGACAATACATGAAATATTGGATAGGGTGTATGGCCCTTGGGATGCTATCTCCTTTTTTGGGAGTGATACAGGAGCATCTCTCCATGTCAGGCAGCCAACCAACCAACCACGTCAAGTGCACGCATTCAAAGCTGAAGAGAGGCACAGTCCTCATTTAAAACTTGAATTGAATGTAATTTAAGTGCTTAGGTTGTTGAGCCGTGAAGTCGTGCCTTTGTGCAGGTTGTAGATAAGATAGGCCTTCAATGTTTGTAAGGCTGATATCTAGATCCAGATGCTAGAATAGACAACCCATTCAATGTAATTGAATAGGGTAGGTAGGTTGGAGGGAAGAGCTTGAAAATCCCCCTCAGGTAAAAGAGATTTAGGATCTCATTTTGTAAAAAACGGGATGGAATAGAGGAGTGAGTGTGTAGAGAGAAGAAGAGAGAGGATCCGAGACCTTGTTACAGGTCGTGCTCAGGAACACCTTGTAAATACATGTGTTTGCCATATTAATACAAATAACAGTTTTTCTTGCATGTATTTTGTGTTAAATGAATTTCTGTGAGTGTTCTATTATGTTGTAGATGTATGTTAGGCATTTGTAGGATTTCTTGATTTCAGCGATAGAATTCTTTGAGGCTTCACACTAGGAGGGTGTGACAAAATGCTGCGGGTTCTGATAGTCGTGTTGTAATGTCCCCACTTTGGGACATCATCACAGGGCAGAGATTTATGATGACCAGAGTAGCTAGATGGATGCTAGAGCGTGTACAGGGGTATTTAAAAGGCATTGTGGGGTCCAAATTACATTGATGATCACATTCCATCATTATGAGCCATTCCGCATAGGTTGGCTTTGGTTTCGTTGCATTCCGACAATTTCCATGATTTTGACTATGTTGAGCTATAAGTCAATGGAATTCACTGAAGAGGTCATTTTGGATACATTACTTGGAGGAACCTCTCAGTGTAATAACTCATTGGAATTGAAAGGAGCAACACTACAAGATGGGATGGATAGAAGTGACTTTCAGTGTCCAGGGAAGCCACAAGGAGAGATAAGGAGCTTTTCAAAGGTAAAAAGGTTAATTAATTAATTAAAGTGATTTAATTAATTAATTAAATATTAATAAAATGAAAGTCGCGTTGGAGGGACAAGGTGAGACATAAGTATAAAGGAAAGGCAAGGGCCTCTTCTCAGGCATTCATGTATGATCCTATTTTGATTTCTGGCTTCTAGCTAGTGAGCACAATATTGGGGGTTTTGAGGGTTTTGACATAACAAACCCTAGAGGACGATTCGGTGGTGAAAGATTCAACCTATCTTGTCCCAAGCTTGGTCTTGGAGATGAAATACTCTCCCACACCATTCTAGTTCCACATCTACTCAGTTGCAGGAGGATTCTACATCAGTTTCATGTGCAGATAGAGAGAGGGTGCACCAATTGAGGGATTCCAGCAAGAGGGGCACACCATCTTCGGAGAGAGAGTCATTGTAGGATATTGGTAGGGTTGTTGAGGATTCTATCACTTGGGTTTTCATTGCAGGGCCCTGGACATCTGATATAGTGCTTTATGAGATAGTTTTATGGCTCAGATTATCTCTTGAGCAGTGGGGCGAATTGAAGAGAAGGAGGGAGTTTTTGAGATCCAGATCTAGTCCATTTGGAGGGGTTACACTTCAGATCTGACCCTAAGACTTTACCTAGTGACTTGCAGTGTCCCGATCTATATTTTTGGAGAGTTTCAGAGCATTTGGGGGCCTCCTTCAGCAGGGTCGAATTATCTAGGGTTTTAGTTATCCACTGGGGTGCACCATTCAGTGGGGGATTTCAAATCTATAGAGATTGAGAGGGATCTTGGAGATTCGGTCACTTGGGTTCTTCTTACCATCACTCGATCTATCATTTGGAATATTTATTAGGGTGATTGGACACTTTTGGCAGCAGGGATGAGTTATTGAGGGTTTTACCCTTCTATTGGAGCGTGGCATTCTTGAGCTGGAGAGTTTGGCATTCAGATCTACTTGTATTGATCTTCATTTCTCAGTCAGCCTTTGGAGATATCCTATGTATTAGCGGGAGCATTTTGTAGCAGCTCTTATCTATTGTCTATCTTCTTGGCCATCTGTTGAGCATTCCAGATCGACATCTTCATTGTAGAAGGTTTCTCTATTTTATGAATAAAGAAGGATTGAGATGTTTTGGCTTGTCTATCTTATTGCATATGGTTGAGGTATGTTCCATGGTTATCGCTTTCTGTTATTTGCTGCATACACACATATAAACACATCTAAAAGGTAGATCAGAAAAGTGTTTGATGAAATACCTCACTCATAAAAAGTTTTAAAAAGACACCAAAACAGTGATGATCCTTGCATAATGGCTTGGGATCATTAAAGACAGAGGATGCATTTCTGAACTCTGCGGAGTCAGACAAAGATGTGCCAGGTGAGCACAGAAGTTGAAATCATCAACTTGAGATAAAACCTTTGAGGTTGTTGAATACCTCAGGAGGTTAGGTTGTGGGAGAAGAACACAGTTGCAGACATAATCTCTCAGGAGTTGTGTGAAGCTCTGCCAAGTGGGCATTGAGCATATGCACAGTGGTGCATTGAGATAGAACTTTGTTGTGAGTTCAAGAAGAACCAGAATCATTGAGGATTCTGAGAGCTCTGTCAGGTGGGCATTGAGTAGATGCAAGGAGGGAAGAAAAGACAGAACTGTTGGATGTTCTGTGAAAAGATACCCTGCCAGGTGTGCATTGAGACAGTGTGTAGACAAAAGAAAGGAGATCTTTTTGAGTTATGGAATTTAGGGGAAGAATCCACTGAGGGATCTTCATAGGGTTGTTGAATACCCTATAGACTCAGCAAGAAGTTGTTTGAGGTAGAGGATAGCCAAGAGGGCATCCAAATATTCTCCATTCGTGGGTAGGAAGGAGGAAGGATAAAATCCCTTAGGGGTCTGAGAGTTTGAGAAACTCAGGAGAGATAGCACAGGGTGTGCATGAGAATAATCTGCAGAGGCACAAAAGTCAAAGAATCCCTTGGGGATTCAAGGATAAGCTCAAAAGGAGTAGTGCTTTTAGTGCATGGAGCTATAGCTGCAAGGAGTGCAGAGGTTGAAGAACTCTTTGGAGGAATTAAAAGTTTATAAAGCTCAGAAGAGACAAGCATTTTCATACGCGAAGGCGAGAACTCAAAGTAAAGGATTTCGTAGAGGATAAGGAAGACAAAGGTCGAGGCATTTGGGAATTTGTAATTCTTCCAAGCACTGGAAGAAAGAGCAGAAGTTCAGGAGGGAGCACAGCAGCCATCGGATCGGCTAAAGAAATCTAGACCATTGAAGATTTCATGTTCAGAGAGCATCAGAGTGAGCACACATTTAGAAACGATCTGCACCGTCACATCTAGAGAAAAATCCTGTGAGCTGTCAGATCTGGCAAAGGAACGAGGAGGTTACGACCGAGTTTCCAAGGTGCAAGCCCAGGAGATTGGGGACCATCGGATGTTACCATAGATACCCGTCAGTCGTTGGATTGACAGGAGTTGCATGAGGTTTACCTTCATTAATAGGAGGTTGAAAATCCCGACGAGAGGCGTGGCCATCGAGATATCATCATTCATGAAATCGGTAGTCACGATGACATGAGATCGGGGATTTCCATGGAAAAACTCTCGTAATCGATCTGAGTCGTCTGTTTATGGAGACGGGTGGCGGGGATCGAGCGACCCATCGGTATATCGACTATCGGGGTTTTGAGTTGACAAAGAATTTATGTCATCGGGGTATCAAAAACTCCGAAATCGCGAGATTGGATCAGGGTCGTCCATTAGCTGGGACACGTGGGCGAGATTGGAAGCCCATCGACATTTCAATCATCGAGACTCACATAAGTGAGTGTTTTGACTTTGCAGATTGGTGAAACCTGATGGTCAATATGAACCATCCATACACATAGGACACGTGTTGGAGATCCGAAGAAAGTCAAGGATCGACATTTTGTGAGTCCTGGAGACCAGGAGGACTCGCATTTCAGAATCACGAAGTATGATTTTCTGAAAGGAAAGGGAGTTCCATGTGGGACCTAGTTGACGTCACATCGAAAAATCAAGAATCGGGAAAACGGGGATTCTGTGGACAATAGGTTTGATACATTTCAACCTTCGAAACCCCGAATCCCGATAAGAGGTGAGACTGTGGTCATATGAGAGAAGGTCGCATGGATTAGGGGCATAACAAGGAGGGCTAGGAGCACAAAGGGAGCGCATCGGGATACCGGATATCGAGAATTTTAGGAAGCAAGTGTTTGTGACATCAAGGATAGCGAAACCCTGAAACCCGATTGTGACTTTCTATTGTGAACGAAGAAGGGACTGGGCCTAAAGGCTGAGAGGAGCCGAAAAGACCTGTGGGTCAATTTCGAAGGAGATTCCAGTGGAGAATCGCAGGAGCCACTCCAGCTCGAGGGTGAACTTTGAACAATCCTTAAGACCGAGAGGTCAGTGCAGGAGCCTTTGCTGAGGCAGAGGGTGTGGTCTGCGTCAGAGTGGTAGCAGTAGCAGAAGCGCAACAACAACAACAACAACAAGGAGATGGAGCATATGGACAGCTCCAGAGGATGATTTGGGATCCAGGAGGATTTCAACATCAGAGATGGGAAGCTCATGAGAAGGAGCTCATGAATTTTGCAGCTAAGGAGTATGATGCAGGAGCATCTCTCCACGTCATCCGACGAGCCAGTCAGCCACATCAAGTGCACACATTCAAAGCTGAAGAGAGGAGCAGTCATCATTTAAAACCTGAATTGAATGTAATTTAAGTTCTTAGATTGTTGAGCCGTGAAGTCGTTCCTTTGCACAGGATGTAGATAAGATAGGCCTTAAATGTTTGTAAGGCTGAGATCTAGATCCAGATGCTCGACTAGATATCCCATTCAATGTAATTGAATAAGGTAGGTAGGTTCAAGGGAAGAGCTCGAAGATCCCCCTCAGGTAAAAGAGATTTAGGATCTCATTTTGTAAAAAAGGGGATGGAATAGAGGATTGAGTGTGTAGAGAGAAGAAGAGAGAGGAGCTGAGACCTTGTTACAGGCCGTGCTCACGAACACCTTGTAAATACAGACATTTTCCATATTAATACAAGTAACAGTTTTTCCTGCATGTATTTTGTGTTAAATGAATGTCTGTGAGTGTTCTATTATGTTGTAGATGTATGTTAGGCATTTGCAGGAGTTCTTGATTTCAGGGATAGAAGTCTTTGAGGCTTCACACCAGGAGGGTGTGACAGGACATTGTGGGTTCTGATAGCCATGCACAGAGGATGCATTTCTGAACTCTGCGGAGTCAGACAGAGACGTGCGAGGTGGGCACAGAAGTTGAAATCATCAACTCAGGAGAAAAACTTTGAGGTTTCTAAATACCTCAGGAGGCTAGGCTGTGGGAGAAGAACATAGTTGCATACAGAATCTCTAAGGGGTTCTGTGAAGCTCTCCCAAGTGGGAATTGAGCATATGCACAATGGTGCATTGAGATAGAACTTTGTTGTGAGTTCAAGAAGAGCCATAATCACTCAGAATTCTAAGAGCTCTACCAGGTGGGCATTGAGCAGGTGCAAGGAGGGAACATAAGATAGAACTGTTGGACATTCTGTGAAAAGATACTCTGCCAAGTGGGAATTGAGACAGTTGTTGGTTGTGGAGCCTGATTATCTTCCTAATTCAGAGGTCCTTGCTTTCAGCCGTGTTTACACCCCAGAAGTATGTACACTCTTCCACACGGGGGAGTGCAGAGGGGGGGTACCCCATCTGCGGGGTCTAGGGGGTCCATCCCCCCAGCTGGGGGCTCTGGGGGCAAGCCGGCCCCCAACGGGGGTTCGGGGGCAGCGTCCCCCGATGGGGGTACGGAGGCGAAGCCCCCAAAGAAAAAATTGCCTTATAAAAGTATATTGTAATTTCATTGTAAATCTGGACCGTTCATTATAAGGTCGCAGATCTAACAGTAGAGATTATGTTAGGGTTTTTTCCCTAGAAGGCAACCCTCTTTTATGAGGGAAATGTATTG
>ML799018.1:98963-113573 GCA_009831015.1 Picea engelmannii | reverse complement strand
TCCTGCAGACATGTTAACAAAGGGGGTAACCAGGGAGAAACTGAGTTCTTGCTCAGTTTCAGTTGGTCTTCAAGAATGAAGATGAAGATGAGAAATTTTCCAGGTTCAGAGTCCAACATATACAACAGTAGTGGAGTTGTTGAGATCAGTCTCCAAGTGGGAGATTGTTGGTTGTGGAGCCTGATTATCTTCCTGATTCAGAGGTCCTTGCTTTCAGCTGTGTTTACACCCCAGAAGTATGTACACTCTTCCACGCAGGGGAGTGCAGAGGGGGGGTACCCCCTCTGTGGGGTCCGGGGGGTTGATCCCCTCGGCTGGGGGGTCTGGGGGAAAGTGGGCCCCCAGCGGGGGTTCGAGGGCGAAGTCCCCGAAGAAAAAATTGCCTTATAAAAGTATATTGCAATTTCATTGTAAATCTGGACCGTTCATTATAAGGTTGCAGATCTAATGGTAGAGATTATGTTAGGGTTTTTTCCCTAGAAGGCAACCCTCTTTTATGAGGGAAATGTATTGTGGCTATATACAACAGTGAATATTGTATTCTGAGAGAGGATACTGTGAGAGAAAGAAGAGGAAGTTACAACGGGTTTTTGCTATAGGTTGTATCCCTTCATTTGCTGGATAATAATAAAGGAAGGACCTGGCAATTTCTCTAGTGGACGTAGCCCACACTGGGTGAACCACGTAAATCTATGTCTCTCTTGTATTGTGTGTCTTTTGTGTTTTTGTTTCTGCATTTGTTTTATTTTATTGCTCCGTGGTCCTGTTTTTCTAACAACAGTCTGTAGACAAAAGAAAAGAGAACTCTTTGAGTTCTAGAATTTAGGGGAATAATCCACTAAGGAATCTTCACAGGGTTGTTGAATACCTTGCAGACTCAACAAGAAGTTGCTTGAGGTAGAGGATAGCCAGAAGGGCATCCAAATATTATCCATTCGTGGGGAGGAAGGAAGAAGGATAAAATCCCTTAGGGGTCTGAGCGTTTGAGAAGCTCAGGAGAGACAACACTCGGTGTGCATGAGAATACTCTGCAGAGGCGCAAAAGTCAAAGAATCCCTTGGGGATTCAAGGATAAGCTCAGGAGGAGTAGTGCTTTCAGTGCACGGAGCTATAGCTGCAAGGAGTGTAGAGGTTGAAGAACTCTTTGGATGAATTCAGATTTTATAAAACTCATGAGAGACAAGCATTTTCATACGCGAAGACGAGAACTCAAAGTAAAGGAGTTTGCAGAGGAGAAGGAAGACAAAGGTTGAGGCCTTTGAGAACTTGTAATTCTTCCAAGCACTGGAAGAAAGCGCAGAATTTCAGGAGGGAGCACAGCAGCCGTCGGATAGGCCGAAGAAATCTAGCCCATTGAATATTTCACGTCAAGAGAGCATCAGAGTGAGCACACAGGAAGAAACGATCTGCACTGTCAGATCTAGAGAAAAATCCCGTCAGCTGTCAGATATAGCGAAGGAGGAAAGAGTTTGTGACTGGGCTTCCAAGGTGCAAGCCCAGGAGATTGGGGACTGTTGGATGTTCCCATATATACCCGTCATCTATTGGATTGACAGGAGCTGCACGAGGTTTACCTTCATGAACATGAGTTTGAAAATCCCGACGGGAGGCATGGCCATCGGGATATCAACATTCATGAAATCGAGAGTCACGATGACATGAGATTGGGGATTTCCATGCAAAAAATACCAGAATCGATCTGAGTCGCCCATTTGTGGAGATGAGTGGTGGGGATCGAGTGACCCATTGGTATATCGTCTACTGGGGTTTTGAGTTGACAGAGGATTTTTGTCATCGGGGTATCAGAACTTCGAAATCGTGAGATTGGATCAGGGCCATCCATCAACTGGGACACATGGGCGAGATCAAAAGCCCATTAACATTTCAATCATCGAGACTCACATAAGTGAGTGTTTTGACTTTGCAAATTGGCGAAACCCGAGGGTCAATCTGAACCGTCCATCCACTTGGGACGTGTGTCGAAGATCCAAAGAAAGTCGGGGATCAACATTTCGTGAGTCCTAGAGACAAGGAGGACTTTCATTTTGGAATCATGAAGTATGATTTTTCGAAAGGAAAGGGAGTTCCGTGTGGGACCTAGCTAACGTCACATCAAAAAATCAAGAATCGAGAAATCGGGGATTCCGTGGACAAGAGCTTTGATACATTTCAACCTTCGAAACCCCGAATCCTGACAGGAGGTGAGACTGTGGTCATATGAGAGAAGGTCGCATGGATTAGGGGAATAACCAAGAGGACTGGGGGCACAAAGGGAGCGCATCGGGATACCGAAGATTGTGAATTTGAGGAAGCAAGTGTTTGTGACATCGAGGATTGCGAAACCCTGAAACCCGATTGTGACTTTATGTTGTGAACAAAGAAGGGACCGGGCCTAAAGGCTAAGAGGAGCCGAAAAGACCTATGGGTCAATTTCAAAGGAGATTCCAGTGGAGAATCGCAAAAGACACTCTGGATCGAGGGTGAACTTTGAACGATCCTTAAGACCGGGAGGTCAACGCAAGGGCCTTTGCTGAGGAAAAGGGTGTGGTTTGTGTCAGGGAGGCTTTAAGTTGTCAATGAATTGATGGAGATGATTGGATTAGATCATTTTCCAATTTATAGTACCATTTTGGTGTGCCACATGATTGATTCAAACCATTTTCTTTATAAATGTTAAGTTTTTCTCATTCAAATTCTCTTAATTTCCTTGCATTGTTTCATCATGTTTGGAACTTTTTTCTACATTGTGTTTGGGATTTTGGTTAGATGTTATGGTGGGAGATGGGAGGTGGCCATTTAGAGACCTTTTAAATTCATGTGTGGTTGGGGGTGTAGTGTGTGTATGAACCATTGAGTAATTTTTGTTTTTCTTAAGAATAGGTATGCATAGTTTTAACTCACACGCTTAAAACTTACAGGTTTGTCCAAGGTTAATATGGATTTATTAGGGGGATGAGGGATCCAAGTTATTATTTTATTTATTACAGAAGAAATTGGTAGCTAACAAAGATCTTGTAATTTGAAAATTGGATGATGTCCTTTTGGAATATGCCGCTAAGGTTTGAGGTATGTTTAGTGATCATTTTCATATTATTTTTTCTACATATTCCTTTACAAACAAGATTATTGTTACTAGGAATTTGTGTTACATGATAGTGCCACACTTGAGGTCTTTGTTGTAGAGCATGATAGGTTGGACATGGATTTGACGAAGGATGAATGTTAGGTACCTAACCCCTCACGTAGGTAGAATAATTTATTTCCATTTAATAAAGGTCAATATTAATAAGGCCTAGAAATAAGGAAGAATAAGTCCAATGTAAGAAGAACTAATAGAAGCTTCCGCTTCTAGAAGGATCTTCCTCTAGATTCTTCTTTTGATAGACATATTTAGTATAAATAGGAGTCGAGGGTATGAGAATTTTTGTCTTGGATATTATTGTAATAGAGCTCTTCTCTGCTAGAGGTTTCCCCCTCGAAGAGGCAAGTCAACATTTCTCTCAGTAATCAAAGTGCTCTTTCTAGTGTTATTCTAGTATCATTTTGGTATTATTGTGGTGTTGTTCTAGTTATATTGTTGTTCATCTCCCATTTCTAGGTATTTATTTATGTTCTGCATACTTTTTTATATATGGAATATTACAAGTGGTATTAGAGAAAATATTTCCATGTAATAAAGGTCAATATCAATAAGGCTAAGCAATAAGGAAGAATAAGTCCAATGTAAGAAGACCTAATAAAATCTTCCACTTAGAGAAGGATATTTCTCTAGATTGTTCTTTTGATACACATATTTAGTATAAATAGGAGTTAAGGGTATGAGAAGTTTTGTCTTGGATATTATTGTAATAGAGATCTGTTGTAATGTATCTCAAATATACCATAAAAAAAAATTATATGACACAATTCAACTTCGTGTAAGCTTAGAATTTAAGAGAAGGTGCGAATCAATTCGATCCATAAAGACATCATTACCCAGTCTAGTTTACTTAGAATGGAAAATTGTCAAAGTAATCAGTTCTGCACATTTAATTATGCTTGTGATTGCAAGTCTGGATCTTAATCACTGTTAGAACATTAGGTAACTTGACTGTCTGCTATGTGCGTGTGTAAAGGCAATATTATCATTTTTACTGTAGGAAATTCGCTTTAATTCTCTATTAACATCTGTACTTATTTCCACCTACAAGTAAGTATATACCTATATCTTTCTCCTTATAATAATTTAGGTACTTGTCATGCTCCCTACATAGTGACTTGTAATATGAATTGTTATTATTATACTTTTATCCCAGATGAAGATCCTCCAACGTTCTCTACTAGTCCATTCATTATAGTATTTGAGTTGTTCCTATAACAATAATTCCTACTATGTTCCTACAACTTTGTGAAGAAACATAGGTCAATCGGGTTTCGGTGATCACAAGTGTCGAACAAAACAAAGGACCCCGCTATTTTCTGAAATCCGAAATATGGAAAGACTGTGGGCTAGCACTTTAGGGTTTCGAGGTTCAAGGTTTCACGAGTACAAAAGCCCAACATCAACACACACAACAATTCTCAAATTTGTGAAAGGTGACTAGTACTTCGGGATTTTGGAGTTCAGGATTTCGCGAGTACAAGTTCCCAAACAACACACAACAACTTCCGAAATTGCGAAAAGTGACGAGTACTTCGAGATTTCAGAGTTCAGGACTTCACGAGTTCCAATATCATCATAAACAAACTTTCAAAAATGCGAAAAAGGAAAGGTGGGTCTTGCATTTTGCGATTTTAGGGTTCGAAACTTCGTGAGTTCTGGTATCCAAACATCAACATAAACAAACTTCCAAAATCTGAATGAAAAGAAAGGTGCGACCCATATTTCAGGATTTGAGGGTTCAGAACCTTGCGAGTTCCGGTGTTCAACATCAATATAAAAAAACTTTCGAAATGCGAAAAAGGAAAGGTGAGACCCGCATTTCAGGATTTCAAGGTTTGGGGTTTCACGATTTTCATAGCCAAACATCCAACATACAACAATTCCCAAATTGCAAAAAAGAAAGGAACTAACATTTCAGGATTCCGGCGTTTCAAATGCCAAACAACAATAGACAACAACTCTCAAATTCCGAAAGATGAAAGGGTGTGGGACCAACACTTTGGGATTTAGGGATTCGGGGTTTCGGGATTTGGAAAAGCAAGGGAACTTCGCATAAATGTAACCAGCAAGTCTCGAATGCAAAAATTCACATTATTTTCATAATTCTAAGATTTTTCCCTTGTACTGGTATTCTTACTTTCCTTCTGTGAAACAGTAGGTGTAGAAGGATTCAATATATGTTTACCTATCAGAATTCCAAAAATCTAACTTCTGAGTTTTATACGCATATAATCTATTAAAGGGGTACAATAGGGAAATATTTTCTGTAAAAGTTAACTCCTATTATATTCACTTAGAGCCTTTTTAAACAATGCATTAAACATCTACAGTACTAGATCTATGCATCTATGTAAATACATGAATAAGAATATCATTCCATCAAAGTTTGGAAATTATAATTGATGATCCGAGGGATCTTAGTTTGGTTTCCACGGGTTCCCAGAATTCTTTAACTTTTGGAATTTTGTACATCTAGTATTTTGAATTCAGATTAAACCTAACCGGTAGATGTATCGGCTTTCTTAAACTCAACTCGTATAAAAATAAATTTTCCTAGCATTTCCAGATTTCGGGAAGGACAAATCCAGAATTTAAACTGTGATTGTAAATTTAATACCATGATAAAGGTCATCCATTGAAAGAATTATTTCAAATTTAGAAACAATTAGATGCATAATATCAGTTACACACAAAACATCCAAGAACATAGAGGGAAAGGTTTATATTAACGCAATTAGATATAATCACTCAACAGATACCTGTCATCAATAAAAACATAGGCATTCAAAATAGAGAGGGGTAGATCAACATATCTGAATCCAATCCATGGGAAGACAAAGGGAACAACCACGTTCCTCTCAACCATAGAACAGGGCAGCCAAATCACTTGCCGAGTTCACCCCCTAGCCTGACCATGAATCCATGAGGGAGAACTTGGAGACTCGTCAGTAATATTCCAAATTTTTTCGCAGCTATCCCCTTCCCTCACACTTGCTTGACAGTGCTCATAACAGCAATAGGACTCACAATCCTTTCCCATCATACTTGGCAGCATCATGCCTCCTCGGATATGCTATTTATCAATTTTTGCCCAGGTCTTTTTCCCTCCTTTGGGGATTTTCAAAGCTTTCTTAATCCATGATTCTTAGGGGATACCAGTGGCCAAATCTATGATTTTCAACTTGTAATAATCATCCCAGAGGCAGTTCCAACTTGTTCCCCACTCATGGAGTCATGGTCAGTCGATTTTTAACATGGTTGTTCCATTTGTTCTCCTGCATTTAATATATAAATGTTCTATTTTTATACAAGTGCCATAGTCAACTAGTTAGTTGAGTAAGATTAGATATCTTCCCACTAGTCACAATAATTAATTACAATTATTAAATTCAAAATTCAGAATTTCCATAAATGGCAAAAAAATTCCAAATTCAAATTTTCCAAAAACGGAAATAAATTTCCAGCGCATTTCAAAAATAAAAATATTTTATTTTTGGGGGATGTCACATCCCTTCCCCCTTCAGTAAAACATTGTCCTCAATGTTCATTCCTTTCCTAGAATAGTATTGGATGATATTTCTGCAAATCTCCTTCCAATTCCCAAGTGGCATCCTTAGGGATAAATGTCTTCCATTGTACCTTTACCTGAGCGACACCTATGTTCTGAAGTGTTATTTCTCTCTGGTCCAGAATGCACAGGGTTTCCACCTAGAACTCGCCTTCGGGCTCCATCTGCACCAAGTTCCAATCAATCATATGAGAAGGGTCATTAATATACTCTTTGAACAAAGAAACATGGAATACATTATGGATTCTTAGATTAGCTGGGAGTGCAAGTTGATATGCTATGGGTCCAATTCGAGCTAGTATCTCGAAGGGCCAAAAAAATCTAGGTGCCATCTTGGCACAGTTCCCTAACTTCAATGAGATTTTCCGGGCTTTGACCTTCAAGTAAACATGGTCTCCCACTTGAAATTCCAAGTGTCTTCTTTTCTAATTTGCATAGCTCTTCTATCTGTCCTGTGCTTCTGTCAAGTTCTGTTGTACCCTTTTTACCATGTTCTCAATTTCTTGGAGCATCTCTGGTCCAACCATGATTCTTTCAGCCAGGTTATCTCAGCTATTTGGAGCTGTACATTTTATGTCATACAGTATTTCGAAAGGACTCAACTTAGCTGAAGTTTGGTACCCATTGTTATATGAAAATTCTACCAAATGTAGGTAGTCTTCCCACTTGCTCAGCTTTGCTCTTACATACATGCAGAGCATATCCTCTATGATTTGGTTTGTCCTTTCAGTTTTCCATCCTTTTGTGGATGATAACTCATACTAAAATTCAAATTAGTATTCATCCCTCCAAACAATTCCTTCCAAAAAGTGGATGTGAATTTTATGTCTCTATCTGCAATCACCATTTTAGGAATACCACGTAGTCTAAAAATTTCTTTCATGAATATTTCAACAATGTTAATAACTTTAAAAGTAGATTTTACAGGAATAAAATGTGCAAACTTACTGAGTTTATCGATTACAACCATGATAGAATCATTTTGTTTCTGAGTTATAGGAAAACCTATTATAAAGTCCACTGATATCGTCTCCCATTTCCATTCTGGTACTAGTAATGGTTGTAATAGGCCGACTGGATGCTAGTGTTTGACCTTAACCTGCTGACAATCTTGGCACCTAGCCAAGTACTCTATTGTTTCACCCTTCATGTTAGGCCAATAAAATAGTTTTCTGAGTGTTTTTATTGTCTTCTCGTAGCCTGGATGGCCATAATACGGTTTCTTATGCGCTTCCTCTAAAATGGTTAATTTTAGTTCTACTGATTCTCGTATGTAAAGTCTGTTTTTAAATCTTAATAGTCCCTTCTTGTCGAAACTTATCTCTACTTTATCTGAGTTTGTGATACTATTTTGAAATTCTGCCATCATCTTAGTGTAATTTCCATCATTAATACATGTTGTTTTTATTCTTTGTTCCATATCACTTTCTTCCTTGCTGATATTTATCTCAAATAACCCATGGACTCTTCTACTTAAAGCATCTGCTACTTTATTTTCCTTACCCTTGATATGTTTGAACTCGAAGCCAAATTCTCTCAAGAAGGCTAGCCACCTTGCTTATCTTGCATTAAGGTCTTGTTGGTTAAACAGATATTTCACTCCATTATTATCCATCAATAATAAGAATTTTCTACCCATTATATAGTGTCGACACATTTTTAACGCATGTATTATTGCTGCCAATTCTAAGTCATGAGTGACATAATTTCACTCATGTGCCTTTAATTTCCATGACTCATAACAAATCGCATGCCCTTCCTGAGTTAGAATGCTACCTAGTCCCTCTTTACTTACATCAACGCATATTGTGAAGTCTTTATCTCAGTTTGCTACCTTCAAGATGGGCGCTGATGTCAACAATTCTTTTAGCTTGCTAAAACTATCTTGACATTTTGGCGACCAGTTAAACTTGGTCCCTTTCTTTTGTAATGACATGATAGGGTAGGATATCTTGGAGAACCCTTCTATAAATCTGTGATAATATCCAGTGATTCCCATGAATGACCAGATATCTATCACATCCGTAGGCACTGGACATTCCATAATGGCTTTTATCTTTTTTGAGTCTATGACAATACCTTCTGAGATAATGACATGTTCTAAATATTGTATTTCTTTTTGATAAAAATCACAATTGTCGAATTTTGCATATATTTTATGTTTCCTTAGTGTTTGTAGAACTATTCGTAAGTGTTAATCATGTTCCTCCTTTGTTTTAGAACAGACCATAATATCGTTGATAAATGCTACTACGAACTTGTCTAAGTACTGGCTGAAGATGTTGTTCATCAAGCACATAAATGTGGTTGGTGCAATAGTGAGTCTGAAAGGTATGACTACAAACTCGTAGTGTCTGTATCTTGTTCGGAATGCTTTTTTCTTTATGTCCTGGTCCTTTAGTCTAACTTGATGATAACCAGATCATTAATCCAGTTTTGAGAAGATCTTGGCCCCACCAACTTGATCAAACAGATCATTTATCCTGTGTAATGGGTATTTTTTATTAATGGTCACTTTGTTCAGTTATCTATAATCGATACATAGTCTTAGAGTACCATCTTTCTTTTTCACAAAGAGGATTGATGCTCCCCAAGGTGAGACACTTGGTCTGATATACGCTTTGTCCAAAAATTTATGTAATTGTATTTTTAATTCTGTTAGTTCTGGTAGACTCATTCGGTAGGGTGATTTTGAGATAGGGGCTGATCTGGGTAGTAAGTCTATGGAGAAATCTATTTCTTTCCTAGGAGGTAATTCTAGTATCTCATCAACAAACATCTCTCTGAATTCACGTAGGACAACAAAGTATTCTAACTTGGGATTATCCTCTTTTTCTATTAGATTCGTCACTTGGATAGCGTAAACTCGACATCCCTTTCTAATACATTTCTTGAGTTGCATCGTTGAAACCTGTCTTACTAACACTAGTTTTAGTATGCCTTGGGTTGTTCTAATAGTGCCAAAATTATCTTTGTAGCTAAGTATCTTTGTATAGCAGTCTAGTACTTCTTTGTGTTGTTCCAACCAATCCATCCTAATAATCATATCATAATATCCTAGTGGTATGATGTTCATATTGGTCCTTATCTTTTGACCATCTAAGCTGAACTCAAGATCAGAAATAAAGTTAACTACTTTTCTTTTAGTACCTGTTGCTAGTTGTACAAGACAAGATTTTGCATGCTTTTGTTTCTTAAGTTTATTTGACTCTACTACATCAGGATTAATATAACTTAACGTAGCTCTAGAGTCAATTAAAATAGAAATTCGAGTCTCATGGATCTTACCTTCGATCTCTACTACTGAGGACTAGTGGTCAGCTTGTCGACCATCTATGTCTACATTTATCGGATCCAAACTTCTACCCATGTCTCCCACTGTCGAGGCTTCCTACAAATTGTGAACAACAGTTCAGTTTGCTGCAATTAAACGTGGATAGTTCCTCCTTAGATGAAGCTCTCCACACTCCCAACACTTTAATGGATCACAGAATTTGTGCCCAAACTTCTTCGTTCCTAGGTTTACAGGTTTACCACTACCTTGCGTATTCGGATGATTGGAGTGAAAATCCTTCCCTGGGAAACGTTTAGCTGCACTCTGATAAGGAGATGGCTGGTATCACTTCTTCTGTCGGTGCATTCCATCTTTCTTCTTATCCTTTTAGGTCTTGGGAAACTCTACTCGCTGTTTATATTGGTCATAGAACATTCGTGCCTTCCTGAATGCCTCACTCAAGGACTTGCGGCTGTCAAACTCAATTCTGTCTCGGTAAGCCTATGGTAAACAACTTCAAAATTGTTCGATTTTTACCTTGTCCTCCCAGATGTACAGTACAAACCTTAATAGTTCCAGAAATTTATCTATAAGTTCCTCCATCGTCATTTGTCTCAGTCGTAACTCATAAAATTCTTTCATCTTCCTTTCATTATAGCTTTCAGAAAGTCAATGTTTCTTAAAATAATTCTTAAAGTCGCACCATTCCAATTGTTTCTCCTTTAGGCCCTTGGCCAATTTTAGGTCTTGCCACCAAATGCTAGCCTTCCCCTTCAAATTGTAGATGGCCATTTTGACCTTCATGTTGCTGGACTAGTTGTAGATTTCGAAGTATTTTTTTATGTCCAACAACCATGCCTCGACTTCTTCTCCTGTCCTGGATTATCCATCAAAAGTAGCGGGTTTAATATTTTTAAATTCACCTTCAAGGTGGTCTGTTTGTTTTCTTTTTCTGTCTGGTATGGTTTTGTCTTCAGCTGAGGGTGTCCCTTTAGACGAACTATCTCCTTTTTCTATTTTCGCACCAT
This sequence comes from Picea engelmannii, assembly GCA_009831015.1. Classification (NCBI taxonomy): domain Eukaryota; kingdom Viridiplantae; phylum Streptophyta; class Pinopsida; order Pinales; family Pinaceae; genus Picea; species Picea engelmannii. The sequence goes on along the minus strand of ML799018.1, from coordinate 102,561 downwards.
AATTCTTGGAGGCCCTTTTGCTGACATGTTCCTCAAGGTTATCATCTTTTGGGATTTTCTTGGTTCCTATACTACACAGCAAGACTTCATTTATCTCTTGTTGTTCCTGCTAGGCCTTCTTAAATTTTTCATTGTCGGCATTGAAAACTTGTAGTTCAACAATAAGGTTCCTCATTGTTTCCAACACCTCCTTGGGTGAACTTCCATCACTATTCTATCTCACATCTCTAGGAGGTCCTTGTTTTGGATTCCCTTCCATCATTATTTCTGCACCTTCTTGAGATGCCATTATTCAACACAAAACATACAAGCTTTATGTTTGTAATCCACAAGATTTATTAGTTTTTTTTTTGTTTTGTTTTTTTTTTCATAGATCAGAATATGTACTAAGCAATTAATGTGGCCCTCTTTGGCCTAGTTTTGTAAATTTTGCTCTGATACCATATGTAATGTACCTCAAATTTACCATAAAAAAAAATTGTATGACATAATTCAACTTTGTTTAAGCTTAGAATTTAAGGGAAGGTAATATTCAATTAGATCCATAAAGACATCATTACCCAGTCTAGTTTACTTCGAATAGAAAATTGTCAAAGTAATCAGTTATGCACATTTGATTATGCTTGTGATTGCAAGTCTGGATCTTTACGTCTGTTAGAATAGTAGGTAACTTGATTGTTTTCTATGTGCACGTGTAAAGGCGATATTATCATTTTTACTATAGGAAATTCGCTTTAAATCTATATTAACAACTATACTTATTTCCACCTACAAGTAAGTATATACCTATATCTTTCTCCATATAATAATTTAGGTACTTGTCATGCCCCGTACACAGTGACCTATAATATGAACTATTATTATTATACTTCTATCTCAGATGAAGATCCTCCAACGTTCTCTACCAGTCCATTTATTACAGTATTTGAGTTGTTCCTATAAAAATAATTCCTACTATGTTCCTACAGCTATGTGAAGAAACGGAGGTCAATCAGGTTTTGGAGATCACAAGTGCAGAACAAAGCAAAGGACCCCGTTGTTTGCTGAAATCCGAAATACGGAAAGACTATGGGCCAGCACTTCAGTGTTTCGGGGTTTAGGGTTTCGCGAGTACAAAAGCCAAACATCAACAAACACAACAACTCCAGAAATTCTGAAAGGTGACCAGTACTTCGAGATTTCGGAGTTCAGGATTTCGTGAGTACAAGTGCCTAAACAACACACAACAACTCCCAAAATTGTGAAAAGTGACCAATACTTCAGGATTTCGGAATTCGGGACTTCGCGAGTTCCAGTATCATCATAAGCAAACTTTTGAAAATGAGAAAAAGGAAAGGTGGGTCCCACATTTAGGGATTTCAGGGTTCAGAACTTCGTGAGTTACGGTATCCAAACATTACCATAAACAAACTTCTGAAATGTGAAAGAAAAGAAAGGTGAGACCCATATTTTGGGATTTCAGGGTTCAGAACTTCACGAGTTTCGGTGTTCAACATCAGTATAAACAAATTTCCAAAATGCCAAAAAGGAAAGGTGTGACCCACATTTCGGGATTTCGGGGTTCGGGGTTTTCATAGGCAAACATCCAACATACAATGATTCTCGAATTGCAAAAAAGAAAGGAACTAACATTTCGAGATTTCAGGGTTTGAGGTTTCAGTGTTTCAAATGCCAAACAACAACACAAAATAACCCCTAAATTCCGAAAGATGAAAGGGTGTGGGACCAACTCTTCGGGATTTTAGGATTCAGGGTTTCAAGGTTTGGAAAAGCAAGGGAACTTCACATAAATGTAACCAGCATGTTCTAAATGCCGAAATTCACATTATTTTCATAATTCTAAGATTTTTTCCTTGTACTGGTATTCTTACTTTCGTTCTATGAAACAATAGGTGTAGAAGGATTCGATATATGTTTAGCTATCAGAATTTCAAAAATCTAACTTCTGAGTTTTATACGCATATAATCTATAAAAGGGGTACAATAGGGCAACATTTTCTGTAAAAGTTAACTCCTATTATATTCACTTAGAGCCTGTTTAAACAATGCAATAAACATCAATAGTACTAGATCTTTGCATCTATGTAAATACATGAATAAGAATATCGTTCCATCAGTGTTTGGAAATTATAATTGATGATCCGAGGGATGTGAGTTTGGTTTCTAGGGGTCTGCATAATTCTTTAAATTTCCAAATTTTTTACATATAGTATTTTGAATTCAGATTAAACCTAACCCGTAGATGGAAATAACACTACAGAATAGAGTCGTCAACTAGGTAAAGGTGCAATGGAAGCACTTTAGTCCTGAGGAGGCCACTTGGGAATTGGAGGGAGATTTGTAGAAATCTCATCCAACCATGTTACGAGAAAGGAATGAACAGTGAGGATAGTGTTGTACTGAAGGGGGAAAGTATGTAATATCCCCCAAAATAAATTATTATTAAGTTTGAAAGTACTTAGGAATTTATTTACGTTTTTGGTAAATTCGAAATTGGAAAATTATTGTCATTTATGGAAATTCTGAATTTTGGAATTAATTAATTATAATTTATTGTTATGACTGTTGGGAAAAGATTTGATTTTCCCAACCAACTCTTTGAATATGAAACTTGTAAGAAAAAATAATTTGTATATTTATTGTTGATAGAAAAATGGAAGAGTCAAGTTGAAATCAGCTGACAATGACTCCATGAGTGGGGAAGATGTTTAAACAACCTCATGGATGAAATATACAAGTGAAAAATTAGAAATTTGGCCATGGGAAGCCCTTGAAAATCAGGGATTTGTAAAGATGTGAAAATATCCAAGGGGAAAAGACCTAGGCATAATATGTTTTTGGATATATAGAATATGGGAGAAGGCAGGATGCTGCCTAGTATGTTGGGGAAGAGGAATATCACTTGTTGTTATGAGCACTAGTTTTTGAGTGTGAGGCAAGGAGAAATTTTCTGATTGTGAAAGAGGACAATATCTAAGGAGGAGTTTGGAGTTCACCCTCATGGATTCATGGTCAGGCTAGGGGATGAACGAATGAAGTAGATTGGTTGTTCTATTCTATGGTTGGGTGGAATTTGGTTGTTCCATTTGTTGTTCAACAACTTGTTCAGATATGTCCATCTATTCTCTCCCTAGTTGAATGTTATTTGATTAAATAGATGATAGAATACACCTAGTTGATTTCTGGATGAATATTATGTTGACTAAATTACTGGTGGAATGAGATCAATTGTAGAATAAACCCTTACGGTTTGATTTTATTCATTGAATAAAGTTTTTATTGTGTGAGTTGTTGATGGAACTGAATTTTGTAAACATATTGGAATATGCATCTAATATAAGAGAATCAGTACTCTATTAATTCTAACATAATAGACATGTGATTATGTACATATAGGTAATCAACTTAAGGAATATTGGAAAGTTGAAAAATGAAAAATGCAATTCTGGAAGTGAACTTGAGGTATATATATATGTATATATAGTTGTAGGTTAAATATGTAGGGTTGTATTAAATAAATTAAGAATATCATATCATGCAAATGCCAAAATGAGACTTAGAATGAATATATATAAATGATAGGAATATCCTTATATAT
>ML799018.1:82081-98817 GCA_009831015.1 Picea engelmannii | reverse complement strand
TATTTGTTGTAATAATTTCATATCTACTTAAACATCTAACTACTCATACGACGAGATTATCAATGCTTGGAGACATGAGTAAATTTGCGTAAATCTTTTGTTATTGAGACTTTGCCAATGGCATAAATTTGTACATTTCAGTTATTCTACAGTAAACCATAAATGAAGTTCTTTTGTTTGATATACAATAACACAGAAGCAAAGGCTCATTGAATTAAAATACATAAAATATGTTTTAGAATCATACCAGTACTTAAATGTGTATTCAAACTCTACAAAAAACTCTACGATTCATAACTATTAAATAGTGAAATATTATTTCAATATGGGGTTTCCCTTTTTGGTCATCCTTTAATGGTTACTGATATAAATAAATAGTTTTCTATAGGATCCTGGTATAAATTTATCCTTGATAAAATATTCTATGGTAGAACCGTATCTTCACATCAAAACCTAGGGTTATTTCAAGTTGGAACCTGAGTACCTTTTCACGCAAGGGTACTATCTTGGCTCCAAGGACTTCGAATGCTAACAGTCCTACGAGGAGAACAAGAAAAATTATAATTAGTAATAGAATAGGACTCAACAAAAGTTAAAACTGGAACATATAATAATTACGAGAGTGAATTTATGAAAGGAAATTGTTGTTCATAGATAACACTAGAGAATTAATAGATAACACTAGAGAATTCATAGATAACACTAGAGAATTTTTTAGAGAGGTTCAGAGCCGAAGGAAGTGAAACAATAACCTAGGAGACCATTCCAAAAAATGAGTAATAGAGATAGTTAATGAACCCTATACTCTACCATTTGATTGATGGGAGGTGGCCTACTCTTCTTTGTACACGAGGGCCAGATGGCAGGCCTTGGAAGGAACCCTTCGCATACCACCATTAATTGACTCGACATATGTTTCAATGCAAACCTTGACACATCCCCTTCTAAATTCATGTTGAGTTATTGCAAGGGAGGATAACGCTTCAGGACACTACACAGATGACTATCGAGGATAGTCTCTCATTCAGTGATGGTATAACTATATGACAGTTATCGTAACCCAAGCTCGGAAGGAAGAAGTCTATCGATGGACCCCTCAATGATGTTCGACCAAATCCAACTATTCTAATGTGAAACATGATTTAATAACGAATGGCTCTCATACTGTTGGTTAGTTAAAACTAAAATTAAAGTCACCACTATGGTAAAGATTGTACCTTGTTTCATGAAATGCATATGCTTGCTGGAACACAATTATCACTTAAAATCTGGTGTTTATTAAACATTAATACTATCCAGGAAAGGGACGCTAATATTATTTAAGACTTTGGGAAATATCCAATCTGAAATACTCATGTCTAGAAATGGGAAATTACGAAGAACCCTTAATAGTATAAACTATAACATATGAATATATATGGATGGATTATATATATATATATATATAGATAGATAGATAGATAGATAGATAGATAGATAGATAGATAGATAAATGCTAACATATATACATGGAGAAGTTATGAACATTTGGGGAATACTACTAACCCTTCCCACTTATGTTAGAAATGTTAAGGAATTTGAGAGGCTAGGTTATGGAAAGGCCATCCTTAGATATATATGACTACTATATAGTATCAGTAGACTCCAAAATGAAAACCCTTATAACGATGACAAGGTTTATGACTAAATGGAAACACAAACCCTGCGAGAGTTAAATAATGACGACAACTACCCAGTGACTTGTCTTTATGTCTTTTGAACATGTTGTTTGAAGCGAAAAAGAATTAATGTCCCTAATAGATATTTTTTTTTTATTTGGTAAATTTGGGGAACATTACATGGAGTGTGGTCCATCTCATTTATTGGTCAGCATAGTTAGCAACAAGGTATAATATTTTTTCTTCACCGCATCCACAAGAAAATCCCCATTGGGCTCAACCCCATATATTACAGACTCTGTGTGGAAATTTTCTCCAAGCAAGTTTCCCACCGATGTATGACTTAAGGAGTGCAGAGGTGATATTTTCCCTGTTGGAAAAATTATGAACAAAGAAATAACCTTCTAGAGGATTTAACCATTTATCCAAGGTATATGCATTTATCTCACCTTCAAATATAGGAATATAAAAATTAACTTCTACCATGAAAGGCGAGGTGCCTCCAAAGTGGTCTGATTGAGGTGGATATCTATGGCCACCCAATTATTCCAATTGTCTCAAAAAGTGTGTTGGTAAATTAATATTTTTAGTAGTTGCTCAGTTCCTAAACTTCGAGGGCCATTTTAAGGAGCTAAAAAATGTTTTTTCATGATCAAGAATGTCAACGATATCGAAAGGCTTTGATTGATCCCGAAAAATGAATCTCCTCATTGATACCTTCCCAACGAGCTATTATGGACCCCAAACAGAGATCATAAGCCAAAGTTATGCCCTCAGGAAGTTGATACACCAAACTACACAAAATGGGGTCCATAAATTTGTTGGCCCAAAATGAAAACAAGGACCACAACGCTATAATATGAAAACAAGAATCACAATTATGAAAATAGGGAAAATAAAGTGGAAAATAAAGTGGAAAATCAATAATAATATTTGATGATATAGATGGATACTGCTACCAATCGATCACCTTCATTGACTTAGAATGTTTCTACATCTTAGCAATAGTACTACATTTTTGTAGGTCTTGAACTTCAATTGTATATTTTGTTCATTTCCTATATGTTTTGGACAAATGAAAAATTCATGATTTCCCTCATTAAAAACCACCTTTGACATCTTTTTGAGGTACAAGTGATACAATATCATCCAACCTAGCTCGAAGTTTTAGGTCACTAGCTGGTTTTGGCCAAGTTACCAAGGAGGAAAGAACATAGGCCTAGCGTGGTGAGCATGTGTCTCATCTGTCACAAAGTTTGGGAGAAAATCATAGTAGGGAGTGAATTAAGGGCCTTCTAGGACTATGCAGGTACTTGGATCATAACTAGTGTGGGAATTTAATTCTATATCTACTGATAGTTATTGGGGTTAGAGCATATTTCCAACTCCTACTACAAGTACTGGTTATTAGGCCCAAGGTATGGATGTTGATGAAGGTTGGAAGGTTAAATAAAACAAGAGGAAGTGGTCTTCCTCTCCTACTCCTTTGGACACTCCTCATAAAGTAGTTGATATTTTCCTAAAAGAAATTTGTTTTCTGATTCCTTGTATTGTTATGACTGTATTATTTTCATATTTTTACACAAACGCCTTTTCATAACAATTTAATATCACTTTATGTTTTTCTAACCAGTTCATTCTAATAATTATATCATAAGACCCCAAAGGTAATGCGTTCATATTTAACTTTGTACTCTTACCATTTATCTGAGTTCACAATAAGAAATAAAATTTGTTACCTTTCTTTTGGTCCCCGTTGCTAGCTATAATAACTAAGATTTAGCATGTTTTACCTTTAACTTGTTCAATTCTAATAAATTTGGAGTAATATAACTAATACTAGTTCTTGGGTGAGTTAGTATAGAAACATTGTTTAAATGAATTTTACCTTCAACTTCAACAATAGTGGATTGATGATTTTTGTTTCTACCATACAAAGTTGCATTGATCTTATGCACGCTTCTGCCAATGTCTCAAATTGTTGAAGCCTCTTGAATGTTATGGACAAAAATTCTTGTTGATTGGTTTAAGCATGGACAATTTCTCTGCAGGTGGGCTTCTCCACACTCCCACCACTTCAATGGTTCTCTAGGGATGTCCCCTACCTTCTTAAATCCCACATTAACTAGTTTAATTCCCCTTTGAAATCCCTTTTCCATGTTACGAAAAAGGGATGGTTGGAAACATTTATTACGTTGATTTATTTTATTATATCTCTTGTCTTTCCATGCCTTGGGAATTTCATATCTCAGTTTGTATTGTTCGTAGCACATTCAATCCTTCTGAAACATTTCATTTAAAGACTTAGGATTGTCAAATTCAATCATGTCTTTGTAACACTATGATATACATCTTAAGAACCTTTGTATATGTATCTTATACTCTTTGATGTATGGTGCAAACCTCAAAAGATCTAGGAATTTATTTGTCAAATCCTCCATGGCCATTTTTCCTAATCGCAGTTCATAAAATTCCTTAGTTTTCCTTTCGTAATAACTTTCTTATATGTACTCATTCTTAAAATAGTTTTTGAATTTTGACCATTCCATTATTTTTTCTTTCAATCCCTTGTCTAACTTCAGGTCTTTCCATGAGATACTAGTTTTTCCTTTGAAGTTATAGATGGTCATTCTACCTTCATATTACTAGAGTAATTATAAATCTGAAAGTATTTCTTAAAATCTAACAATCATGGTTTAGCTTCCTCACTAGTATTAGAACCTCCATCGAAGGTGGAGGGGTTTATATTTTTGAACTCACCTTCTAGGTGGTCCACTTGTTATCCTTTCCTTCTTGTAGATGTTTTTTTTCGTCATTTGTGTGTCTTCGGATGAACTATCCTCTTTTTTTGTTTCGTGACTAGAGTTCTCACAGGGCCTTTTTCTCACCTCTTCTTCTTTTTCATTTTATTTTGGACTCTTCTTTGTTACTATACTATGTAGAAACATTTCATTTATTTCCAGCTGGTCTTTGTGATATCCTCAAATTATTAGAAATTAAATTCCAAGTTGAATTGAGAAAAAAAATCCATTTATGGAAAATACAAATTTAGAAATTTATTTCCATTTATGGAAAATACAAATTTAGAAATTTATTTCCATTTATGAAAAATATGAATTTAGAATTTTGGATTATGTAATTATTATTTTATGATTGTTAGGAAAAGATTTGACTTTCCCAAGTGTCCTCTTTTATTAGACACATGTATGAGACAAGTGTTTTAATAATTTAAATGATGGAAGATAAATGGAACAACGAGGTTAAAAATAACTTACTATGACTCCATGAATGGGAAAGAGATTTGAGTTAACTTGGAGGATGTTTACAAGTGGAAGAAGTTGAAATTTTCCACTAGCAAGCCCTAAAAATCATGGATTTGTAAAGCAATGAATTTAAATCATGGATCTGTAAAGCTACGAATTTCCCAAGGAGGGAAAAAATGGAAAGACCTAGGCATAAGATAAATACAACATATGTGGGAGGCAGAACATTGCTTAGTAGGTTGAGAAAATGGTTTTTCTGTTATGAACACATATGGTGTGAGGAAAATAACTTTCTTATATGTTGAATGTGACAGTAGCTAAGGAGGAGCACTCAATTCACCTTTATGGAGTCATGGTCGATTAGGGTGTGATCAGGACAAGTGATTGTGGTTGTTATGTTCTACGGTTGCGTGGAATGTGGTTGTTCCATTTGTTTTCCGAGCATCAATATTTCAGATATGTATCTTAGTTATGCATGCTATTGTTGATGTTATATTATGCATAGTACCTAGTGGTTAAATTGTTTTACATTTTATATAGATACAAGTAACTCCGTTTAAATCCATTGTGCAGCCATGTTAGATTGTAGCTTACTATTGTACTTGTAGTAGTGTTTTAGCTAAGGTATAATATTTAATATATATATATAGAGAGAGAGAGAGAGAGAGAAAGAGAAATGGTGTAAATATACATTTGGGACATTATGCATCTATATTCTTTATTGTTGTACACTATTGTGAAAAAATAAAATACTTTAGAAAAAAAAAGTGCAAAAAGGTTGTTTTGTATTATGCTAAATATACAGAATTAAAATCCCAAACATATTTTTTTTATCTTTTATCCAAGGAAGATATCTGATACTAATTGTAGAAATATGACAAATTTTAATTTATTACAGTCAATAGGTCGTTGACCAAGAAGGTTACACCTCGAGTTCCTTAGGCACACAAACTCCATAGCTAAAGTAAACAAAGACTTTCAAGTACTACATGAACTGTCTACAAGTGCGCATGGACCGATGAAGTAAAATTGGAACTCAAATACCCTTTTGTGGATGATCAATCTTCTTCACCAAGTGCATTTGTTTTTCTTTCAATGTGCAAAGGAGTAATGCAATATTATCACCATATTATTATGGTGCAAGACATTAAAGAATAAGAAAAATGACAGATTCAAAAAGCACTTATCTGAAATCTTAATTGATTGTCGTAGAGTGAGTGTTGCTTTGTAAAGTAGTCACGAAGGGGAGTAGATGTGTAATCCATCTGATGGGTTCCCTGGTAAGACAAAGGGACTCATCATTAGTTTATATACATGCAAAATTACTAGTCCCGCAAGAAATAAAACATAAGAAAAATTTCCAATTAAGTACAATAACCTTAATATCCCGTAGGTTATAAGATTTATAGAGTAAAAGGAATACCAACTGAAAATAAGAGTAGAATTATAATAACTAGTGAGTATTACTTTGGAGAAGAGTAACCAAATCTCTTACATAGGTCCAAAGTTACTTTGAGAACTAAAACTTTAAACATAAGTACCTTTATGCACAGAAAGGAATAGTGCTTACAATAAAGGAAATACCAAGTATGAAATAAGGAAAAAGATTTATCATTTTGGATTTGGACAATTTTATACAATTTATGCAATTAAAGAAATTTAAATCATGAAATACCAGAGTGGCGTTTGGGAAGCGATCCGGGTATGCGAATATTTCATTAAGGACCAAAGTATTTATTAAAAAAAGAAGACACTTCTTGGTTTAATCAAACAAGAAAATCTTGTGGGTTTTAAATAGAGTTGTCCAAAGCACACGAGATTCTTAAACTCGTGGATGATTTGAACAATAACCGTCGAGCTAGTATTAAGGAACAAAGCATGATATTTTATCGGCAAAGATATATTTTAACTAGTGACTTTGTATAAAGAGGCGTCGTTATCACTTTCAAAGATTAAGGGTTTTAGTCTTGCCCTATAATTTACAGAGTGTAGTTATAAAGTATTCAAACAAGATTAAATAAGAAAATCCTATAACAAATCTTTAAGGGTTTTAAGTTCGAAAAAAACGATCGAAGTTAAGAATACAAGAAATTATTGTCCTGACTTAGGGTTTACTCGTTAAGCCTTAATATTGTCCATTATATTCTTCCTTACACAGTAACCTCCCAGAACTAAGGTCACAGCAAAGACGATGCATTTTACCAAATAAAGAGAAAATTTTGAATGAATGTGGATATCTCGAAACCCTCCCCAACAGAGTAAGAATGATTGTACACCCAACGCCTCTTCCATGTGAACCGATGCAAGTGGTGAGCCCACATTGAGCGGTTCCCTGCCATGGGGTACTGGACAGCCCCATCACCATTAATGGGCTGGCGAGAGAATAAATGCAAACAAGCTAGAACAATCCTAGGTTCAGTCCCGACCTGTCACCTTCCTATTTCAAATTCACTTAAATGTTGAGTTCTAGTTTTAGAAATAGGTGTCGATGAATTTTTGCTAGTTGTAACATGTAAACCTTGTGCAACTTCAAACTTAGCCCTTGATAATATGGGGAGTTTAATCATAAAGTATTATATTATGGTAATTGTCATGTTTTGGATACATTAATACTGGGCACGTGGACTGTAAACTATAATAGTGATGTCTCCTAGTCCGCTAGGGTCATCAACTATCTTATAAACATCTGTCAATATTACTATGTTAAAGAAATACTTCTAACCAAACTATAACATAGGATTTCAACATGCCAAGTATGGATAACATAATTAAAAGGTACCTTAGTATGTTATGAGGTGAACCCTATGCTATGAACCTTGGTAGTCATAGTTACCTTTTATTAATACAGTTAATGTATGATTTTAAGATTAGTACTAGGAAAATATTGATGATGAGTTAATCTAATGGAATTGTTTTGTTTTAATTTAATACTAGAAAGAATAAGTTCTTTTGTTGGATCATAAACTCCCTAACAAACTTTCAGTATGGATATTTCAACATATTTATTGTTACAAATAGGAAAAATTGTCTATTGTGAAAATTTCAACATATAATGAGGAAGGAGATAGACATGATGGGAATAAAAAAAAAACCTTCCTAGAGACCTAGATCATAACAATGAAGGGATTTTAGCCACTCAAGTATTGGAAACAATGAGAAACCTTATTGTGGAATTACAATTATTTAAAGCATATAATGAAAAGTTGAAGAAATCACAAGAAGACGAGAAAGAAATGAAATGTTTCTACACAATATAGTAACAAAGAAGAGTCCAAAAGACAGTGAAAAGGAAGAAGAGTTCAAAAAACATTCCTCTAAGAACTCTGGTCATGAAACAAAAAAACAGGACAGTTCTTCTGAGCACACATACTTGATAGAAAACAAAGCACCTACAAGAAGAAAAAGAAAACAAGTGGACCACCTAGAAGGTAACTTCAAAAAGATAAAAGAATATGATATCACAAGACATAGTCCAACATGTGCAACTCCCCACTACCCCACACTCGGATCCATATCACCTTGCTTGGGTACAGAAGGGTAGTCCTCGCATTAATATTGCTCGATGTTGCATCGTCACTTTCGCCATTGGTCATTTTCATGACACTGCGATCTGTGACATGTCCCCATTAGTTTGTGGTGATATCCTTCTTGGTCTTCACTACCAACAAGGTCGACAAGTGGTGTATCATGCAAAGATGCATTAATTCCACCTTAAACAGGATGGGTGCACCTATGTACTTACTTCATCATCTATCACTTCACCACCATTGCAAACCGATACCAAAACTACTCACCATGTTACCAATACCAACAATGTCTCTCTTTGCTTGACCCATAATGTTTAGCAACCTCACTAATCAGACACCTCCCACAATACTCCCTCTATGCCCAGAATTTACCAATGTGTGTCAGCCTACCTCAAGGTGCCCACCCACTGGCTCCCTTTCTCCATCCATCAATCTCATTCATGAAGTATCATTAGCCAATGCTCCATCATCTCGACCGGTTACCCAAGATACTATCGAGCGTCCTCTAGTTACCACGTACCATTCTCTCATATAAGCCACAATTAAATATCGCTAGCCTCTCAGTTTTGTGTTGGAGCGATATGAGACTGTGTCCAAAGCGAAATTTACTTACCGCCACTATGCCAAAGAATTCCACCCCTTGATGTCGGATTTGCAGAAGTGGCACCCTTACAACAAGGCCACTCCATCTTCCACAAACTTCTTACATTTCGACATTTGTCTCGTATTTCAGTCTCAGGCTAAGAGTTGGCTCTCATTTTGACTACGTCTAGATCAACACATCAACACCGCGAACAAAAGGTTGACCATAGTTCACAATTTATCACAGGAACACGTTCCAGTCATAACATACTTGCAAGTAACATCGGATTGCAGCAAGCAACATAATTTTTCATACACGACAAGTGGATGATAGTTGATGCAGTGCAACGAAAGTTCCTTGATCTGATCTGGCCACTCCGAGAAGCAAGGGGTGCGAAAAGAATACACTATATTAATTTCTTATCCTTTTCAGCTTCAATGAGTGTTTTAATTGTAATTAAGCATTCACCAATCTATGTAAATAATGGCAATGTATAAAATAGTGAATGCGAGTCTGAATGTGAAGAGATATGTATAAGAATAAAGTGGAAATTATCGTTGTTGGAGATCACCTTGATTGTTTAAAAAGGGAGATCGTCCTCTAAAATAATTGATGAAGCTTTGTTGAATCTTTCCTTATCTATTTTCTTCTTTGTAATTCGATTTTTGTTTTCTCTCAGAATATTGAGAGTTCATTTTTGTTTTCCTGTTCAGTGAGTGCTAAGAGAGAACGCGCACCAAAGAAACTGGTGCACATCTCTTGTTATGTTGAGCGTGTAATCCAAGTCACCTTCAGTTCGTTTGTTGGCAGTGCGAAGGAGTGAAAAAGGCGTCCATATTCAAGAAGGGGAGGAGATACACAGGGTTCCATTTTTCTCAGCATAGCAAACTGTCCAAACGTCTCCATCTCTCTGTAGGAAGGCATAGCGCCCCATTCTATCCATTAATTTGATTTTCCTTCTTTTTAATTATTGCACCCTCCATCTAATTCACCCCTGTTTTCAAACCATTCATTCCTCATTCAATTTCATTAGCATTCTCCTTCAGAAAAACCGTGTCTCCCTTGTAGAAGACGCCCTGACACCCAGATCAGTAATACACGAAAAAGAAAACGATCTATCTTAACAAATAGACCTTGTATTATACAAAATGAGTTCTGGAGAACAAGACAATACGAGTAGGTTTAAATTTACGAACTACGAGTAAATTTTACCCATAATTTCCTTTCCTTAAAACAATGCATAGTTTTCTTATTATGTAAGTGGTATTACAGTTGCTCCAGAAACTGGAATTACCAGAGGAAAAGACAGAATGATGAAAAAATATTGCGAATACGATGGTAATGAAAACTAGTTTTGGTTCTCCAGAAGGAGGATTGTGTCGAGCCCTTCACCCTGTACATCCACTGCATTGTTGTAGGGAATTCATGCTTCTTGACATGTTAAGGGTGTAATCAGCTTGTTGGCCCAGGTTTCCAGTACGTCTGTCTATCCACTCGAAAATTAGGTGCACTCTAAAACCATCAACCCTAAGTCAACATCATGAAATTAATACCCTCACCTTTACATAAAGGAGTGGTCATTTAACATTCTCGGGTTGAGCGTATTAATCCCTTGATCAGTTATAATACTATGAGGTTGCAAAGGCCGTCACTTAGGAATCGTAAACAACAAGGTAGAAAAAGTAGTGGTGGCTCTATGAGACTTATATGAACATAGTTTTCCACATGATTAAATTAATGCACTATAAATCTCTTTTGTTTTATGAAATATTTTTGTATGATTTGTCCAAAGAAAGTGATAATTATAAACTACAAGGTAGGGATCATGTCTACTAAAAATTTTAGAGTTAAGACATTTGGGACTACAAAACTACTTCCTTTTTGCATATTCGTGGTATTCTGGTAAATTTCTCTTGAGTGATAAAAATTTGTTTAATACCTAGAACGGACCTGCACAAGAGAAGTATGAACAATGATCTCTAGTATTCCAACTATTTACCTTTAATAAATAAATAAAATTAGCTAAATTTGAGCTACATTACACTAGGACTCATATCTCCATATTATATCGCATAGTTACAATAGGGCCACACACTGGACCCCTTGATCTGATCTACCGTTTGATGTCGCAACTGTCAAACGCGATGATCTAAGATGCTGACTGGCTCAGCCATGAGTGCTCCCTCATTCGATACCTGCAAGGAATTCAGGTCAATCACATGTGTAGGATCACTAATATAATGTCTCAAAATAGATATATGAAAAACATCGTGCATACGCCTCAAAGAATCAGGTAAGGCAAGTCGATAGGCCACGGGCCCCTTTCTCTCCACAATCTCGAAAGGTCCCACGAACCTAGGAGAGAGTTTAGCTCCCTTTCCAAACTTGATCAAACTCTTATGCGGTTTAACCCACAAGAAAAATCGATCGCCGACCTCATAACTACGGTCGACTTGGTGCGCATCGGCATAACTCTTATGTCGATCATGCGCTTCTTTTATCCTTTGTCTTATGGTTTGCATTTGCTCTTCCATTTCCTAGATCGCTTCTGGTCCCACCAGGACCCTATCCTCAAGCCGATCCCAACTCAAGGGCGTCTGACACGGTCGCCCATAAAGAAACTCAAATGGCGTCATCTTTATGGTGCTTTGATAACTGTTGTTGTACGCGAACTCTACTAGAGG
Organism: Picea engelmannii; assembly: GCA_009831015.1. Classification (NCBI taxonomy): domain Eukaryota; kingdom Viridiplantae; phylum Streptophyta; class Pinopsida; order Pinales; family Pinaceae; genus Picea; species Picea engelmannii. The sequence goes on along the minus strand of ML799018.1, from coordinate 87,102 downwards.
AAAGAATTTCTCCCAACGCTTTTGTTGGTCCATCACATACATGCGCAACATGTCTTCCAAGGTTTGGTTTGTACGTTCTGTCTATTCGTCTGTCTCTGGGTGATACGCAGTACTAAAGTTAAGTTGGGTTCCCAAGGCCTCTTGGAAACTCGTCCAAAATCGTCCAGTAAACACTGATCCTCGATCGGATATAATCTTTTTAGGCATGCCATGCAGCCTCACAATCTCACTGATGAAAACTCTCGCTATGTCAGGTGCCTGATACGTTGTACGCACAGGAATAAAGTGAGCACTCTTCATCAGAGTGTCTACTACTACAAAAATCGAGTCGTGTCTCCTTGCCGTCAGTGGCAATCCAACGATAGAATCCATCGAAATAACTTCCCATTTCAATTCTGGAATGGCATGTGTTTGAAGTAATCCTGTCGGGTGTCTATGTTCAGCCTTTACCTGGTGAAACTCTAGACATCTAGCCACAAAGTTGACTATGTCGGCCTTCATTCCCTTCCAGAAGAATAATGGTTTGAGGTCTGCCCTCATCTTCGTAACTCCCGGGTGAGCCATGTAAATTGCTCTATGAGCCTCTCTCAGGATCAACATCCTCAACTCGTCATTTGGCGGTACGTAAATCCGACCTCTAAACCTCATTAAACCATCGCTATCTAATGAATATCCCTCATATCGTGGTACCATCATTGTGTTTCGTCCAATAAAATCCTTGACTTCTGCGTACCAGTCATCATCACGCTGTAAGCTAAGAATCTTCTCACGTAGATTTTTCTGAAGAGGTAACACCGAAAAGATGCATGGCCTCCGACACAAGGCATCCACCACTCGGTTCACTGTTCCTTTTATGTAAGTAATCTTAAAATCGTATTCGCTAAGCAATTCCGACCAACGTCATTGTCGCGCGTTCAGGTCGCTTTGCGTAAAGATGTGTTGTAGTCCACAATGATCAGTCTTTAATTCAAATTTTCGTCCATCAAGGTAGTGTCTCCAAACCTTCAAGGCATATACGATGGCTAGTAACTCCAAGTCATGCGTCGCATAGTTCTCCTCATGCCTTCTCAGCTTCCTCGAATTGTAAGCAATCACTCGTCCATCCTACATCAAGACTCCACCTAAACCTTCCTTGGATGCGTCAGTGCATACCAAGAAGTCTATGTCCATGTCAGGGACCTTTAGTATCGGTGCGGTTGTCAACAACTCTTTAAGCCTCCGAAATGCTTCCGCGCATTTCTCTATCCAAACAAACTTCTTGTTTTTCTTCTGCAATTCAGTGATCGGATTTGCTATCTTCGAAAGCCCCGAGACAAACCGTTGATAGTATCCTACTAACCCCATAAAACTACGCACTTTTGTGACATTCGTCAGCCCAGGCCATTCCATAATAGCCTCACCCTTGGCTAGATCCACGGCGATACCCTCGCCGGAGATGACATGCCCTAAGTAGTGAATCCTCGATTAGTAAAAATAATATTTGGACAACTTCCCATACAATTTGTGTTCTCGTAAACATTGTAGTACCAAGCGCAAGTGCTCGTCATGCTCCTCCGTCGTCCAAGAGTAGATCAAAATATCATCAATGAATACTTGGACGAACTTGTCCAAGTACTCTCGGAACACCCCATTCATCAAACTCATGAATACCCCTCGGGCGTTTGTCAGTCCAAATGGTAAAACAGTAAACTCGTAATGTCCAAATCTTGTCTTAAAGGCGGTCTTAGGGATGTCATCCTCCTTGATCCGTAACTGGTCATATCTGTATCGTAAATCGATCTTGGAGAACATCGTCGCACCCGTCATTTGATCGAATAGATCGTCAATTCTTGGTAAGGGATACTGATTCTTGATCGTAGCCTTGTTCAGTTGACGGTAGTCAATGCAAAGCCTCCATGATCCATCCTTCTTTCGTATGAAAATAACTAGTGCACCCCACGGTGACACACTAGGATGTATCAGTCCTAGGTCCAACAACTCCTTCAGTTTCATTTTCAACTCTTGCAACTCCGGGGTTGACATTCGATAAGGCGTTCTTGCTATCGGTTCGGTTCCCGGTTTCAGGTCTATGGTAAACTCCAGTTCCCTTTCCGGCGGCATCCCAGGCAACTCCTCGGGAAATACATCTGCAAACTCCTTTACCACCAAAAGGTTTTCTAGACTTTCCGCTACCCCCTTCTCGTTGACTGCGAGGATCACATAAAGTTTGCACCCCTTGCGCATACTCTTCCGTAATTGTAAGGAAGAGACGAACTGCAGGGAAACTCCCTGGTTTCTTTCTACAATCACACGTCTCTGACCTTTGTCATCAACCAAGCTCAATCGTTTCGTCTTACAGTTGAGTATCGTATCATGCGTTTCCAACCAATCCATACCGATCACGACGTCATAAGATCCTAAGGTCGTGACGTACAAGTTGACCCTTGTGACAAACTCTCCTAGGTTAAGGGCACAGCCCGTAACCTTTCTTCCAACCTTCTATTTGTCTCCCGAAGCCATCTCCACGAAGCTAAAATCATCTTGTTCAATTGCCTTTACCTTAATCCTTTTTAGCGCTGCACTATAAATGAAACTCTCAGTAGCTCCTAGGTCTATCAAAATACTAAGTGTCTGGTCAGCGACAGTACCTGTCGTTTCGAGCATAATCGACTGGTGCTCTACCTGGTGGTTATTCACCATTGAATGAATCCGATGGGCCTTGCCCATATCTCCCACGGTAGCGGGTCCGGATGATCTGGATGTCCTGGTCCTCTCCACAGGACAGTCGCGCTGGTAGTGTGGCTCCCCACACATCCAACACCCCTTCTTCGGCCCAATAGTCCTGGTACCCGAAGTAGAAGATGACTGCCCACCGGCCTGAAACCCTGGTTTGTTCTGCTGAACAGGCCTAAACTGCTGCTGCTGCGGGCGACGTTGTTGCTGGTGAGGTGTTCCTCGATAAGGTGTTTGCTGCTGAGGCGGCGATCGTCGAGGTGTAGTGAACATGGATCCCCTCTGGAAGCCACTATGTCCCAACGTATGTCTCGTTGGTGCCTGATGCCGCGACGCACCAAATGAACTCTGCCCTGCGGGTCTCGCTGGAGTCCTGGTCTGACCCCCGCTGATAAGCTCCTCCTCTACTATGAGGGCCTTTTGGACAGCGTCGTGCAAGGTTCGAGGCATCAAGATCCTAACCTTTGCATGCAGAATGTCATTAAGGCCAAACACAAAACTGTTGACTTTGAGCTTCTCAGTGTTAAGGTGCAGAGCATACTGGAGCAGCTCCATAAAACGTGCCTCATAATCGGGCACCATACGATCTCCCTGTCGTAATGCCTTGAACTCGTTGAGCTGACACTCAATGAATTCCTCAGAAAGGTACCTCTCTCGGAACATTTCCTCGAACAGTTCCCATGACACGTCTTCCACGGCCATGTTCAGCTGCGGCAGGAGCGTCTTCCACCATAGAGGAGCGCTCCCCTTCAGTTGAAAGACCGCCATGCAGACCTTCATGTTGGAGGTATAATCGCGAAGTGCAAAGCACATAGCCATATTCTCCAACCATGCCTCGGCGGTTGCGCTGTCCAGGGAACCAAAGAACTCAGGAAATTTTAGCTTCTCGAGTTCACGGTGAATGCTACCTATAACGGTCGGTGCACACGACATAACCTCAGGGGGTGTCGGCGCCCTGGCCTCGTCTCTATCCAAACGACTCATCAGAGCCTCGGACATGCGCTGAAAGGATCTCATCATCCCAATAACATCACAAACTGCTATCTGCTCCTGTCTGAGAACCTACTCGCCTCCCTCGAGGTTAGACCCCTCAGACGTGGATGTTGTTGGAGGCGTCTCGCCTCCTCCCCTAGCACCCCATCGTCTGCCTCCGCGGCGTCCTCTAACCATGATTACCTTCACGCACACAATCAACTTAATCAGCAACAGTATAATAAGACAAGCTCATGTCAACGAAAGCCATAGCGAACCCCAAGTCGCGAGTCGAACCTGGGAGGACGCAGATGATATGCGTTAGCAGTTTCCATTTCTATTTGACTGATATACTTATGATACTGTGATACTTTATTTCTGCATTTATACTGAGAAACTTCGGGACGAAGTTTAGACCAAGAGGGGTTGTATGTAACATCCCACTCTGGCGCACTTAGAACACTTATTATTTGAGGACACTTGCTCGCAAGTGATATGGACTTTTATGATGTTAGACCATTTATACTTGATTATGATGCGATTGACAGATGACATGATGTGTTACTATTTGATGTAGACAGGTGCTATTGACTTAGTTTTATTGAGTGTGCAGGGTTTTTGACCTTGAGGATGCAGAGGCATTGGTAGAACCCCCTTGGACTCCAGAATGAGTCAAGGAGTGTGATTTTGGGTTGATATGTTTACTATGATGTTTCATTTTATTTGATGATTTGATGATTGACATTTCTAACGTGATTGTTGATGATGCAGGCTGATGATAGCTTGCCGACCAGACTCACATATGGAGTAAAGGGGCCACACACGATTTGCAGAGAGGTTGAGGGAGAGGGGTGGACAGCAACCCTGCCACCGCCTGCTAGCACTACCGCTGTTGCTCGAACTGTAGGTTAATGATTACCTAGCTCGAGAGGACCCACGATGTCGTGAGGGCCGACTGCGACAGTCGCTCATGAAGATTCTAAGGGGTGCACAATAAGGCGGGGGCCTTATTCCTTAGAACCCTTAGTCTCCTACAAGTTCACGTGGCGGAGTGTTGACTCCAGGGGTTATAGAGGTCTACCAATCAATCCAGTCGGCGAGTGGCACCCTTGGAGCACATGGTTCATCCTGAAGGGCACGTCGCCCAAAAGAAATTCAAAAGGCGAGTGGCACCCTTGGAGCACATGGTGTGTCCTAAAGGGCACGTCGCAATAGTGTGGTTTAATGAGTCTGCCTAATTAGCCCTAAGTCATCAGCACCTAAATAAAACCTTAAGCAATTCCCCTAACCAATCGTCGCCTAGCTCAGAATCTAAGCCCTAAGCCTAAGACTTTTCT
>ML799018.1:59320-73168 GCA_009831015.1 Picea engelmannii | reverse complement strand
GTATCGAAGACTACAACTCATTATAATTATAGCTAATACAATGCTATAATATGAAAACAAGGATCACAATTATGAAAATAGGGATAATAACGTGGGAAATAAAGTGGAAAATCAATTATAATGTTTGATGATCTAGGTGCATAGTGGTGCCAACTGACCACCTTCATTGGCTTACAATGTTTCTACGTATTAGTAATAGTACTACATTTTTTTATCTCTTGAACTTCAATTGTAGTTTTTGGACGTTTCCTATGTTTTTTCGAGAACTGAAAAATTTATGATTTCCCTCATTAAAAACTACCTTTCACAGCTTCTTGAGGTACACGTGATAAAGTATCATCCAATCTAGCTGGAAGTGTTACGTCACTAGACGGGTTTTGGCCAAGTGGCCTAGGAGCAAAGCACATAAGCCTACGGTGGTGAGCCCGTGTCTCATCCATCACAAAGTTTGGGAGGAAATCCTAGTAGGGGAGTGGATTAAAGACCTTCGAGGACTATGCAGGTACTTGGATTACAACTAGTGTGGGAATTTAATACTAGATCTACTCATAGTTAGTGGGGTTAGAGCATATTTCCAACTCCTACTACAAGTACTAGTTATTAGGTCCAAGGTATGGATGTTGATAAAGGTTGGAAAGTTAAATACAACAAAAGGAAGGGGTCTTCCTCTCCTACTCGTTTGGACAATCCTGGTAAAGTAGTGAGTCCTAGTCCTGTACCAAAGTCATTTCAGGAAATGGTGACCCTTTCCACATACAATGGTCCATCTTCCTTGAAAAATGTAACATTGAGAAACATATTTATTGGTATAAGGAACCCTTTATTCCTTAAAAGGATCCTTCTTTCCTTTTTTGGAATCTCAGAGGGATGATGATCCTACATCTTAAGCAATTTGTTTGATGAATTATGTAGGAGGATAAGCTAGACGTTGATTTTCTCTAGGAGGTGTGATTTTGAGATTCACAACCAAATGAAATATGTCTGGAATAGTCCCTTTTGGAACACAACCCACTTTCAACAAAGGGTGGGTAGTGCTTGTTATATCCCCTTACCTTCATAATTTTTTTATGTCACATCATTATGACCCAGATAACGAATATGCTTGGGTTAATTTTTTTATATAGGAAAGACTAATTTGATTTTGTTTATTGTATGTTCCCATCATCAATTCAACATGGATGTGCCTTTGGTAAGGGATCATTTCTTTTGTGCGATATGTAGAATGGATTGTGGGTGGTGACTTCAACATGGTGGAATGGAAGGGTCATAGAGAGGGTGGTGAAATTATTTTGTTGTGTGTCATGGAAAAGTAGGAATGGTCAAGTTGTAAGGCCACCCTATAGTTTTTATTCGAAATGGTGGTAAAAAGGTTTGAACTATGGAGGTTGGCTCACCTGGTCAAATTTTCATCAGGGGAAGGAGACAATACATGAAATATTGGATAGGGTGTATGGCCATTGGGATGCTATCTCCTTTTTTGGGAGTGATGCAACAGCATCTCTCCACATAAGCCAGCCAATGAGTTAGCCACGTCAAGCGCACGCATTCAAAGCTGAAGAGAGGCAAAGTCCTCATTTAAAACTTGAATTGAATGTAATTTAAGTGCTTAGGTTGTTGAGCCGTGAAGCCGTGCCTTTGCACAGGCTGTAGATAAGATAGGCCTTCAATGTTTGTAAGGTTGAGATCTAGATCCAGATGTTGGACTAGACAGCCCATTCAATGTAATTGAATAGGGTAGGTAGTTTGGAGGGAAGAGATCGAAGAGCCCCCTCAGGTAAAAGAGATTTAGGATCTCATTTTGTAAAAAAGGCGATGGAATAGAGGAGTGAGTGTGTAGAGATCAGAAGAGAGAGGAGCTGAGTTACACACTGTGCTCAGGAACACGTTGTAAATATAGGCGTTTTCCATATTAATACAAATAGAAGTTTTTCCTGCATGTGTTTTGTGTTGAATGAATGTCTGTGAGTGTTCTATTATGCTGTAGATGTATGTTAGGCATTTGCAGGTGTTCTTGATTTCAGGGATAGAATTCTTTGAGGCTTCACACCAGGAGGGTGTGACAGAACGCTGCGGGTTCTGATAATCGTGCTGTAATGTCCCCACTTTGGGACATCATCACACGGTAGAGATTTATGATGACCAGAGTAGCCAGATGGATGCTAGAGTGAGTACAGAGGTATTTGAGAGGCATTGTGGGGTCCAAATTGCATTGATGATCAGATTCCATCATTATGAGCCATTCCGCACAGGTTGTATTTGGTTTCATTGCATTCCGACAATTTCCATGATTTTGACTATGTTGAGCTATAAGTCAATGGAATTCACTGAAGAGGTCATTTTCGGCACATTACTTGGAGGAACCTCTCAGTGTAATAGCTCATTGGAATCGAGAGGAGAAACACTACACGATGGGATGCCTAGAAGTGACTTTTAGTGGCCAGGGAAGCCACAAGGAGAGATAAGGAGATTTTCAAAGGTAAAAAGGTTAATTAATTAATTAAAGTGATAAGGAGGGACAAGGTGAGCCAAAAGTATAAAGGAAAGGCAAGGGCCTCTTCTCACGCATTCATGTATGATCTTATTTTGATTTCTGGCTTCTAGCTAGTGAGCCCAATATTGGGGGTTTTGAGGGTTTTGACATAACAAACCCTAGAGGACGATTCGGTGGTGAAAGATTCCACCTATCTTGTCCCAAGATTGGTCTCGGAGATGCAATACTCTCCCACACCATTCTAGTTCCACATCTAATTAGTTGCAGAAGGATTCTACATCAGTTTCATGTGCAAATAGAGAGAGGGTGCACCAGTTGAGGGATTCCAGCAAGAGGGGTGCACCATCTTTGGAGAGAGAGTCGTTGTAGGATATTGGCAGGGCCTTTGAGGATTCTATCACTTGGGTTTTCATTGCAGGGCCTTGGACATCAGATCTAGTGCTTTCTGAGACATTTTTATGGCTTAGATTATCTCTTTAGCAGTGGGGCGAATTGAAGAGAAGGAGGGATTTTTTGAGATCCAGATATAGTTCGTTTGGAGGGGTTACACTTCAGATCTGACCCTAAGACATTACCTAGTGACTTGCAGTGTCCCAATATATATTTCTGGAGAGTTTTTAGAGCATTTAGGGGCCTCCTTCAGTAGGGTCAAATTATCTAGGGTTTTAGTCATCCAGTGGGATGCACCATTCATTGGGGGATTTCAGATATACAGAGATTGAGAGGGATCTTGGAGATTCAATCACCTGGGTTGTTCTTACCATCACCCGATCTATCATTTGGCATATTTATTAGGGTGATTGGACACTTTTGGCAGCAGGGTTGAGTTATTGAGGGTTTTATCCTTCTACTGGAGCATGGCATTCTTCAGCTGGAGAGTTTGGCATTCAGATCTGCTTGTATTGATCTTCATTTCTCATTCAGCCTTTGGAGATATCCTTTGTATTAGCCGGAGAATTTTGTAGCAGCTCTTATCTATTGTCTATCTTCTTGGCCATCTGTTGAGCATTCCAGATCGACATCTTCATTGTAGAAGGTTTCTCTATTTTATGAATAAAGAAGGATTGAGATGTTTTGACTTGTCTATCTTATTGCATATGGTTGAGGTATGTTCCATGGTTATCTCTTTATATTATTTGTTGCATACAGACATATAAACACATCTAAAAGGTAGATCATCAAAGTGTTTGACGAAATAACTCACTCATAAAAAGTTTTAAAAAGACACCAAAACACTGATGATCCTTGCATAATGGCTTGGGATCATTACAGATAGAGGATGCATTTTTGAACTCTGTGGAGTCAGACATAGATGTGCCAGGTGGGCACAAAAGTTGAAATCATCAACTCGAGAGAAAACCTTTGAGGTTGTTGAATACCTCAGGAGGCTAGATTGTGAGAGAAGAACACAGTTGCAGACATAATCTCTGAGGAGTTCTGTGAAGCTCTACCAAGTGGGCATTGAGCATATGCATAGTGGTGCATTGAGATAGAACTCTGTTGCGAGTTCAAGAAGAACCAGAAAAGATAGAACTGTTGGATGTTTTATGAAAAGATACTCTGCCAGGTGGGCATTGAGAGAGTGTGTAGATAGAAGAAAAGATAACTTTTTGAGTTCTGGAATTTAGGGGAAGAATCCACTAAGGGATCTTCATAGGGTTGTTGAATACCCTACAGACTCAGCAAGAAGTTGCTTGAGGCAGAGGATAGCCAAGAGGGCATCCAAATATTCTCCATTCGTGGGTAGGAAGGAAGAAGGATAAAATCCCTTAGGGGTCTGAGAGTTTGAGAAGCTTAGGAGAGACATCACTGGGTGTGCATGAGAATACTCTACAGAGGCGCAGAAGTCAAAGAATCCCTTGGGGATTCAAGGATAAGCTTAGGAGGAGTAGTGCTTTCAGTGCACAGAGATATAGCTGCAAGGAGTGTAGAGGTTGAAGAACTCTTTGGAGAAATTCAGGGTTTATAAAGCTCAGGAGAGACAAGAATTTTCATACGTGAAGGTGAGAACTCAAAGTAAAGGAGTTCGCAAAGGAGAAGGAAGACAAAGGTCGAGGCCTTTGAGAACTTGGAATTCTTCCAAGCACTGGAAGAAAGTGCAGAAGTTCAGGAGGGAGCACAGCAGCCATTGGATCGACCGAAGAAATCTGGAGAATTGAAGATTTCACATCTAGAGAGCATCAGAGTGAGCGCATAGGAAGAAATGATCTGCACCGTCAGATCTAGAGAAAAATACCGTCAGCTGTCAGATCTGACGAAGGAACGAGGAGGTTACGATCAGGTTTCCAAGGTGCAAGCCCGAGAGATTGGGGACCGTCGGATGTTCCCATAGATACCCGTCAGTCATTGGATTGACAGGAATTGCACGAGGTTTACCTTCATGAACAAGAGGTTGAAAATACCGACGAGAGGCATGGCCATCAGGATATCAACATTCATGAAATCGATAGTCACGATGACATGAGATTTGGGATTTCCATGGAAAAAATCCCATAATTGATCTGAGCCATCCGTTTGTGGAGACGCGTGGCAGGGATCGAGTGACCCATCGATATATCGGCTACCGGGGTTTTGAGTTGACAGAGAATTCTGTCATCGGGGTATCAGAAACTCCAAAATCGTGAGATTGGATCAGGGTCGTCCATCAGCAGGGACACATGGACGAGATTGGAATCCCATCGACATTTCCATCATCGAGACTCACATAAGTGAGTGTTTTGACTTTGCAGTTTGGAGAAACCCGAGGGTCAATCTGAACCGTCCATACACTTGGGACATGTGTTGGAGATCTGAAGAAAGTCGAGGATCGACATTTTGTGAGTCCTGGAGACAAGGAGGACTTGCATTTCGGAATTGCGAAGTCTGATTTTCCAAAAGGAAAGGGAGTTCCATGTGGGACCTAGCTGATGTCACATCGAAAAGTCAAGAATCGGGAAATCAGGGATTCCATGGACAAGAGGTTTCATACATTTCAACCTTTGAAACCTCGAATTTTGATAAGAGGTGAGACTGCGGTCATATGAGAGAAGGTCGCATGGATTAGGGGCATAGCCAGGAGGGCCAGGAGAACAAAGGGAGCGCATTGGGATACTGGAGATCGGGAATTCGAGGAAGCAAGTGTTTGTGACATCGAGGATTGCGAAATCCCGAAACCCAATTGTGACTTTCTATTGTGAATGAAGAAGGAACCGGGCCTAAAGGTTGAAAGGAGCCGAAAAGACCTGTGGGTCAATTTCAAAAAAAATTCTAGTGGAGAATCGCAGGAGCCACTCCGGCTCGAGCGTGAACTTTGAACGATCCTTAAGACCAGGAGGTCAACGTAGGAGCCTTTGCTGACGCAGAGGGTGTGGTCTGTGTCAGACTAGTATCAGAGCCTGATTCTTGTCTGTATATTTCAGGCGAGGAAGGCATAAGAGGTAAAGAGAACTCTCATACAAATCAAAGTGGTATCATAGCCTGATTCTTGTCTATATATTTCAGGCAAGAGAACCAAGAGGTAAAGAGCACTCTGATACACATCAAGTGGTATCAGAGCAGGGATTTCACTTGTATATTTCAGGTGAAGCGAGGAGGCAAAAGAAGACAGGGTTGTTGGAGACTTTGTAAGGATTGTTCGCAGGTAGGCAACAATCCATAGACAGTCAGGAGGACTGTGGAGGATGAAGCTGGGACACTCAGGGATGCAGAGTGATAGCAACAGGTTTGCCAAGAGAGAAGACATGGACAACAACATGGCTACTGAAGGCCGTAAGTATGCTGGGAGGAAAAAATCAGAGCTATGGAGCCAAGAAGATATAGATGAAAAGCTCGCTGATATAAAGAGAGAAATAGAAAATCTTCCATTGCATATGCAACAGAAATCCAGGCTGAGATGGGTATATGAATGGCCCATGAGGAAGGCAAAAGAAAAATGGCCAGTCAAGGAGTTGATGGCTAGAAGACAGCATAGGTTGTTAAGAGGGTGGTTGAGGTGTGTTGAAAACCTGGACGGACCTCAGGAAATGGTTCAGATGTGTGAACCAGAGACTGGGAGAGGTCTCAATGATGCAGAGAATGAAATGGGATTAGCTGAAGATCTCAAGAATTGCCAGGAGGGCAGAAAGGAAATTCCCAATTTCCAGGTGGGCAATGAGTTGAGATCACTGCGGGATCTCAGAGACGGTCATGAGGATAGCCAGGGAATTTCACATTGCTAGCTAGGCAATGAAATGAGGTCGTTGTGGGATCTCAAAGACTGCTAGGAGGGTAGTGGAAGCATCTCAGATTGCCAGGTGGGCAGAGATGAACATTCGAGACTATCTGAAGGTCTCATGGACTCGGAGGTGAGTTCAATTTAGCAAGGGGTGCTGATGAAGATGGGATCAATTGATCTCATAATCTACCAGGAGGGTAGTGAACAGATCCCATATTGTCAGGTGGGGAGGGATGAGCAGATGAGTTGGAATCAGCCCGAAGAGCTGACAGAGCAGGTGAGCTCGGAAATGGATTTATATCAGCAGGTGCAACTGATAGAAGAGGAAGACCGGAGAAATCTTCTGATGATTGGGGGAATCAAGGTATTCCTGCCACTTTTCCAAGGAGAGGCAAAAATATGTGTTGCATATGCAGCAACAATAGAAGAAAAATCAGCTGTGGCTGTCAGGAAAGAAGAATCAGAGGAGACTTTGGAAGTTGCCCAAGCAAACGAAGAAGAAGATGAGGATTCTGAGGAATGGCTCAACATATTCAGCCAGGAAGCTGAGGAAGCTGTAGCACTGAAGCTGACAGTAGAAGATAAATTTCTCAGTCCATGGGAGATGGAGTTGGAGATGCTGCAGTATTGGCAGAACAATCCAGAGCCAGCAAGAGAACTGACTGAAGTTGAGCTGTCAGAGAAGGTGACTGAACAGAAATTCAATCAGGAAGAGACTGCAAAGTTGAATTCTGCAGCAAAGTGGACACTTGGTGCCACAGATGAAGATGAAGAAGAAATCATGGGAGATCACAATGATCTGCCCATGAGTCGAAAATTTTTGCAGCTGAGGAGACTGCATACCAGCCACTAGAGCAGATGGATGGAGTGGTCGAGGAAATCATAAGGCTGATGATTCGGTCAGCAGAAACTACCAACAAGGAAAGGCTAGGAAGAAAGGAAGCAACAGTAGCAATAGTGCAACAACAACAACAACAACAAGGAGATGGAGCAGATGAACAACTCTAGAAGATGATTTGGGATCTAGGAGGATTTCAACATCAGAGATAGGAAGCTCATGAGCAGGAGATCATGAATTTTGCAGCTAAGGAGTATGATGAAGGAGCATCTCTCCACATCATCCAGCGAGCTAGCCAGCCACATTAAGTGCACACATTCAAAGATGAAGAGAGGAGGAGTCCTCATTTAAAACTTGAATTGAATGTAATTTAAGTGATTAGGTTGTTGAGTCGTGAAGCCATTCCTTTGCGCAGGATATAGATAAGATAGGCCTTAAATGTTTGTAAGGCTGAGATCTAGATCCATATGCTGGACTAGATATCCCATTCAATGTAATTGGATAGGGTAGGTAGGTTGGAGGGAAGAGCTCGAAGATCCCCCTCAAGTAAAATAGATTTAGGATCTCATTTTGTAAAAAAGGGGATGGAATAAAGGGGTGAGTGTGTAGAGAGCAGAAGAGAGAGGAGTCGAGACCTTGTTACAGGCCGTGCTTAGGAACACCTTGTAAATACAGGTGTTTTCCATATTAATACAAATAACAGTTTTTCCTGCATGTATTTTGTGTTAAATGAATGTCTGTGATTGTTCTATTATGTTGTAGATGTATGTTAGGCATTTGCATGAGTTCTTGATTTCAGGGATAGAAGTCTTTGAGGCTTCACACCAGGAGGGTGTGACAGGACGTTGCGGGTTCCAATATCCGTGCAGAGAGGATGCATTTTTGAACTATACGGAGTCAGACAGAGATGTGCCACGTGGGCACAGAAGTTGAAATCATCAACTCAGGAGAAAACCTTTGAGGTTTCTAAATACCTCAAGAGGCCGGGCTATGGGAGAAGAACACAGTTGCAGACAAAATCTCTAAGGGGTTCTGTGAAGCTCTACCAAGTGGGCATTGAGCATATGCATAATGGTGCATTGAGATAGAACTCTGTTGTGAGTTCAAGAAGAGCCAGAATCACTAAGGATTCTGAGAGCTCTGCCAGGTGGGCATTGAGAAGGTGCAAGGAGGGCACATAAGACAAAAATGTTGGACATTCTGTGAAAAGATACTCTACCAAGTGGGCATTGAGATAGTGTGCAGACAAAAGAAAAGAGAACTCTTTGAGTTCTAGAATTTAGGGGAAGAATCCACTAAGGGATCTTCACAGGGTTGTTGAATACCCTGCAGACTCAACAAGAAGTTGCTTGAGGCAAAGGATAGCCAGAAGGGCATCCAAATATTGTTCATTCATGGGGAGGAAGGAGGAAGGATAAAATCCCTTAGGGGTCTGAGTGTTTGAGAAGCTCAGGAGAGACAACATTGGGTGTGCATGAGAATACTCTGCAGAGGCGCAGAAGTCAAAGAATCCCTTGGGGATTCAAGGATAAGATCAGGAGGAGTAGTGCTTTCAGTGCACAGAGCTATAGCTGCAAGGAGTGCAAAGGTTGAAGAACTCTTTGGAGGAATTCAAAGTTTATAAATCTCAGGAGAGACAAGTGTTTTCATACGCAAAGGCGAGAACTCAAAGTAAAGGAGTTCGCAGAGGAGAAGGAAGAAAAAGGTCAAGGCCTTTGAGAACTTGTAATTATTCCAAGATTTGGAAGAAAATGCAGAATTTCAGGAGGGAGCACAACAGCCATCTGATAGGCCAAAGAAATCTGGACCGTTGAAGATTTCACGTCCAGAGAGCATGAGAGTGAGCGCACAGGAAGAAACGATCTGCACCATCAGATCTAGAGAAAAATATTATCAACCATCAGATCTGGCGAAGGAGGAAGGAGGTTACGACCGGGTTTCCAAGGTGAAAGCCCAGGAGATTGGGGACCTACGGATGTTCCCATATATACCCATCATCCGTTGGATTGACAAGAGTTGCACGAGGTTTACCTTCATGAGTAGGAGTTTGAAAATCCCGACGAGAGGCGTGGCCATCGGGATATCGACATTCATGAAATCGGGAGTCACGATGGCATGAGATCAGTGATTTCCATGAAAAAAATCTTGGAATCGATCTGAGCCACCTGTTTGTGGAGACGCGTGGTGGGGATCGAGTGACTGATAGGTATATCGGCTACTGGGGTTTTGATTTGACAGAGAATTTTTGTCATAGGGGTATCAGAAACTTTGAAATCATGAGATTGGATCAGGGCCATCCATTAGCTAGGATACGTGGGTGAGATCAGAAGCCCATCAACATTTCGATCATCGAGACTCACATAAGTGCGTGTTTTGACTTTGCAGATTGGCGAAACCCAAGGGTCAATATGAACTGTCCATCCACTTGGGACGCGTGTCAGAGATCGGAAGAAAGTCCGGGATCGACATTTCATGAGTCCTGGGGACAAGGATGACTTGCATTTTGGAATTGCGAAGTCCAATTTTCTGAAAGGAAAGGGAGTTCCGTGTGGGACCTAGCTGACGTCGCATTGGAAAATCAAGAATCGAGAAATCGAGGATTCTGTGGACAAGAGGTTTGATACATTTCGACCTTCGAAACCGCAAATCCCGATAGGAGGTGAGACTTCGGTCATATGAGAGAAGGTCACATGGATTAGGGGCACAACTAGGAGGGCTGGGGGATCAAAGGGAGCACATCAGAATACCGAAGATCGAGAATTCAAGGAAGCAAGTGTTTGTGACATCGAGGATTGCGAAACCCCAAAACTCGATTGTGACTTTCTGTTGTGAATGAAGAAGGGACCGGGCCTAAAGGCTGAGAGGAGTCGAAAAGACCCATGGGTCAATTTCAAAGGAGATTCTAGTGGAGAATCGCAGGAGCCACTCTTGCTCGAGGGTGAACTTTGAACGATCCTTAAGACCAGGAGGTCAGCGCAGGGGCCTTTGTTGAGGTAGAGGGTGTGGTCTGCGTCAGGGAGGATTTAAGTTGTCAATGAATTGATGGAGATGATTGGATTAGATCATTTTCCAATTTGTAGTACCATTTTGGTGTGTCACATGATTGATTCAAACCATTTTCTTTATAAATGTTAAATTTTTCTCATTCAAATTCTCTTAATTTCCATTCATTGTTTCATCATGTTTGGAACTTTTTTCTACATTGTGTTTGGGATTTTGGTTAGATGTTATGGTGGGAGATGAGAGGTGGCCATTTAGAGACCTTTTAAATTCATGTGTGGTTGGGGGTGTAGTGTGTGTATGAACCATTGAATAATTTTTGTTTTTCTTAAGAATAGGTATGCATAGTTTTAACTCGCATGCTTAAAACTTACAGTTTTGTCCAAGGTTAATATGGATTCATTAGGGGGATGAGGGATCCAAGCTATTATTTTATTTATTAAAGAAGAAATTGGTAGCTAACAAAGTTCTTGTAATTTGAAAATTGGATGATGTCCTTGTGGAATATGCCCCTAAGGTTTGAGGTATGTTTAGTGATCATTTTCATAATATTTTTTCTACATTTCCCTTTACAAACGAGATTACTGCTATTAGGAATTTGTGTTACACGATAGTGCCACACTTGAGGTCTTTGTTGTAGAGCATGATAGGTTGCACATGGATTTGACGAAGGATGAATGTTAGGGACCTAACCCCTCACGTAGGTAGAATAATTTATTTCCATTTATTAAAGGTCAATATTAATAAGGCCTAGAAATAAGGAAGAATAAGTCTAATGTAAGAAGAACTAATAGAAGCTTCTGATTCTAGAAGGATCTTCCTCTAGATTCTTATTTTGATAGACATATTTAGTATAAATAGGATTCGAGCATATGAGAAGTTTTGTCTTGGATATTATTGTAACAGATATCTGCTCTGCTAGAGGTTTCCCCCTCGAAGAGGCAACTGAACATTTCTCTCAGTAATCAAAGTGCTCTTTCTCGTGTTATTCTGGTATCATTTTGGTATTATTGTGGTGTTTTTCTAGTTATATTGTTGTTCATCTCCCATTTCTAGGTATTTATTTATGTTCTGCATACTTTTTTATATATGGAATATTACAAGTGGTATCAGAGAAAATATTTCCATGTAATAAAGGTCAATATCAATAAGGCCTAGCAATAAGGAAGAATAAGTCCAATGTAAGAAGACCTAATAAAATCTTCGACTTACAGAAGGATATTTCTCTAGATTGTTCTTTTGATACACATATTTAGTATAAATAGGAGTTAAGGGTATGAGAAGTTTTCTCTTGGATATTATTGTAATAGAGATCTGTTGTAATGTACCTCAAATTTACCATAAAAAAAATTCTATGACACAATTCAACTTCGTTTAAGCTTAGAATTTAAGAGAAGGTACGAATCAATTCAATCCATAAAGACATCATTACCTAGTCTAGTTTACTTAGAATAGAAAATTGTCAAAGTAATCAGTTCTGCATATTTAATTTTTCTTGTGATTGCAGGTCTAGATCTTTATGAATGTTAGAATAATAGGTAACTTGATTGTCTTCTATGTCCGTGTGTAAAGGCGATATTATTATTTTTACTGTAGGAAATTCGCTTTAATTCTCTATTAACATTTGTACTTATTTCCACCTACAAGTAAGTATATACCTATATCTTTCTCCTTATAATAATTTAGGTACTTGTCATGCCCCATAAACAGTGACTTGTAATATGAATTGTTATTATTATACATCTATCCCGGATGAAGATCCTCCAACATTCTCTACCATTCCATTCATTGTAGTATTTGAGTTGTTCCTATAACAATAATTCCTACTATGTTCCTACACCTTTGTGAAGAAACATAGGTCAATCGGGTTTTGGTGATCACAAGTGCCGACAAAACAAAGGACGTCGCTGTTTTCTGAAATCCGAAATATGGAAAGACTGTGGGCTAGCACTTCAGGGTTTCGAGGTTCAAGGTTTCACGAGTACAAAAACCCAACATCAACACACACAACAATTCTCGAAATTGTGAAAGGTGACCCTGGTACTTCGGGATTTTGGAGTTGAGGATTTCGTGAGTACAAATGCCCAAACAACACACAACAACTTCCGAAATTGCGAAAAGTGACCAATACTTTGGGATTTCAGAGTTCGAGACTTCATGAGTTCCAGTATCATCATAAACAAACTTTCAAAAATGTGAAAAAGGAAAGGTGGGTCCTGCATTTCGGGATTTTAGTGTTCGAAACTTCATGAGCTCTGGTATCCAAACATCAACATAAACAAACTTTCGAAATCCGAAAGAAAAGAAAGGTGTGACCGATATTTCAGGATTTGAGGGTTCAGAACTTTGCGAGTTCCGGTGTTCAACATCAATATAAAAAAACTTCTGAAATGCGAAAAAGGAAAGGTGAGACACGCATTTCGGGATTTCGAGGTTCGGTGTTTCATGGTTTTCATAGCCAAACATTCAACATACAACAATTCCCGAATTGCGAAAAAGAAAGGAACTAACATTTCGGGATTTCGGCGTTTCAAATGCCAAACAAAAACAGACAACAACTCTCGAATTCTGAAAGATGAAAGGGTGTGGGACCAACACTTTGGGATTTAGGGATTCAGGGTTTTGTGATTTGGAAAAGCAAGGGAACTTCTCATAAATGTAACCAGCAAGTCCCGAATGCCAAAATTCACATTATTTTCATAATTATAAGATTTTTGCCTTGTACTGGTATTCTTACTTTCATTCTGTGAAACAGTGGGTGTAGAAGGATTCAATATATGTTTACCTATCAGAATTCCAAAAATCTAACTTATGAGTTTTATATGCATATAATCTATTAAAGGGGTACAATAGGGCAATATTTTTTGTAAAAGTTAACTCCTATTATATTCACTTAGAGCCTTTTTAAACAATGCATTAAACGTCAACAATACTAGTTCTATGCATGAATAAATACATGAATAAGAATATCATTCCATCAAAGTTTGGAAATTATAATTGATGATCCGAGGGATCTGAGTTTGGTTTCCACGGGTTCCCAGAATTCTTTAACTTTTGGAATTTTGTACATCTAGTATTTTGACTTCAGATTAAGCCTAACTAGTAGATGTATCAGCTTTCTTAAACTCAACTCATATAAAAATAAATTTTCCTAGCATTTCCAGATTTCGGGAAGGACCACTCTAGAATTTAAACTGTGATTGTAAATTTAATACCATGATAAAGGTCATCCATTGAAAGAATTATTTCAAATTTAGAAACAATTAGATGCATAATATTAGTTACACACAAAACATCCAAGAACATAGAGGGAAAGGTTTATATTAA
>ML799017.1:341126-359255 GCA_009831015.1 Picea engelmannii | reverse complement strand
TCTGATCCATCAAATTTGGTCACATCCACACATAGAAGGCGTAGGTTAGGATGAAAGTGATGGGGCTGAAAATTTAGGGAATGAGAGGTGTTGGTTGTGGAGCCTGATTATCTTCCTAATTCAGAGGTCCTTTCTTTCAGCCATGTTTATACCCCATGAGGTGTTTACACCCCAGAAGTATGTACACTCTTACACGCAGGGGAGTGCAGAGGGGGGGTACCCCCTCTATGGGGTCCGGGGGGGATATCCCCCTGGCTAGGGGGTCTGGGGGCAAGCGAGGGTTCAGGGGCGAAGCCCCCGAAGCAAAAATTGCCTTGTAAAAGTATATTGTAATTTCATTGTAAATCTGGACCATTCATTATAAGGTCGCAGATCTAACGGTAGAGATTATGTTAGGGTTTTTTTCCCTAGAAGGCAAACCTCTTTTATGAGGGAAATGTATTGTGGCTATGGTTGATGGTGAATATTGTATTATGAGATAGGAGACTGTGAGAGAAAGAAGAGGAAGTTACAGTGGGTTTTGTTGTAGGTTGTATCCCTTTATTTGTTGGATAATAATAAAGGAAGGACCTGGCAATTTATCTGGTGGACGTAGCCCACA
Source organism: Picea engelmannii (assembly GCA_009831015.1). NCBI lineage: Eukaryota > Viridiplantae > Streptophyta > Pinopsida > Pinales > Pinaceae > Picea > Picea engelmannii. Next base: position 358,654 of record ML799017.1, on the reverse strand, counting down.
CTGGGTGAACCATGTAAATCTGTGTTTCTCTTGTATTGTGTGTCTTCTGTGTTTTTTTTCTGCATTTGTTTTATTTTATTGCTCCACGGTCCTATTTTTCTAACAAGAGGAAGTTTCACCTTCGATATGAAAAGGTGGGTCAGATGAGGGAATATCTGTAGGGATATGGAGCTTGGCATAGATCATCATAGTGACATATTCAAGATGGGCAGTAACATCTTGTTTGAGGTATTATTTGATTTCCTCAATTGTGGCAGTGATGGAGGAATACATGTTTTTATTGATGGTGGAAATATTGGCACTGACTTGTCTCACTTCTTGTTGGGTTTCTGTCAAATTAGAGTGCAAGGTATTGAAGCGAGCTTCCAAGTCTTGGCTAAGGGTATGGGCCATGATGAAGAGGGAACACGAAATGGGGCAAGTGGGACCACACATAAAATGGGTTATGGGTTAAGTTTATCACAACGATCAGGGAAACGAGATGAATCCAATGGGGTAAAGCCCAAATAAGGGTCTTATAAGGGGGTCAGCTCCACGAAAAACAAAATTATTGAAAAATGATAGGTATGACTATAATAAGGGAGACGAGATAAATCCAGCAGTATAGGTCTCAAATAATGGTGCCAACAAGATCTAGAATCATGGATGGATATGGCCTTGTAAAGTTGGGAGCCCCGAAGGGTGGTGTAATATTCCAGATATAAAATAGTATGCAAAACATAAATAATTACATATAAATGGTAGATGAACAACAATATAACCATAAAAAAACCACAATAATACCAAAATGATACCAGAATAACACCAGAACGAACACTTTGATTAGTGAGAGCAATGTTCACTTGCCTCTTCGAGGGGGAAACCTCCAACAGAGAAGAGCTCTATTATAATAATATCCAAGACAAAACTTAGCATACCCTCGACTCCTATTTATACTAAATATTTCTATCAAAAGAACAATCTAGAGGAAAATCCTTCTAAAAGAAGAAGCTTCTATTAGGTCTTCTTACATTGGACTTATTCTTTCCTATTTCTAGGCCTTATTAATATTGACCTTTATTACATGGAAATATATTACTCTACCTACGTGAGGGGTAAGGTCCCTAACAAGTAGCCAAGAAGCCCCTAGTTGGTTTCAAGTCTTGGTCAAAAGAAAATGTGGTTGCCACAAGAGAGACCTTAATTAAGGAGAGATGTTACTATGAAAAAGTATATAAAAACCTCAAGGAGTATCTCATAAAGACACATAAACTTACATTGAATATCTATCATGTGAATGTTATGGTTTATCTTGTGAATTTTATGTTTTATCTGAGGTTAAATTTGACATCAAGCATGAAGTTATGAAGGACGTTCGAAGGTGAAAGTATCAAAGTTACATAAACTATGAGTAAACCTAGTTTCTGAGGCATATGGGAGTTGCAAGTCAGAAGGGCACGAATGTGTGTGGCCTTCAATGGAGAAAAGTGCAAATATTCACTGGTATTAGTAAAGGAAGTCGTGGATGTATGAAAATCTTGTGAAAGGGTGAGAATAGATGTTTGTACCTAGTCTCTAAGGACTGTGGAAGAAGTTACAAGTCAGTATTACATAACATCATGTCAGCTATTGGATCAGAGGTAAGTTTCAAGAGTTACATTTATGTGATTGTATCTTCTGATTGGTGATGGTATGGCACATGTTTGAGAGGCATTGACACATGCTTGAGGCACATCTTAGGTGCATGGTTGAGGTATATTTGTTGAAGTACATTGTTGGTGCATGTCTTGTTTATATTGGTACATGGTGTATGACATGATTGAGTGATATAATATATGGTTGAGACACTTGTTATGGTGCATGGTTGATACATGGTATGTTATAGGTTTGATACATACAATTTCATGATACAGGTTGTGGTATATGGTTGATTCTTGGTATGGAACAATTTTTTATGCATGGGTTATGCACGTCTTGTGATATAGGTTTATGGTTTGGTACATGTTTGGTAGAGTCATGTGTTGGTGATGTTGGACATTTAGTTGAGATGTGTCATTGGTGTATGATCCATGCGAGAGTATTTGATTGAGTATCAGTGACAGTGACAGGTTAGACATGTTGATGTGAAAAGTTGGATGAAGTGAAAGGTTGGCAGGTTACAGGTTGATGTGACAGTGATAGTGAAAGTGGTAGTGACAATTGGTCTACACTTATATTTTAGGGAAGTTGGACGGGGAAAGGAAAGGGGTTTATATCCTCCTTCTGGTTGAAGCCAGATAATTTAGGGAGTTGTAGATTCCTTTAGGTTGGAAACTATAAATAGGGTATTGTAGCCTCCTTCCAGTTGCAAGTGGAGAATTTGGAAGTTGGTTCATCCTATGAATGAATTCTTGATATTTATAAGAAACAATTTTGTGGTTTTCTCCCATTTGGGTTTCCATGCAAATACTGGTGTATTGTGTTCTTGATGTGATGTTGATGTGATGTTGCTTATGATTACATGATTATTATATATATGTTGAATTCAATCATAGATGATACATTGTTGAACATTGTTGATAAAGTGAAAGTATATATATATATATATATATATTGTGGTTAAAAGTGGTATAAAGTGATCATATTGATTCACCCCTCCTCTCAACATTCCAACAATCGTAATCAACGAAGGTTCTTTTAGGAAACAATTTAAACACTGGAAGGAAGATCATGGAGAGTAACAGTTTGTATAAGAATGGAATACCACAATTTGATGGAAAGAATTATGCATTCTGGAGCATAAGGATGAAAAAATATGTACAAACACAGGGATTTGATGTTTGGAAATAAGTAGTAGAAGAAAAAAAAGAGCTTGCCTCTACTCCAATAGATAACGATGGAAATAAACTCATTCAAACAAATTTGAGGGATAAAAATTCCATCCTGAATGGTTTGGTTGATTCAATATATGTCAAGATTATGCATTGTGATTTTGCAAAGGAGATATGGGACAATCTTCAAAATGTTTATGAAGGGTATGAAAAAGTCAAAGGAGCCAAGCTTCAAACTTACATAGGTCAATTTGAACAACTGAAGATAAAGAAGAGGAAGACATTGTAGGCTACTTTCTACAAGTTGTTGAAATAATGAGTTCTATTAAAGGTCTGGGAGAAGAAATGAAACAACCAGTCATTGTTCAAAAGGTACTAAGGTCTCTACCAATGAGATTTGATACAAAGATTTCATCCCTATAAGAAAGAGTGGGCCTAGGTATAATAAGAATGGATGAAATACATGGAATACTTACATCTTATGAAATGAGGACAATATAGGAAAATCCATCCACGAAAGAAACAACTTTTAAAGCAACCAAAAGGACAAAGAAGAAGAAAAATATCAAATAAAATACAAATTGTAGTTGTAGCGACGATTCAGATGAGGATGAAGAAATATCCAACTTTGTAAGGATGTTGAAGAGAGGAACCAACAAGTATAAAGGTATACTTCCCTTAAAATGTTTTAATTGTGGTAAAATTGGTTATTTTGCAAATAAGTGTCCTTATGATAAGAATTTAGATAGTGATGAAGAGGAAGATCCCAAGAAAGAAGAGAAATATCAAAATGGAAACAAGAAAAATAAAATGAAATTATTCAAGAAAAATATCTACTAAAGAGAAGACAGTTCTTCATCTGATGAAGATGATGAAAGTGATAGTGACTCAGAGAAAGTACTATTTATGGCTATGGAAAATAAGAAAAACGATAAAGAAGTTGAAGTGGATCTTCAAGAAGAATTAATCAGTTCTTTAATTGAGCTAAAGAAAGAAAGGAATAAAAAAAATTCATTGAAATAATTAAACATCCACTTGAGAACCCTACATGAGGAAGGAAAAAGAATGGAAGAAGTAATGCAGATACAAATGATAAAGAAAGAAAAAGAGTGTGAGAAGATCAAAAAGGAAATTGTGACAATGAGTGTTGAATTCAACAAGCTCAACAAGAACTTGAAAATTTCTCAGGTGTTAGAAAACATTCTCAATAGTCAAAGGCCATACAGTGAAAAATCCATACTAGAATACAAGAATGTTCATTTTGGGGAGGTTCAATCTCCATGACGAAAGAAACAAAATAAAGGAGTTGTACAAAAGTTACCAAAGGAAGGAATCTGATGTCGCAGGTGCCCCCAGCCTCAGCAAGTCCTGCGTGACCTCACGGTCTAAGGATCGTTCATTCAACCTCCCTGAGCCGAGGTGGCTCTTTTGATTCCCTGCTAGAATCTCAATCAAATCGATCCACCGGTCCTTTTGTTTTTGGCGGCCTCTGTATACATGACCACTCCCTTTTCCACAATAGGAATGCAAATTTCGGGTTTCAAAACTCTTTGTGTCCCGATGTCGAGAACCTTTGTTCCCTTGATCTCCCGATCTCTGAAATGTCGAAACGTCGAAATGTCTTTCATCAGCAATTAGCCCCCTGAGCTATAACCTTGGTCCATGTGACCACATGACATATGACCGCAGTCCTATTTCTTTCAGGTTTTATAGATGCAACGGCCCAACCTCCTGTCTTCTAGACTCCCGAAAATCCAATATGCAAAATGTCAAAATACCTGTGTCCCGGCCTTTTCCTCCTTTCGCGATTTTGGGTTTTCAAACGCTGAAATGCTCGGACCTCTTCATCTTCAAGATTCCTGAAATGTCGAATCCCGGTATCCCGAAATGGATTTTTCCTGGCCCTTCACATTTCATGATTTCGGAGTTTCAAACATCGAAATGCTCGATCACCTTGTCTTCGGAACTCCCGAAGTTTCGAACCTCGATACGCCTAAATGATGCCTTTCTCCAAAGTCTTTCAGACTTTCACGTTTTGGCTTCTCCTATTGCAAGGGTTCTCATCTTCCCCTGCTCTCTCGCACTTCTGATATCCGAAATTCCGAAGTGATGATACAGCCCCTTTTCACTCCTGGACGAGATCAACGGTCATGATCCACTCTTGAATCGATGGCCCTGATCATTTCAGAGTTTCCTCCGTAATAGCTCGGATCTGTCGTCCTCGGGATATCTAAAATCCCGATATCAGGAATGTCGAAATTCTCCTAGCAATGCTCCTCTTCTGAACTCTTTTGGGACTTCACGTTTTGGAATTTCGTAAATCCCTTTGCATCAAATTTTCGATGTCCTCTAGTACTCTCGGTATCCGAAGTACTGAAATACCAAAATCTGGAATCCTAGGTTCTCCTCCTTTGAGAAGATCAATGGCTCAAAGCCCCTCTTGATCCAATGGCTCATATCCTTTTGGGATTCTATGGGTCAAGAGTCTCGAACTCTTACCTCTCATCTTCTGGTAGCCGAAATACAGAAATGCCCTCCTTTCAGGATTTTCTCCGAAAACCTGGATTGCTTCCATGTGTCCTCCTAACATTGATGGTCCCTGTTCAATTTGCTATTTCGTGACTTGTGACCTCCTGTGACACAAATCCTCTATCATCTCGAACCCCCGGTACCTGAAATGTCGGTGGCTCCCCGATCTTCGCAACGTGTCCTCCATGGATGGATGACTCAAATCATTTCGAGACTTTGCCAACTGCGAAGTTGAAAGACTCCTCTCTGTGTTCCCCGGTGTCTAAATCCTAGAAATGGGTGATCTCGTGATACATGTCCTCCCTTTAGATGGATGGCTGCAATACCTTCACTATTTCAAGACTTTCACTGTAGAGTGCCCCGATCTCTTTTCATCGGAACCTCCAAAATACCGAACTATGAAATCCTGATACGTTCACTATTTCGGGACTTTTCTCCTCTTCTCTATGCATGAGGATTAAACCTCATGTAGCTCCTGATAGTTCCAACACCTATCGGCTATCCTGAGCAGGATATGATGGCTCAGACCCATTCTTCCACTGCACCTTTCCTATGCTGCCTAGACACGAACCCACGGTCTATATCTTCTCGGCTAATCCAACGACAGTTGTGCTTCCTCTGAGCATGCATTTTTTTCCTGAACCTTGGAATATTTTCTCCAAATTCAAAAGGCCTTGACCTTTTCTTCTCTCCTCTAAACTCTACAACCCTTTAAAAGGTCTCGAATGCGTATTCGAAGACGCTGTCCCTCCTGAGATTTTGGAACTTTAACTCTTCCAAAGAGTTCCCCCGCCTCTGCGATCTTTGCAACTACAACATGTGTGCAAACTCACTTTTCCTCCTGAGGTTCTCCCTTCGAATCCTCAAAGGATTCTTTGACTTCTGCGCTCCTGCAGAGTCTCGACACACTAACTTAGTGCTATCTCTTCTGAGCTCTTTCTGCTACTCATAACTCTAAGGGATTTACTCTTTCCTCCTCCATCAGATGGAGAAATTGATGCCCTCCTGGCTATCCTTTGATCAAGAAACTTATTTCTAAGTATGTAGGGTGTTCAGTAACCTTGTGAAGATCCTTCTCCTTGGAATCTTCTCTGTCTCTAAACTCAAAGAGTTCTGCCTATGCTCTCTGGCACCTACTCAATGCCCTCTTGGCAGAGTTCTTGTAGAATCCTCGGTGATTATGTTTCTCTATGAACTCATAGCAGAGTTCCTCCTCAATGCAACTCATGCATCTGCTCAATTCCCACCTGGCAGAGCTCTACAGAAATTCTCATAGATTATGTCTTCTCCCGAACTCAACAGAGTTCCTCCATGCACTGTTTGCACCTACTCAATGCCCTCCTAACAGAGCTCTACAAAACTCCTCAAAGATTCTGTCTTCAACTGTGTCCTCCTCTACACAACCTTATCTCCAAGGTGTTCAACAACCTTGATATCTTCTCCTGAGTTAATGAATTCAGTTGATGTGCCCTGTTAGCACATATTTGTCGAAATTCCATAGAATTGGAAGTGATTTCTAAGCATCGGCTATCAGAACCTGCAGTGTTCTATCACACCCTCCTGGTATGAAGCCTCAAAGAAAACCCAAACTTGAAATCAAAAAACTCCTGCAAAATGCATACCTATCCATACATCTACAACATACATTCACAACATATATTGAACACTCAAAGGCATTCACACAATACAGACAATATGCAGGAAAAACTTCTCTATTTTGTATTAATCAAATGCCTCCTTTACAAGGTGTTCTTGAGTGAGAACTTCAACAGAGTCTCGTCTCCTTCTCTATCTGTCGATCTTGCTTACTCAAAAGAGATCAAAGATCTTTCACATGAGGGGGCTCTTCGAGCTCTTCCCTCCAAACTCACCTACCCTATTCAATTTACAATGAATGGGCTGTCTAGTCCAGAATCAGATCTAGATCTTAGCCATACAAACCATTAACGCTGTCTACTCAAATTCCAGTATTGATGCATGGATTCATGGCTCAACGACTTTACAACATCGATTACATTCAAATTCCAATTTGAAATGAGGGCTACGCCTCTTCTCCTTGAATGCGTGATTTGAATGCGCTGAGATGGTTGGCTGGTTTATGTGGAGTGATGCTCCTGCATCATACTCCTCAACTACAAAATTCATGAGCTCCTGCTCATGAGCTCTCCATCCCAATTGTTGAAATCCTCCTGGATCCCAAACAAATTTTTGGAGTTGTCTCCTTGCTCCACTTCTCTACTGTTGTTGTTGTTTCTGCTTCTATTGTTGCTTATGCCTAGTTTCTCCTTGCTGATAGTCTCTAATGATCTCAAAATCATCCTTATGATGTCTTATATCACCTCATCCAGCTGCTCCAGTGGCTGGCTCTGTCCTTGCAGTCTCCTCGGCTACAAAAATTTTCTGCAAATGGGTAGATCACAATGATCTCCCATGTCACCTTCATCATCTGTGGAACTAAGTGTCCACTATGTTGTAGACTTCATCTCTGCAGTCTCCTCTTGACTGATCCACTTCTCAGCCTCTTCCCATGACATCTTAACTCCTTCCATCTCTTCTGTTGGTATGTGTCCATCTCCTTCCAGTTGTTCCTCAGACTGGATATCTCCTTCATCAGTTTCCAACTTCACTTGTTGGATGTGCATGCCCTACACTACCATGTTTCTCTCCAGGGCTTCAATCTGTTCACACAAATCAACAAATCTCATGCTGTCTGCCTCTTCTTCTTCTTCTTCTACAGTCTTTTCAGCTTCCTGGCTGAAATTATTGAGCCACTCCTCAAAATTCTCATCTTCTTCCTCTACTTGGGCAGCTTCTAACACCTGCTCCAATTCTTCTTTGATAGTCATAGTTGGTTGTCTTTCTTTTGTTGTTTTTGCTTCATATGCAACACATATTTCTGCCTCAACTGGGCTATGTGGTAGGAATATTCCAATTCCCCCAATCATCAGAAGATTTCTTCAATCCTCCTCTTGGATGATGCAAGTTTTTAACTTGTCATCATCTTCATTCACATGGTTGGCAGAACCATGTGAATCTGCACCTATCATCATCCCTTGTTGATATGAACTCACCTTCGAGTTCATGAGACTTTCAGATACTCTCATTTCTGTTCCCATGCCCACCTGGCAAATTGGAAACTTTCTGTTGCCCTCCTGGCAGTCTATGAGATCCCGCAGTGACCTCATCTCATTGCCCTCCTGGAAATATGAAATTCCCTGGCTTTCCTCATGAAAATCTGTGAGATCCCACAGTAAGCTCAAATCTTTTCCCTCCTGGCAATTGGGAATTTATGTTCTTCCCTCTTGGCAATCCTCGAGATCTTCAGCTAATCCCATGTCATCCTCACTACCGAGGTTTCTCCCAGTCTCTGTTTCACATACCTAAACCCTTTCCTCTTCTGGTCTGTTGAGGTTTTCAACATGCCTCAACCATCCTCTCAACAGCCTCTGCTATCTTATAGCCATCAACTCCTTGATTGGCCATTTTTCTTTCGTCCTAATGGGCCATTCATATACCCATCACGATTTGGCATACTGTTGCACCCACAGTGCAAGTTCATCCATCCTTGCCCTGATCTCGGCAAGATATTTCTCTCTTGCAGCGTTCCCCTATTGTTTGTGGTCCTTCCTTCCACCACGTGCATGACCTTCAATAGTCATTCTACCTGCTATCTATGTACCCTCCTGACAGATCTGATGCTGTCACTCTATAAGCCTGAGTGTTCCCAGCATTTTCTTGCAATCCTCCTGGATGCCTCCTTGATTGCTTCCTACCTGCAAACAATCATCACAGATCTTCCAACACTCTATCTTCTTTTTGCTTCTCTCTGCCTGAAATATACAAACATAATTATCCCTCTGATACCACTTGATGTCATAGGCACCCCCAGCCTCAGCAGGTCCTGCACGAACTCCCAGTCTAAGGATCGTTCATTCAACTTCCCCGAGCCGAAGTGGCTCTTTTGATTCCCTGCTGGAATCTCAATCAAATTGATCCACAAGTCCTTCTATTTTTTGTGGCCTCTTTATACATGACTGCTCCCTTTTCCACAACAGGAATGCAAATTTCAAGTTTCGAAACTCTCTATGTCCCGATGTCAAGAACCTCTGTTCCCTTGATCTCCCGATCTCCGAAATGTTAAAACATTGAATTGGCTTTCATCAGCAATTAGCCCCCTGGGCTATAACCTTGGTCCATGTGACCACACGACATATTAACACAGTCCTATTTCTTTCGGGTTTTATAGATGCAAGGGCCCAACCTCCTGTCTTCTAGACTCCTGAAAAGCTGATATGAAAAATGCCTAAATACTTATGTCCCGAACTTCTCCTCCTTTCACTATTTTAGGTTTTCAAATGCCGAAATGCTCGGACCTCTTCGTCTTTAGGATTCCTGAAATGCCGAATCTTGGTATCCCAAAATGGCTTTTTCCTGGCACTTCACATTTCACGATTTAGTAGTTTCAAACGTCGAAATGCTCGATCGCCTTGTCTTCGGAACTCTCAAAGTTTCGAACCCTGATATGTCGAAATGATGCCTTTCTCCAAATGCTTTCGGACTTTTGCATTTCGGGTTCTCCTATTCCAAGGGTTCTCCTCTGCCCCTGCTTTCTCACACTTCCAGTATCCGAAATGACGAAGTGACGATATGACCCCTTTTCACTCCTAGCCGAGATCAACGGTCATGATCCACCCTCGAGTCGATGGCCCTAATCATTTCGGTGTTTCCTCTGTAAGAGCCCGGATCTCTCGTCCTCAGGATTTATGAAATCCCGATATCCGGAATGACGAAATTCTCCCTTCAATACTCCTCTTCTGAATGCTTTCGGGACTTCATGTTTCGGAATTTCATGAATCCCGTTGCATCAAACTTTCACTGTCCTCTGGTACTCCTGGTATCCGAAGTACCGAAATACCAAAATCTCGAATCCTGCATTCTCCTCCTCTGAGCAGATCAAAGGCTCAAATCCCCTCTTGATCCAACGGCTTAGATCCTTTCAGGATTCTATGGGTCAAGAGTCTCGAACTCTTACCTCTCATCTTTCGGTAGTTGAAATACCGAAATGCCCTCCTTTTGGTATTTTCTCCAAAAACCTGGATTGCTACCATGTCTCCTCCAAAGATGCAAGGTCCCTGTTCACTTCGCTATTTCGTGACTTGTGACCTCCTGTGACACAAATACTCTGTCAGCTTGAACCCCCGGTACCCGAAATTCCGGTGTCTCCTTGATCTTCGCCATGTGTCCTCCACGGATGGATGGCTCAGATCATTTCGGGACTTTGCCAACTATAGAGTCAAAAGACTCCTCTCTGTGTTCCCTGGTGTCTGAATCCCTGAAATGGGTGATCTCCCAACACGTGTCCTCCCTCTAGATGGACGGCTGCAATCCCTTCTCTGTTTCGGGACTTTCATTGTAGAGTGCCCCGATCTCTTGTCATTGGAACCTCCGAAATATTAAACTCTGAAATCCCAATACGTTCACTATTTCAGGACTTTTCTTCTCTGCTCTATGCGTGAGGGTTAAACCTCGTGCAACTCCTGACAGATCCAATGGCTATCGGCTATCCTGAGCAAGATCTGACAGCTCAGACCTATTCTTCCATTGCGCCTTTCCTATGCTGCCTGGACACAAACCCACAGTCCAGATCTTCTCAGTTGATTCGATGACAACTGTCCTTACTCTGAGAATGTGCTTTCTTCCCAAACCTTGGAAGATTTTCTCCAGATGAAAAAGGCCTCGACCTTTGCTTCTCTCCTCTGAACTCTACAACCCTTCAAAAGGTCTCGACTGCATATTCGAAGACACTGTCCCTCCTAATCTTTTGGAACTCTAACTCTTCCAAAGAGTTCCCCTACCTCTGTGATATTTGCAGCTACAGTGTGTGCACAAAAGAACTTTTCCTTCTGAGCTTCTCCCTTCGAATCCTCAAAGGATTCTTTGACTTATGTGCTCCTACAGAGTCTTGACACACTAACTTGGTGCTATCTCTTCTGATATATTTCTGCTACTTAGAACTCTAAGGGATTTACCCTTTCCTCCTCCATCAGATGGATAAATTGATGCCCTCCTGGCTATCCTTTGCTCAAGCAAATTCTTTCTGAGTCTGCAGGGTGTTCAGTAACCCTATGAAGATCCTTCTCCTTGGACTATTCTCTATCTTTTAACTCAAAGAGTTCTTCCTGTGCTCTCTGGCACCTACTCAATGCCCTCTTGGAATAGTTCTTGCAAAATCCTTAGTGATTTTGTTTCTCTATGAACTCACAGCAGAGTTCCTCCTCAATGAAACTCATGCATCTGCTCAATGCCCACCTGGAAGAGCTCTATAGAACTCCTCAGAGATTTTGTCTTCTCTGAAACTCAGCAAAGTTCCTTTGTGCACTCTTTGCACCTGCTCAATGCCCTCCTGGTAGAGCTTTACAGAACTCCTAAGAGATTATGTCTTCAACTATGTCCTCCTCTACACAGCCTTATCTCCAAGGTGTTCAACAACATCGAGATCTTCTCCTGAGTTAATGACTTCAGCTGTTGTTCCCTCTTAGCACATCTTTGTCCAAATTCCACAGAATTGGAAGTTCTTTCTAAGCACCAGCTATTAGAACCCGCAGTGTTCTGTCACACCCTCCTGGTATGAAGCCTCAAAGGAAACCCAAACCTGAAATAAAAAAACTCCTGCAAAATGCATACCTATACATACATCTACAACATACATTCACAACATATATTGAACACTCAAAGACATTCACACAATACAGACAATATGTAGGAAAAACTGCTTTGTTTTGTATTAATCAAATTCCTCCTTTACAAGGTGTTCCTGAGCGCAAACTTCAATAGAGTCTCGGCTCCTTCTCTATCTATCGATCTTACTTACTCAAAAAACATCAAAGATATTTTACATGAGGGGGATCTTTGAGCTCTTCCCTCCAAACTCACCTACCATATTCAATTTACAATGAATGGGATTTCTAGTACAGAATCGGATCTAGATCTCAGCCTTACAAACCATTAAGGTTGTCTACTCAAATGCCTACGCTGATGCATGGATTCATGGATCAACGACCTTACAACATCAATTACATTCAAATTCCAATTTGAAATGAGGGCTATGCCTCTTCTCCTTGAATGCGCAATTTGAATGCGCTGAGCTGACTGGCTAGCTGACATGGAGTGATGCTCCTGCATCAGAATCATGGTCAACAAGAATTAGAAAGGAATGAATACAAAATAGTTTCTATATTTAGGAAGTAAAAAAAATTTAATCATTTTGAAAGAAACAACCAAAGAGAAGATGTTGATCATCCAAGGCAACATTATAGAAGGACTACACCACAAAAAATATCATTCACTCCGAGGTATGTAAATTTATTTTATGGTCATTGTTTTAATTTTACTAACTTTGGACATAAAGTTGTAGATTGCAAGGCTTATGAAAGAAATTATCATGTAAGAAATGAATATGCAGATCCCCATAATATCGAATGTTACAAATACCACAACTATGGACACATAGTTTGAAATTGTATAGGTGTGATAAATCCTCCCATGAAAGAAAATATTGATGACATATACAAGAAGGCTTGGAAAAGAAGTGAAGAATAAGAAGAGTAGGTAAATGAAGAACAATTACAAGGAATTGTACTTACATTTTTTTCATCAACACAATATCATAATGAATTTATAGGAAAAGAGGAAAGTGTCAGAATTCAGGTAGAGGATAAAGAAGAAGATATTAGAAGTCAGGATGATGATAAAATTCAGAAGGAGAATGAAGTGGAAGAGGTCTCCACATATGAAGAAGAATATTACTTTGCATCAGAGAAGGTATTCCTCCGAGTCAACTAGCTTGGAGACTCCCAATAAATACGAATATTGAATGGGGGGATTCCATTTAGTTACAGATATAGATTCATATAATCATATAGTATAAGTACATAGTAATAAATTGATCAGTTGTAGCATATTCAGAGAAGTCTCCATGATAATACAGTGATCGATGGGTCAACCTTATGGACAGTTCAGTAGCAGGGTTATGAAAAGTTTGTGACATATGGACGAATATGGATTCATGAGATGCTTAGCAGGTATAGGAAACATGGGTCAGATGCATAACAACATATTTACAATTGGAATCAATGGGATCCATTGGTTAAAGAAAGACATGCAGTGAAAGGAAAAAAAAATAGGTAAAGGGAAACTGTCAGTAGAAGCTATATCATCAAAAGGACAATGTCGAATAATATGGTCAAGTGAACATGGCAAGTAAATGAAGAAATCATATTTTGAATTTGTTTTATATATGCCAGTGAAATTCAAGAGGAAGCACTAATGGAAAATAAACAACACTAAAAGAGAGGAAAGGAAACATATATAGGTAGTCCTACATTGATCTACATATTACAGAAAACTCAAGGGAAGAAAAATCATCAGAGGGAGAGAAATGAATATTAGTAGCATATAGATAGAGAGACATACCCACTAGGGGAGTTATTCTCTTACCCATGATTGATTACAACATGTACAGTGACAGGAGGATACACATCAATAGGGGGAGTTACCCTTTTTGGTCAAAGAGGGAGAGAAATAATAAAGGCATGAAGATAGTGGGAGAATCCCCAAGGAGAGATACACATTTCCATTGATGTCAGAGGGGGAGATATAGAAACATTGATGAGGAGTGATGATCACAGAGAGAGCATGAGCATGAGTGTTTTCATGTCTAAGTGTTTCCATCAATGTTGGTGTTTCCATCAATTCCAAATGGGGATATTGTTGGAAAATTGGTTTTCATTGATGTCAACCCTTGGAGAGTGATATTGGAGATTAATTTCAACCCTTAGAGATTGATTTCAACCCTTGGAGAGGTCCAAAGATGTTAGACAATTGATTGACAGTTGTATGATCGATATTGATGGTGACTTAGTTTGTTACATTTGATGTAGTCTACATGTATACCTAGAGGTGTGGTTATGGGATCTAAAATTCATTAATGAATATGGACCTGAAGAATAGTGAAATTGCATGTAAGACTATCATGGATGGATATTAAACATCGTTTCATTTTCAATGATATGTGGAATTCAACGTGATTCCTCACGATTAGGGAGATATAGCCTTGTAAAGTTGGAAGCCCCAAAGAGTGGTTAAGAATCCCCTAGTGTGTTAAAAGTTTTACTCAAAGGGTAAATTGGTTGCAACAAGAGAGACCTAAAGTAAGGAGAAAGGTTACTATGAAAAAGTATATAAACACCTCAAGGATTATCTCATAAACACACACTTACATTAAATATATATCTTGTGAATATTATGGTTTATCTGAGGTTAAATATAACATCAAGTTTGAATTTACGAAGGAAGGTCAAAGGTGAAAGTCTCAGCATTGCAGAAACTATGAGTAACCCTATTTTCCAAGGAATCTGTGATTTGTAGGTCAGAAGGGCGTGGAGATATGTTGGTTGTAGTGGAGAAAAGCACATATATCTGCGGTAAGTAGTAAAGGAGGTCATGGATCAGTGAAAATCTTGTGAAAGGGTAAGAAGAGATGTTGATACCTGGTTACTAAGGACCATAGAATAAGTTATAGGTCAGTATTATCAAGTATCAAGTCAGTTAAAGGATCAAAGGTAAGTTTTAAGAGCTACATTTATGTGATTGTATATTATGCTTGGTGATGGTATGGTACATCCTTGAGAGGCATTGGAACATGATTGAGGCACATTGTAGGTGCATGGTTGAGGTATATATGTTGAGGTACATTGTTGGTGCATGTATTTGTTATATTGGTACATGGTGTATGGCATAATTGAGTGATATGGTATATGGTTGAGACACTTTTTACGTTGCATGGTTGATACATGGTATTGTATAGGTTTGATAAATACAAGTTGATGATGCATGTTGTGGTATATGATTGATGCTTGGTATGGTAGAGGTGTTGGTGCATGCGTGATGCACGTGTTGTGATACAAGTTCATGGTTTGGTACATGATTGGTAGAGGCATGTGTTGGTGATGTTGGACATTTAATTGAGAGTTTTCTTTGGTGTATGATCAATGTGAGAGGATCTGGTTGAGTATGAGTGACAGGGACAAGTTGGGTAGGTTTATGTAACAGGTTAGATGTACTGATAGGTTGACATGTTATAGGTTGATGTGACAGTAACAGTGACAGTGGCAGTGATTGTGTTAGTGACAATTGGTCTACAATTATATTTTAGGTTAGTTGGATGGGGAAATGAAAGGGGGTTGTATCCTCCTTCCGGTTGGAGTCGGAGAATCAGGGAGTTGGGGCATCCTTCTCCATTGG
Source organism: Picea engelmannii (assembly GCA_009831015.1). NCBI lineage: Eukaryota > Viridiplantae > Streptophyta > Pinopsida > Pinales > Pinaceae > Picea > Picea engelmannii. Next base: position 343,034 of record ML799017.1, on the reverse strand, counting down.
TGTGGTGATTTGTGCATATCCCCTTATGAACTTCCTATAATACCCTGTATGTCCCAATGTACTTTTCAACTAGCGCACTGAATTTGGTGGTGGTAAGTTAACTATGACAACAATTTTAGTAGGATCAACCAATAGACCCTGTTTACATACCACATGTCCTAAAAAAATCCCAAAAGGTGCATTGAAAATACATTTCTTAACTTTTAATGATATATGACACTATCTTCATCTGTCCAACATCAACCTTAGTACTTCAACATGATATTTCAAGAAACTGAACATTGTCCAATCATCCAAGTAAAATTCCAAAAATGTATGAATATAGTCCTTAAAAGCTAACACTAATACTCTTGAGAAAATGGCTAGGACATTCTTCAATACAAATGGCATGACTATATACTGAAATGAGTCCCACTTTCTAGAAAATTTCATCTTATGTCTATCTTCAGGCACGATCCTAATATGATGATACCTTGAAAATCCATTTGTAAATGAATAAGCTTCTTGGCCCTCTAAATTCTCCAGAAACTCATCTGTAAATGGGGTAGGAAAAGGATCATCTAGGAAAGCATCATTCAATTTTCTCAAATATAAAAAAATCATGATTCCTCCTTGCTTTTTTTATGGCACCACCATAGGACTGATCCATTATGACTCTTTCACATGTTATATAACACCAACTTCTAGCATCTTGTCAATTTAAGTCTTCACCTTCTCTTTGTATATTGGATTCAATCTATACAGACGTTGTCTGATAGGTATTGATTATGTATTTAATGGGATATTCATCTCTCCTATATCTCGTGATAACCCCTTCATCTCTAAGAATATTGATGGGAATAATTCATTGTATTCATGCAATAATTATGTGATCCTTTCTACTGTCTAATTATACCACTAATCTCCAATACTATCCATATTTTGGTTTTATGAAGTTCCAATATTTACCTTCTTGATTGTTAAAGGTGTTTCATAATGTTTTTAATCCATATTTCCACCTTCTAATTCCCATTCACCTTCTAGTTCTAGGATCTAGATATTGCACACATTATCTTCTGCTGATTTTTCTACTTCTATAGTGTGATAACAATGTAGCAATTGTTTAATTGTTTTTTTAAACTGCTTCTGATAGACTGGAACTATTTCAAACTCTGGTTCTTCAAATATTCTTGTATCTTACCACTTTCACCATTGTATCAATATCTGGACTGTCATGCTCAAAGGAAAATGTAACTATAAAGTTATGTTGTATCTCTTCCCAGTTAGTAGTTTATGTGCGTTTCTCTTGTTTTGTGTACCAATTCTTCAGAATTCCTTCTAGTGTGTTGTAGCACCCATCCATAGGATGCTAAGCAATTAACTATTTATCTAAATACTTACACATTAACAACTTTGTTTTAGCATTATTTCATTGATTTTTTTTATTTACACATTTCTTTTACATATTCTCAATGATAAATCTAATAACATGATGAAATAAGTAGTAGGCTAACTTTAAGATTTAAGAACTTAAAAAATAAGTATACTCAAAATATCAATAACAAAAATATCACTGAAAAATACCTCTTCCTTAGTTTGTAGATGCTCATTAGTTGTAATGTAGTCCTGTGCGCTTCCAGGTATTCTTTTCTCGCTTGCCCAGAGTGAAACAACGGAATCCTCCCTGCCAACTAGGATCCTAGCTGGCTTCCTAGCTCCAAGAAACCTTTCGGTTTCTTGGCCCTCCATGCCCGTGACTCCAAGAACAACAAAACACAAATTCTCAAAGAAAACTATCACAAGAATCATCTCTTCCAAGAATTTCACAACCTCTCATCATGCTCCAACCTCTCCATCCTCCTCTCCTCTCTACTTCTTCTCCCTATTTATCAAGTTTCCATACACACTTCCCCAAGTCTCCTCAACCCC
>ML799017.1:313495-339413 GCA_009831015.1 Picea engelmannii | reverse complement strand
AAGTTTGATAACGGAGTTCGGCAACCTTGCCTACGTCTCCGGGCCTTTTCTCTGTGAGGGAGGCTTCTTGATTTATTTTTGAAAGTTTATTAGTACATCTTTACAATTTCCGATTGGCTCCTAGACTGATCTGGTCTTGTTCGTCATGATCTCTAGAATCTTTCACAACTTACGGCACCTGAAATGGATATACCGAACTCTCAGAAATCGTCCGACAACATCTCTACCTCAACAGCTCCTCTGCCTCAAACTGGCTTAGACCTGGCTTTGCCTCAGCATCTTTGCTCTCCAAAACCGTCAAAAGCTATTCAAAATCTGACCCAAATGGCCTCAACATGGCCTTGGTTAAATAGTTGGGAAAGTTGGTTGCAATCTCCAACTTCCTCCCAAGAATTAGGCTAAAAAAAGGCCCAATAACTCCCAATTACATAACAAATGGAGTTAAATTATATTTAATTATTGAAAGTGGTTGAAAAACCCACTTTAACTATATAAAATGGTTAAATAACGGGCTAAGCCCCTTTTCTTGGGTGCACGCCCTCTTGGCACGGTCACATGGCGTTTAATATGGCCAAGCGCTATAGCCCAAAGGGCTAGCGCTGGCCCCCAAACCACATTTGCACCTTGTCGCATTGTGGAAATGCGCATATAGTTCGGTCACATGTGTTAACCCGGACATACTTTGAACCGTAACTTTAAACCACGCCCGGTTCTCGTTGCAACGGTTATATCACACCGCACGCATGTTTAACACGCCGCGCCTATGGTCCTATCGAAGGGTTGTATGGTAAGCCGAGGGCTGGGGCTTAGGCCCCGGCCCTTTTCCCGCCGAATCCAAACTCCAACCAACACAAATATAATATGTGCCGCCCACATAACAAGTCATATAGTGTGGTGTAATGGTTAGCCAAACGGTGTTAAGGCATAGACGGAGGCAGGAGGTCCGGGGTTCGAATCCCCCGGGCCCCAAAAACTTTTGACCCAACCGTCATTGGCTAAACTTGGGGTGCCACGTGGCAGCCCCTGATTGGGCCACGTGGCACCTTTCTATTCGTCCACATCATGCCACGTGTCACATAATAATTCATCCAACTACCAACGAACCACAAACCGCCATGTCATCCATCTGCTCCGTCAGCACCGCCAACTCAGCTGCCACGTCATCTCGGCCACGCAGACTGCTGACGTCAGCATGTTCCACGTGTCACCCATCTAGTGGTGACACGTGTCACTTCCAGATTGGTCAAACCATGCTTCAAAAATGCCAAAAATGCATGACAATTGTCATGCCCAGGAGCTGCCACGTGTCCTGTACAGAGCTGCCACGTGTCGCATTCTGGTTACGCCACGTCACTGTACGGACGCCGCCACGTCATCTGTATGGACTGACACGTGTCTGTACGGACTATACGGACAGGTACAGTCAGCATCCCAAAATTTTCCCTGTTTGGCTCGGCGGACAGAATGCGATATCTTCCTCATCGGGACTCCGTTTGCGATAAAAATTATACCACCAGAATCAGGAAGACGAGCCGGACGCAATGATGTTGGTTTCATTAGATTCTGAACACTTTCATTTTTGAGCATTTTTCATGCCCTGACAGCCTGCTGAATCCTATTTCGAATCACCTCTGGTCACTATGTTAATATTATTCTCATCTTCTTCTCTGTTTTCCACCCCGATCCATTGCACATTCTGATTATATTGCTTCCTCTTGTTCTGTATTTTTATCAACAATGTTGGACAATATTCTTTTTCATGGTCTGTTGCAGGACAATACATACATGTCATAGGTGGCTATGGGAAGTCTCTGACATAGTGCCTTGTTTTCTGACAGTTATGACACACTAATGGTCCTCGAACTCCTCCAAATCCTCTTCCTCCACAACCTCCTCCTCTAAAGCCTCCTCTATTTCCCTGATTATCTCTGTGCGGTGTGTTATACTCGGGTCCTTGATTACACTGTGGTTGCAGGTTATTGTATTGTTGTGGTATTGTGCACTGCTATGCCGGATTACAATGTTGTTTCCCTTGAAATTGTTGTGCATTATACGATGGTTGTGTTGTAAATTGTTGCACAGGATTGTACTATGGTTGATGTGTAGTGTTATACTGTGGCTGCTACACAAATTTTCCTATTACATGTTCATCCTGCACCCTGTATGTATCTAAAATATTTTCTTTCATCATCTCCAAGGTTCTACAGCCCTTGTATTTGTGTCTAAATAACTTACAAAAGTTACAAAATGTACTCTTTGGAACTGTCTTATATTTCTACATCACGGGGAAATGATAGGGATCATGCCCATGTGTTTTTCAAATCCTGCACCATGTCCTCCTAAAGCTACAGGTTTTGGCATACCTACTCTAATATACTGCGAAAATAATGGACACTCATTCTTAACATGACCTTCTGTCATGCACATTTTACATTAGACATATTTTTTTTTCTCCCTTCCTTTGTTCTGATTTAACTGGAATGTGAAGTTCTTTAGATCTTGCTTCAACTCTTCCATAGTTGGATCTATATGATTGTATTGGTTTTCCTCTAGATGTAAGGCTTCCTGCAGGGCCTCACCCTAGATTTGGAATTTATGCTATCTCAAGGGATATTTCAAGTGTGGAAACAAATAATTAACAAAATATGTCAATGTTGTGTATCATTAATAGTGTACTTTAACTTACCTTCTAGTCTCTTAAATGTATGGTCCACTTCCCAGACCGATTCTCCTAGTTTATGCTTAATCTCTATCTTTTCATTCATAAATTGGTCTTATGAACATGGATTCTGAAATTAATTTATTAACTATATATTCACATTTGCTATAGGTGTAAGTCTTCCAGTTGTATTATTTGTTGAGATATCCATGTACCAATCTAATGCACGGTCTGTAAAAGTGATTTCCAGCTGTGCAACTTTTGTATCCTCGTCTGTAATTTTCTTTGCTCCCCATATCTTCTCATAGATGAACAAATGTTTTTCTGGGTCATCTGAACCATCCGCTCATAACTCTGGTAACATTATAGTTCGATCTTGTCTTTCCATTGTGAAATTTGTTGAACTACCACCTCCACGTGGTCTAGATACTTGACCTCTACTTTTTGAACTTGCACTTATGCTACTAGACCCTCATCCTAGAAAAATTCTTATACCGCTAATCACTTATTGGTTAACTTCTTCTTCTTCAGTTGTCTTAGTCGCACATGGGGTTGTGGGTTCCACACTAATTAAGATCTGGAATGGAGAACCTTTTTTTGTGTTGGACCGAAGAACTTTGGTTTTCCTCTCATATGTGACACACAAGATATCCTCAATATTCCTAGAGGCATCAAGATCCTCTACCTATTCCTCATCATTTTCCAATCCCTCTCGCTCTTCTACAAACCTCTTATTCTTATTTATCCTATACTAGTAGGATCATCTGTTGCACATCACCCTTGCATACCTTGTAATTTCCCTGTTTTGTTCATCATCCATCATGATGGGGTCCATTTCCTCCTTACTATAACTACTCTTCAAATCCTTCTACATTTCTCAGATCTTCCTTAGTGCTTCTCCCAACTCCCCCATGTGCGCAAATTGATTTAGTTGTCTGATTCCATGATTATCACACATTTATCATGTAATAATATCTTGATCGATGTGTATAGATTCCTAATATACCTCCCTCTAGGTCCCTTCAAGAAATCATTCTCTACAATAGTATATGACTTCGTTGTATCTATTGCAATCTCATTCTATTATGATATTCAACAAATCCATTTATTCATTCATTCATAATATTTATTTTTCATACATATTCTAGTGAAAATTGCAAGTAAATCCATTCATTCATCGATCTAACTATTCAATCATAACTGCAGAAAGAGTAAAACATTCAAACACATTGCACACGAGGTTTTACTGTAGTTCACCCCCACTAGGGCTACGTCCACAAATATATTCTACTTCTTTTCTTATTCATCAAAAGGAACTGTGTGCATTACATCCTAGTAGAGAGTAGTGAGGCGAACCATTTGCACCAAGCTCCACATCCTATGACCTGACCCTCAACTACTTCAACCTCATCCAAGCTCGAAAACTCTCAAAACAGACTTCAACTCCAAGAAGATGCTTGAAGTACTCAAAACAGTGACACAAAGATCTCACAAAGCATGGATGGGATACATAGATCATTCATTTTACCTTTTATATTACAAAAATGGGTTAAACCCCTACAATATAACTCCAAAATCCTAACCCTAACATGGCTATCTTTTTCCACATCTGCGTCGGATTTCCGCAAATCCTTCTACACATGTTTCTTTTCCTAAAATATGGCACACTCTCCTTGTTTCCCCAATCTACCTCATTGGTTGTGTTTTTCTCCAAAAAATGCATGCTCCAACACATCAATAGAGCCCTAAAGTAAGGAGAGAGGTTACTATGAAAAAGTATATAAACACCTCAAGGATTCTCTTGTAAACATACACACTAACATTGAATATATATCTTATGAATCTCATGGTTTATAGGAGGTTAAATATGACGTCAAATATGAAGTTATGAAGGAATTTTGAAGGTGAAATTCTCAAAGTTGCATAAACTATGAGTAACACTAGTTTTTGAGGAATTTGTGAGTTGTAGATCAAAAGGGCATGTATGCATGTAGGCTACAATCGAGAAAAGAGGAAATATCCATGGGTAGTAGTAAAGGAAGTAGTAGATCTGTGAAAATATTGTGAAAGGGTGAGAAGAGATGTTGGTACCTAGTTGCTAAGGACCATGGAAGAAGTTACATGTCAATATTATAGAGTATCAAGTCAGCTATAGGATCAAAGGTAAGTTTTAAGAGTTACATTTATGTGATTATATATTATGCTTGGTGATGGGATGGTACATGCTTGAGAGGCATTGACACATTCTTGAGGCACGTCGTAGGTGCATGCAAGTTGAGGTGTATTTGTTGAGGTACATTGTTGGTGCATGTATTGGTTATATTGGTACATGGTGTATGTCATGATTGAGTTATATGGTATATGGTTGAGACACTTGTTATGTTTCATGGTTKATACATGGTATGGTACATGTTTGATAAATACAATTTGATGATRCATGTTGTGGTATATGGTTGATGCTTGGTATGGTAYAGGTGTTGGTGCATGGGAGATGCACGTGTTGTGATATAGGTTGATGGTTTAGTACATGCTTGTTAGAGGAATGTGTTGGTGATATTTGACATTTAGTTGAGAGGTGTCCTTGGTGTATGGTCCATGTGAAATAAYYYGATTAAGTATCGGTGATAGTCACAGGTTGGACAGKTTGATGTGATAGGTTGTATGCAGCGACAGGATGACATGTTACAGGTTGATGCGGYAGTGATAGTGTTAGTTCCATTGATTGTGGTAGTGAAATTTGATCTACACTTATATTTTAGGGAGTTTATATGGGGAAAGGAAAGGGAGATGTATCCTCCTTTCAGTTGGAGCCGAATAATTAGGCAGTTGGAGCTTCCTTCAGGTTGGATCCTAACAACTAGGTGGTTGTTTCCATCTTGTATTTAGAGCCAAAGAACTCAAGGGGTTGTATCCTTTTTCTGGTTGGAGCTAGAGAATTTAGAGAGTTGTGGATTCCTTTGGGTTGGAGCCTTTACATAGGGGGTTGTGGCCTCCTTCCAGTTGCAGCTGGATAATTTGGAAGTTTGTGCTTCCTATGAATTAAATATTAATATATATAAGAAATCATTTTGTGGTTTTCTCCCATTTGGTTTTTCACGTAAATATTGGTGTATTGTGTTCTTGATATGATGTTGATGTGGTGTTTCTTATGATTATGATATATATGTTGAATTCAATAATAGATAATACATTGATGATAAATTGTTGAACATTGTTGATAAAGTGAAAGAATATATATATTGTGGTCAAATTTGGTATAAAGTTCTCATATTGATTCACCCCCCTCTTAGTATTCCAATATTTTAAATTCCGAATGTCAAGAGTAAATTCGTGGAATATGCATAAGACAAGTTTGTATTTTCCTATATTATCTTGCTCCATTCCTTATTTATATATGGCTACTTTAACTCTCTTTATCTAATTATCGTGGTGTGTGCCATGCTAGGGTACTCCAATTATTTGTGCTAAAAGTCACCCACAAATGAGAATCACTCTCTTCAGGTATAACATACTATTAATCTCTATTTTTATCAATAGTAACATGCATTGTTAATTTTATATTTATTTCACCATGTCTTAAGTGGAGAACAATCTCACAATACATGTATGTATTTTCTGTACACAAAATGACTCAACAATGATTACAATGAAATAGTTTATTATTTGGATGATGAATTGGATATCCCCATTCATATCCATGATTAAAATTTAGTGATTATTGTGTGTGTGTGTGTGTTTCCAACATTAGATACGATTGTATGAACCCTACACACACACTTATACACACCGAACTCTAATCACATTGCCACTACATGGATTCATGTGAATTGATACCAAATCTCATAGTCATATAAAATTTTAATTTAACCATACATTATGAAAGGTATATCATATGATTCCTCATGGTACTCAAACTTGGGTTTTCACTTATCCTCAGCTAGTTTGAGATCACCACGTACTTTCCACCTATGTCATACATTAATTATTCCCTACCAAATATATATTAACTCTTATTTTAACCATTGTTTACACAAGATTTATAATAATGAAGTTGAGTTAACCACTATTTGAGGTTACAACCAAACTTTGTTCCATTACTATCACAATTATTTCCATTGTTAGTATTATCAAGTTTTTAATACAACATGGAAATATGAGACCATCCTATAATCATTCCATTATATCATTGGGGTTTGGTCGTTCACCTAAGGGATTTGATCTCTCTATTCGATCGATGGTTTTTTCATTTCCCTCTCATAGTCACAGAACTCTTCATCCCAAGATGGAATGATTCCAAGGTTTTCAGTAATATTTTGATGATTATTGGACAATATTTTATAGATTTTACCTTACGTTTTAATTCCATGATCCAAAAAATATTAAGTTACCAATCTAACCATTAGTATTTCTTTGATTACAAATCTTTTTCAATTTCCAACATATTTAAAATGACAGTGCATCTTGCATTGTTATGTGATTAGCTTCGTTTAATTAAACTCTAATTCTTGTGAAATTACTTTCTTAATCCAATGTTCATAAGTAATTTGTGAGGTGATAAAGGAGAAATGAAGAGAAAACAATATCAATGAAATCACACAAAAATTGTTAACAAAGTTCACAAGAATTCCTAGCTACATCTTCGGGTCTAATCCCAGTAGTGAGAGTTCTCTTCATTAATATCAAATCATTTAAGAATACAAAATAAAGACTTACATATCAACTCCTTAAATAAACAAGACATACCAAGAAATACTTTCAGATCCACAACTCTATGAAATAAACAAATATCACCAATAGATTCTGCAAAGAATTATAAGACATTCGAGTATAGAATCGGCTATGCTTGGATCAACATCATGGGATCTGGAAGCACTTTTTTTATTGGATACTCAAACGAAAAAAAATAATTCAAGTTCAGACTACTCATGAAATTATACAACTTTTTATTATAAAGTCGACCCAATTCTGAACAGGCCCTCAGGACCCCTGTTTGGCACAAAATCCAATGTTGTGTCTCGTCAGGACCATACTGTCTCGATTTTCGTGAAAAAAATTCCTCTCCATAAATTTTACGTTCAGCTTCTCCAACTTAGAAACAGATGACATATTCAAATTCCTTGGAAAATTTTGTAACTTTTGAGTATAAATTTGATAGGGATCTAAATAGGATCTCATAACCTCCCCTTCGCACAAATTATAATGATGTGCTTTGCAGAGTCCGTATCATCTCAATTTTCATGTCAAAATTCCTCTCTAGAAATTTTCTTTTCAACTGATCCAACTCAAAAATAGATGATTGATTCACACTCCTTGTGAAATTATGCAAAATTTGACTATAAAGTTGATAGGATTCTAAATAGGCTCTCGAGACCTCCCCTCGGCACAAATTCTAATGCTGATATGTACAGATTCCATACCATCTCTATTTGTGTGTAAAATACCTCATTTTCATCTATTTTTTTCCCATTTAAAAAAGGAAAATTATGCCAAATTTGTGAGATTTCTCCAGATTTGGAGGATTTCCACAAGATTTAGAGGTATCTGCCAAATTTGGTGGAATCCACTAGACCACCCTGGACTTATAGAAGGTGCCACATGGTGCCTTCTAATTAGGCCACATCCCAACCTATGATTGGTTGGCACTACTTATTGGGTTATTGACATCACCTGTTGATTGGGCTATTGACGTCACTTATACTCATGATGAACTCATCCTGTACAAACGATGGTGTCAAATCATCCTGTACATATGATGGCATGATATTGCCACATCACTCTACTAATGATGATTCCATATTGTATGGATGTTGACATCATCTTGCCACATTTTAACACCCATGTTTCCCCCAAATTGTAATTAATCATTAATCGAGATCCCCATGCTATGCCATGGGAACAATGTAAATGTATTATTTTTTGAATTTCCAATAAATAACTATGGGGGTGAATCCTTGAAGTACTGTCCATGATATCACTAGAGTAAAGAGTGAGAAAACTATGGAGAGGGTTCATTATGTGTATGACCCCAAATTCTCCTTTTTGAAAATAATAAAACTCATCCGGATTCCAAGGAAAAATTAGTTAATGAAAGAAGAATTGGTGGTTGAACCATCAACCACCCCCATGAATGGAAGCATGGTATGGATGAGGATACAAGAGGCTATCAGCTTGAAGTACCATAGAGTCTTGTAGTATCGGGATGACCCAATCTTCCTTTTGACAGAAGGAACAAGATAGGTCAAGAACCATCCTATGAAAGGCATGCAAAATGAATACATGAAAAGCCATAAAAGAAGGAGACACAAGGGAAAAGAGGTGCACGTGAAGCTCTCCAAAGAGAAGGAGAGACATCAGAAAAGAGTGCATGCACAAAGAGGAACATGCGATCTGTATATGCAGAAGAAAATAGGAAGGACACGAGCTTGATCCTGAGGAAGCATCTGATAAATCTTGCAGAGATGTTGTGACATAGAGAAGGTATCTGAGAAATGGAATAATTCCCTAGTGATATCATATCTTGGCACAGGGGTGGCTAGATTGATAAGAATGAATTCCTCTAATCCTATGGTTGGGTGGAAAGGAAAATACCCACAGTTGTTTGGTTGGATGAAACTTGTAATAGATAAGTACTTCCTATACCCTGTGCACTTAAATTGGATTGTATGATTTGTATATTTGTGATTGTGATACATGGTGCCTCTCATGAAACTAATGGCCATAAGGAATACTCTTCTTCTCTAAACCATTGTATTAGAATGGTTGTAATATGGAAATTTTTGGCTTTGGGCTGGTTGGAAAGTCTACAAGGTGTTTTCCCAAGGAATAACATCACAGTTCTGGAGTCGGGGAAGACTCTAAGGAACTGCTACAGTCCTGTTGATCCCTTGGAAATATCTTTTTTCCGAATTAGAGCTTAATATATGTAAAAGGAAGGTGCTTCCTTCAAACTATTTTCCCAAGAGACCATAGAACCATTGCCACAACCTTAACCAAATGTCGGCTATGTGTAGAGCCTATAGCCTGAGATTCATTAGAGGGTCCATTTGACTAGGGTCTAGGAACACTGCGCTAGTCCAAAAGGAGCTAGCTCTTATTATCTTTGGAACTACAGGAGATCGAAGCTCTGAGATGTTAAAACTTCACAACCTCCAAAACTCCTAAATGACAAAGTCACGAAGTGATGCGGGTTGTATATATGAGGATGCACAACAACTATCCCAACCATTAGATCTACACCATAGTCAGCTCAACATTGACCACTTTAGGAGAATAGATGTGTTGTAACACCAAAACTATTGAATCCTGGAGTTTCAAAGTATTGTCGACCATCTATCTTCAGATCCTTTGGGATTCCTCTTAGCCATTAGATTGAGCCTAGTGAAGGGGTAACACTAAGTACTATGGTGACGTACCACCTAGATATAATAGAGGTTTTCTAATGTCAACAACTCTCGAATGCCAAATTTACGAATTGATATCAGTCATGGATCTAGGGAGTCCATTGAGAACCCCACTTAACTGTCCATCGTTAAGGACACATGTCACTAGATCCTATAATCTGGGGACTTAGCACTACGTGAGGAATATGGAAACTAAACACCAAAACTCTCGAATGTCAAAGTTGCAAAATTTTGTGAGTCATTGATCTGGGGAGTCTATTGAGGACCCTTCTTGACCCTCTAATCAACCAGTGGAGGGTTTCGCATATGGTACTTCGAAGAAGTGCCACTTCGAATGAATGGAGTTGTTGTAGAATCAAAAACTCCAAATGTAGAACCTGCATTGTAACAAGAGTCGTCGATCTGAAGAGACTTCGGGACGACTCGTGACCATTTGATCTAGATGTTGGTTAACTTGACACTGACCTACTCTGGGAACAAGCTGGAGACTACACGACCAAACCCCCAAAGGCCGAAGTGATGAAGTGACGGGGACCATTGATTTGAGGACACATTGGATCCCTCTTCAATCATTGGATATACTCCATGGTCCATTTGGATTTGAACTAATATGAGAGTAAGGAGAGGATTACACCATGAAACTCCCAAATGTCAAAGTTGTGAAGCAACGAAGGCCATAGATTCCAAGGTCAACGTGGATGCATCTTGACCCTGAAATAAAAGGGGTTGGAAGGTTGTCAGTCTGAGGTGACATGGTGTCCTGACCTCACCCAAGGTGATGTGGAAAAAAAATTTAAGTGCCACATGTCACTTTGATTTACGTTTATTGTAGACCCTATGCGCCCATTAACACATGACACGTGTCACCCACTGTAGGGGTCATGTGTCCCCTCTACCTTTCCCCATGTCACCCTAGCACTTACCTAATTGTTCCATATGGCGGGAGGAGTATTTGGGACCAACTGGTACTTACCTCCACATATAGTATGTCACCACGTGTGAGGGTGGACCCTTCGAGAGTCCAGGAGTTTAGGACTCTAGAGGTTTGGAATGCTGCATCGTGGGTAAATCAAAAGTCCCAAAGGTTGAAGCTATGTGGAGAGATTCTATAACTTCAAAAGTCTAGGAGTTTGGGATTCCAAAACTTTGAAATTCCGGGAATTTAGGATTTCTGGAGACTTTCAATGTTAGAGCATATTCTCCCAAAAGGCCCGAAATCTGGAGCTATGTGGAAGTGCCTCATGAGTCTGGGATTCTGGGGCTCCAGATAATTTGTGCTCAGAAAGGAAAAGGGGTATTCAGTACTGAAGTGCCGAATGACGAACTCCCCAGTAGCTTATGTTTCAAATGAATATCAAATCATGTTTTTGGATTGAATGGTGGATGGACTTCCACCGTGGATGTAGGAGATTGAGGATGGTACAGATTGGATGGATCCACGTGGATGTCATGTGGCCCTCAACCAATGAAAACCCAAAGAACTTAGGGAAGCCATAACATGTAAACTAGAGGTCGGTTTTGATCCTGGTAGCAGTCGTTAGAAAGATATGATTGAGTAGACAAGGAATGAGACCTCAGAAAGAATATTCTATACATTTAAGGAAAGTGAAATTTTGATGCCCCATCCCTATAAAGGGCGATTAGGAGTCGGGTGTGTTACAAATCAGTATCAGGGCATGGAAACAACACTTGGCCTAATTGGGCTCATGCACGATTCATATAAAAATATTATTGAAGGACTTCAAGGAGTAACACCCTATCTTACCGCATTCCTAAGAGGCTTAGTTAAACCTCTACCAAAGAGAGGAATGAAACATGCTGATGTTGATAGATGTTTTCGAAATATTCACTACATGTTGCTAATGTTTCGAAATAAAGAAGTTGACTTCACCTTGCAATTGTACATGTTATTGTAAAGTCATAATATTAGGTTACCAAGGCTAATATGAGCTTGTTGATAATATTACTGCCGAATAGAAATTTTATGCATATGTTCCTTGAGTAGAAGGATGTAGATTAAAATTCACTTGAGATTTTACCCAATGATATTGAATCATGATAGACGGTGGAATAAGAATATTATCACTTCTTTGGGAAGTGATAGCCAATCCTACAGAAGTAGGATTATACTGATGGGAACTAATAGAAAAACTTGGATGTAAATGGATTGAAAGGATCCATAGCAGTAATAACTACTTCTTCAATAAAGGATTAAACCTTGTATATGTGTATGATCTCTCATGATCAAAGGATTGAGGGAAATGGTAAGGTAAAATCACTTGACCCATAATGAATGAAAACTATTGTTGGAAGAACCCATTAAGAAAGCAAAAGGCACCCTATAGATTGAGAACAACTTTCATGAAGGTAGGAGTGAAGTGACAAGAGCGAGCTCAAAATATCATGGTTGTGCTAGGGAAATGTGTATCCTTATTAACTTAAGGATGTGTCTATGAAAGAGGAATGAGTCTGGTGACCATTCTCTGAAAAGAGAGTTCATGCACAACTCTTGGGTTTCGAAGGGAACTTAGAAATGGAATTTTGTTTATGGATACAGGAATTGTTGGGAAGTGTTTTCCTAATCAAGTTGGTAAACATAATTGTAGAAATATGGAGTGATTGAGTGATAAATCACAACATCCTCCCTTGCTTGGTGAATAAGAAACTAATCTATTATAATTCCTATGGGAGGAGGAGAGTGACCTTTGTCCCTAGCTATAGGAAGAATTCTAGGTGTAATGGTTAAGACTAATTATCATTTAAATATACTCTGGAGTTCTGAACTGGAATACTTAGTAAGTAACATACTTCAAAATTGTATTTAGGATTTAAGGAAATACTCCAAATGTTATTAGACATTAAAATTTACTATAAATAAGGTAAAATGGTTGATTAAATGTTGATCCTGAATGTGGTAAAGGAAGTGTTGAGGAACTTCTATATGCCTAGTGGATCACATTGACATCTATAGGTGGATGGAAGCCATATGGATATGGCTTGGTATACTCAGATAGCTATAAGAGGGAGTTTAGGAATAAATTCCCTTGAAAATATATGTTGACCAAGAGTGAATTGAGGCATGAAGAAGAGACCATAAGAGGTTATCTTATTTCCTTAAGTGACACAATAACTACCCATCTGAATTTTGAATTATGGAAGGTTTTTACAGTAGAAAGGAAAAAGGTGACCCTTGTTTGTTATTTCCATGTATAAGGGGAAACATCAGTATGAATTATGACTGGGAGACTAGTCATAGGAGTGATTGTAATATGTCACTAAAGAACACTAATATTAGAACTAAAATATCAATGTAAAAAAGGTGAAAAGTTGCACCTACGTATATGTGTATACAAGATTAAAAGAATAATATGACTGCAAGCCCTCAACTGAGAGGGAAGCTCAGACTTGAGTGTATCTATGAGAATTTTCATAAGGATGGAATCAATATCCTTGGGAGAAGGATCTAAAAGTATAATATGTCCATGTGTATGTATGATGTAGAGAAGGTGGAAGCAATGAGCTTGCATGGTGAATGTTTGGGATGTGTGTGTGTATGCTTGAGTGCATGGGTTTAATGCATTGTGAGGTTCCTTGATATGAAGAATGATATTAATATCAAATACATATTAGTGATATTAAATGTGCAAGTGATGCACATGTATGATGTAAGAATATATGTATACTAAAGGAACGATATGCCTTCTTGGATGAGTGAAATGTGAGGAAAGCATTGCACTTTACAAGATTAAATGAATACCATGGATGCATGGTTGATTCCATTCCGAGAAGTCATGAAAGCTCCATTTTGAATGATAGATTAAGGGGAATGTGCTCCATTTCCTTAGGAAAATCTATTATAAATAGACAAAAGAGTAAATGAGCAAGGATGATCAATTGTCATGATAAGAGGCATATGATTATGCATATGGCTAAGTATGTCATATATGTAAGTTAACAAAACAATGAATATGTGTAGATGCATAATCTAGATTCATAAAAAAGATGCATGTGTATATTCAATATGAAATATTTAGTAGAAGGTTGAAGCTAACTCAAAGTTGGGGCCATCACAGATAGTGAAGGATATGCAATAAGGAAGTTGCATGCTGAAGGAGTTCCAAGTGGAGGAATTGTGTGAAGACTATGTCGGGGGAACACTGGGATGCAAGCCTATATATATATATATAAGAATCATGGATTACATTCTAAAACATCGTGAATGAATGTGACCGTTCTGATAATTGAATGGTAATGTGAAAAATACACAGGTACATGATTCATTATGAACAAAAAGTATGCTAGTAAAGCATGCTAATGTATCCAAAAGGTTAGGGTGAAGCCTAACCAAGGCTGCTCAAGGAATAGAGCAGTTGTGGGAAATAGTAGAGTTGGAAAAGGGACAATAAGTAAGTCATTTTGAATGAATATTCTTGGTTGAAGCCATGTTAAGAAAAGGCAGTGAGGCCTTGGAATAACTCAGTTGGATTGAAGGTCCTAGACTGTGTAGATGGAGTTGGGAAAAGGGAAGAGCCTTAACTCCTTTCTTGTTGTATATTATGTTTTTCTCTGGGACAATAAAATTGGTATGCTGATGAAAGTAAATGTTTTGACACCATAATGATGACAGTTGTATGACTGTGGAAATAATTGAGAATTTCTTATGTTGCACTCATGAAAGCATTAAGGATAATGTGAAGAAGTGCATAGAGATATGTTAGGGCATATTTGAAAATTGTTTTATTGATATAAAATCTATGATACTTTCATTTTTATTTTACAAGATGACTAACATATTTATGATGTATGTCATGTGCAGAGATAAATTGGAGTTGTTGAGAAAGATAGTTTCCAATGGTGGAAAACCTCAAGCAAAGGATGACTATAAGAAGGTTGTTGTTAAAAGATTGTTGAAAGGACTTTAAAAATCCCCACAAAGCACCATTGATGAGGTAATATCATAGAGGGTGCTAGCAGTAGAGCATGCATAAAAATATCCATACCTATGTGGCATAAGGCATGAAGGAATTTGGTAAGAATCCCTTATAAAAATATTTCATTATCCTAAATATATGTAAATAATTATGAGTGGCTATTGTATGCTATTGCTACCCAAGAGAGGTAAGATTCAGGAAAGAAGAATTTGAACAATAGAGAGAGGAAGTATATGCTAGTCAAGGATGAGTTATAGTCCTTGCAAGAAAACACATGAGTAAATAGTACCATGGGTACAATGAAAAATCTAGGGAGATTGACAATAAATTTTCGCATAGTTAGCACTTTGCATGGAATTGCTTTGAGGAAATGCATGTTTTCATAAAGGGAAGAAAATGGATTTTCCATTGAGGAGGGAGGACCATCCAATATTTTACTTACATTGTATAGGTGTTAAAGAAAAGAAAATGTGTGTGGCCATGAGTATTGGCACCCTGGTTACTAATGAAGGAAGAATGCTTGGTTGCATTCAAGAGAAAATTTTGGTCTCATATGTGTTGATTTGGGATCATGATCAACATGTAGTAGGAAGTACAGTCATGTTGCAAAAATGAACGAGAATGAATAATCCCTATGGTGAAGAGGTTGGTTAATATCCAACACACCATGGAAACATGTTTGTCATAAAGTGTGGCAAAGTTTAAATCCATGCAAGGTTGCATTGGGTGTGAATGTGGCCATGAATATTGACACATTGATTAAAGACATTTGATATTTAAATTGCATTTGGAAAATTTAGTATGTTGAAAGGGTGCATACATAAATAATGATATTTCCTTTTTTTGTATCCTTGAATAGATGAAAATTATTTGGACTATTAGTAAGCATAGTTTTGAAAATATAAATTTCATGAAAACTAACAGTTTGCTTGGATTTGGAATGTGGAATTTACAGGGAGAAAAGGGTCTTGGATATGGTAGTATTGTAAGTCCATAAGGAAGATCACTTGCATGTTGAGATAGTTACTATGGGGAAGAAGGTCCCATATTGGCAAATCTGGTTCATGTGCGGAACATATATGAAAACAAATGTGGAATGTGGAAATCTATGGGTAATAGATTTGCAAGAAAATTCTGAATTTGAAATTATGATAATATATCATAATTTATGTATACCTTTGATACAATTGAAATGAAAAGATCTATCTAGGGAGGATATATGAAGGTTGTCAAGCATGAAATATGGCTATTGTTGAGACATGAAAACCCTATGGTAATTCACGATTGCCATAAAACATGTTTTGTTGTGGTAACACAAGCCTGAGGGATGCCTTGGTAGAGAAAGTCTGAGGGACGCCTCGACTGTAAGGCTCAATGAAGTCTCTGGAATTATTTTTGTGCGAGAAAGCCTTCGTAGGAAAAGATGGATCGCTTGAGGAACTGTATAGTAGAGAAGGGGATGCCCGAGCGTAGGCCTGGAGGGAGAATAACCACAAGGAAGAGGAGACTTTGATAATTCTTATACATTATTGATTGGGATCATGCACACAATAGGGTATATCCAGGAAAAAAAGTGAGCCCAGATAACAAAAAATTTATGTGGATACAAATCCATGAACTTCACAGATGAGTATTGTGCTGAGTTATAAAAAAATTCTCAATTTTTTATGCAACAATAAACTGTTTTTGCATGAATCTATGATTAATATGCTTGTTTGATGCAGGAGCATCGCCAACTCATCAAGCGAGCCAGCACATCAAGCGGAGATCAGCTGGATAAAAAAACCCAAATTTTTGAAGCGCTTTGGGGATTGTAGCGCAAGCCTTTAATGAACCATTTATGAAGGTGCATTTGTATATTGTATTGGACCTTGAGCCTTTAAGATCTCGTCCTTTGGTAGATGGGAGGCATTTAATCTAGTTAATGCTGGTAGATAGGATTTTAAGTCTAGATTTGATAATTTAGAGTTCGAGAGGGAAAACGGATATAGACACCCTCCTTTGTACATTGAAACATTAGCCTGAGCATTATTGAATAGAAGCATTCAGGAAAAGAGAGGAGAAAGCAGAGAATATTGTATGAAGAACACCCATGTACAGGCATTTGAATTAATAGAAGAAGTTCTGATTCAAAATCATGGCTGGTGTTATTTCTCTGTGCATATTGTGTATGTGCTCATGAATGTTTGCTTTCTTGATATGTATTTGTTTTGTATATGTTGTGCATGTGATTTCATGTTTCAAATTGAAGTCTGAAAGGGAGATGGAATGAGTTTCAATTGTTTCTCTATCTGAGCCAGGAGATTCCTGCAAGGTGTGCAATTGAATTCATCCGCAAGGAGTGCGTTGATGAGGGTTCAGTAGTCTAACTCTTGTTCTCATCCACCCAGAAGTGGATAAGGTCGTTGAAGCCGTGCAAGGAGTGCGTAGGATGAAGAAGAAGTCTCAGTGGTGAATCTGAGAAAAGGGAATCAAAGACTACTTCTGCAAGAGTTGCACAGAGTCGAAGGGATTCAACACTTGAGAGTTGTTGAACGATCGTCGTGAAGAGCGCGTGCAGGTTCCTCTGAAAGAGTCAGAGTGGGGAAGCTCAAGAGGAATAGACCTTTGAACCCCTGAAGACTAAGTGCAGGGAAGTTTCCATGGGAAGACGAAGGAAAGCGTCGCAGGTTGGCGAGCGAGCAAACGAGTCTCGTGGAGAGACACTTCTTTATTTCGTAGAATCCTCAATGGGAGAATGGATGGATGAAATCTTTGGAAGATATTTCACGAAGTTCTGAGAGCGGTTGGATCTCCCAGAGGTGCAAGGTAGTTACAATGTAGGCGTGGAGAGGATTCAAAGCTCAGGAGGGGCATCACTGTTGATCCAAGTTGGTTAGGGCTATTGGATTGTTCACGAGATCACCTATAAAGACCTCATGAGGAAGGTGTCCTAAGTTTTCTAAGGAGAGTCACGAGATTGCGAGAAAACGAGATCTCGACTACTCCGAGGATAGCATGGGTCCACAGGAGTTAGCAAGGGGACAGGTGGCACCTCACATCTCAGAAGCTCAGAAGTGGAAGGGTTGAGAAATTGGTGTTAAAGGGAACGAGGTTGCGAGGGCAGCGAAGTGGCGAGGAGGCTAGGATTCGTCCATCTAAGAAGGATAGGTGGAGGAGATCTAGGGATCTCGCGAAGTAGGGAGATCGCAAGGTGAAAGCATAAGTAGTGAGTACTCAAATTCATGAGGATGCGAGGCGCGAGAAAGAGGATAGTCGTTGGATTAGGATCGCGGGAGGACCATTGGATCTGCACGTGGGCTCGTACATCGGAACCTCGCGAGAAAAGGCTCGAGGACTTGGCCATGGAAATCACAAAGTTATGAGGGAGCGAGGTCGTGAGTTTCGGCACCTCGGATCTTGAAAGTTGACGGGGAAGTTATTCAACCTCGCGAGTAGTGAAGTTGCGAGGGAGCGAGGTAGTGATAGCACGGAAGTCCCAAGAGAAGTGACAGGTGTGGACAGGTCAAGTCACACGTGTGCATCGGAGTTTCGGTACCTCAGGTATCGGAGGTTGGAAAACCAAAAGTTTGGTATCGCGAGTAGATAAATCCCTCCAAGAAAAGTCAACGATTTGACTGACCATCGGGTCTCAGGGATCCGAGAACTCAGTGTTCAACCTTTGAACTCGCGAGGTCATGAGTTCTGATGCTTCGAGAAGTTAAGGAAGGGGATCGCGTGACGAAGAGAATCTGTGGGTAGGAAGATTCCCGATAGGGAGTTAGGAGAACCTTTGGGTTCTTCGGGCCGAGAAGAGAGGAAGGTCCTGTGTGAGCGGACGTGCCCATGAGGGTGGGGTGCGTTTGCATCAGAGTGGTATCAAAGCAAGTCTCTGTTTGTATACTTTAGACAGAGGGAGAAAGAGGAAGAAAGTAGCACTCTGATACGTGCACCAAGTGGTATCAGAGAGAGAAAAGTTCTCTGTTTTCTGTAGCAGGGAAGAAAAGAAAATTTCATCATGCCACCAAGGAGAGAAAGACAATCACCCGATCCAGAGGATAGGGGAAAACCGAGAGGAAGAGGGAGACAAGCACAAAATATAGAAATGGAGAGGCAGATATGAGATCTCAAATCGAGATTAGAAGATATGGAAGCAGCGCAGAGATGCACAGCCAGTGCTGGAGATCTGAGTGACTCCGAAGGCGAAGTTGAAATTGAACAACAAGGAGAAGTTGCAGCCGAAGATGCAGCCAACGAGCGATTAATTAAATCTATCGCCCGGATGAGTTCGAAGACAAAGATGGACATTCCAGTTTATGAAGGGAGTCTGGATGCAGAGGAGCTATTGGACTGGATCCGAGCTCTTGACACCTACTTCGATTATGAATACATCGAAGAGGATAAGAAGGTCAGGCATGTTGTTACCAAATTGAAGGGACACGCAACATTATGGTGGGATGAGCTTCAGGAAGATAGACGTTCCAAAGGTAAACAAAAGATCAAAAGCTGGGATCGAATGATTGCAAATATGAAGGCAAAGTTCATCCCAAGAGATTATCAAATCACACTGTTCAAGAGAATGCAGAACCTAAGATAGAAGATGATGACAATAAAAGAGTATACAGAGGAATTCTATAAGCTAAATATCAGAGTAGGTCATCGAGAGAGTGACAATGAAAAAGTCGCCAGGTATATGAATGGCTTGAGATACGATATCCAGGATGAGATGAGTATGACGACCATCAAAACGGTGGAGGATGCATATCAGATGGTGTTGAAAGCTGAGGAAAAGATGAGCCGTAAGCCAGGACAGCGAGGGCGAGGTAGGAGCCAGCCAAAATGTAAGTCATTTTCCCAAGATAGGTTCTATAAATCCAAGGACGAATGGAAGAAGCCTCAGACTAGAACAGAAAGAGGTGGAAGTTCACAACAAGGCCAACACACTAAACAACGAAGGCAACAGACAGAACAGAGTGGAGGATACGCTGATAATAACACATTTCCTTGTACCAGAGATAGAGGAAGAGGTATAGGTAGAGTCATCACATGCTTCACATGTGGAAAGAATGGACAAAAGGAAGTTGACTATCCAGATAAGAAGAAGGACGGAGGAGAATCTCACATCCCTGAGGCACAGAGGTGAGATGCTGAGGCAAAATACGTAGAAGATGGAAGGTCGTTGATGATGCGTAAGGTTATCTTAACACCCAAGAAGGAGGTGGAGGACACAGCTCAAAGAAGCCGAATTTTCAGAACCACATGTAAGACCAAAGACATGAAGTGCAAGGTTATTGTGGATAGAAGAAGCACATACAATCTTGTTTCAACCGAGATGGTGGAGAAACTAGAACTGGAGACAACTGATCACCCGAGTCCATATAAAGTCTCATGGCTATAGAAGGGACACCAGGTAAATGTCACTAAACAATGCTTAGTTGACATCAAGATAGGAGGATACAATGATAAAATACTCAATGATGTTATTCCTATGGATGTATGTCATTTATTGCTAGGCAGACCATGGCAATATGACAGGAACATAGTTCATGATGGGAAGATGAATACGTATACTTTGGAGAAGAATGGAAGAACACACATGTTACTTCAGATAGAAGATAAGGAGGTGAAACTAGAAGTGAACAACATGGTACTTCTCATGAGTGGGAAGGAACTTCTGGAAGAAGTAAAGAAGAAGGAAGATCCACAATTCTTTGTGGTCAGGAAACCGAAAATTGTCTTGACCAGCACAAGAGTGGATGACTTGCCGGAAGAAATTCAGGAACTGCTGGAAGAGTTCATTGATATTGTGGTAGATGAATTACCCCATTTGTTGCCACCAATGAGGAGTGTGAGTCATCATATAGACCTCATACCAGGAGCCAGTTTGCCAAACAAAGATACGTATAGGTTGACACCGCAGGAAAAATGAAGAGGTTAAAAGGCAGGTACAGGAACTGTTAGATAAAGGATTGATCAGGGAAATTTTAAGTCCGTGTGTCGTTCCAATGGTATTGAGTCCAAAGAAAGATGGAGGATGGAGAATGTGCACTGATTCCAGAGCCATTAACAAGATAACCATCAGGTACAGGTTTCCATTGCCATGGATGGATGACTTGATGGACTGTTTAAGTGGAGCCAAAATTTTTTCAAAGGTTGATTTGAAAAGCGGATACCATCAGATTCGCATGAGGGAAGGCGATGAATGGAAGACAACCTTCAAAACCAACGAAGGGTTGTATGAGTGGCTAGTCATGCTGTTTGGCTTGACGAATGCACCAAGTACCTTCATGAGGTTAATGAATGAAGTTCTAAAGGAATTCATTGGTAGGTTTGTCATTGTTTATCTAGATGACATATTGATTTTCAGCAAAACAAAAGAAGAACATCTGAAGCATTTAGCTGCAGTAATGAAGAAGCTACAGCAAGAGAAGTTGTTGATCAACATGGGGAAATCTTCATTTATGAAGACAAAACTCATTTACTTGGGGTTTGTCATATCGGCAAATGAATTAAAGATGGATCCAAGTAAAGTGGAGGTAATTAAAAATTGGCCATCACCGAGGAATATTTTCAAGGTGAGGAGTTTTCATGGATTGGCTAGTTTCTACAGAAAATTCATCAGGAATTTCAGTGGAATTAGCGCAACAATGATGGATACTGTCAAGAAAATACATAAATCTTTTCATTGGACTAAAGAGGCAAAGAAGAGCTTCAATATGTTGAAGCGGAAGATCACAGAGCAACCAGTTTTGGTGTTGCCATATTTCCTGAAGACGTTTCAGGTGAAATGTGATGCAAGTGGCTTTGCCATAGGAGCGGTCTTGAGCCAGGAGGATAAACCAATTTCATATTTCAGTGAGAAGATGGATGAGGCAAAAGTAAATTACTCCACGTATGAAAAATAATTTTATGCTATCATACAGGCGTTGAAGAAGTGGAGGCATTATTTGAGTCCAAAAGAATTTGTTCTGTATAGTGATAATCATGCATTGCAGTTTGTGACTCAACAGGAAAAGTTGAATCAGAAACATGCTAAATGGGTAGAGTATATGCAAAATTTTACATTTGTAATTAAACACATTTTAGGTACTTCTAACAAAGTGGTTGATGCTTTGAGCAGGAAGTGTTTGTTGCTGCAGGAGTTCCGAGTCAAAACATTGGGTTTTGAAAATCTTAAGGACATGTATGCAGGTGATGCAGATTTTGCAAAGGCATATGAAGCAACTGAGAATCCAGTTCTCAGAGACAGAAGACCATGGATAGATTACATGATCCAAAATGGACTGTTGTTCAGAGGAAATCAGTTATGCATTCTGAATTTCTCCATGAGGGAGAATTTGGTAAAGGAGAAGCATAGTGGTGGATTAGCGGGGCATTTTGGCCACGACAAGACATTTGCAAATCTGAGCGAAGCATACTTTTGGCTAGGGATGTGGTCGAAAGTCAAGAAGTTTGTTGACAGGTGTAGAATTTGCCATCATTCAAAGGGCGGGAAGAAGAATGCGAGATTCTATCAACCATTACCCATACCCGACAGGCCATGGGATGAAATCAACATGGATTTCATATTGGGATTTCCTAGGACGCAAAGAGGACATGATTCGATCTTTGTGGTGGTTGAAAGGTTTTCCAAAATGGCACATTTTATCTCGTGTCAGAAAACCAGCGATGCGACTCACATCGCAAATTTGTTTTTCAAAGAGATCGTTAGACTTCATGGGCTACCCAGAAGCATAGTATCGGACAGGGATACGAAATTCATCGAACATTTCTGGCGGACACTGTGGAAGAAGATGGGGACTAATTTGATGTTTAGTTCTGCCTATCATCCTCAGGCGGATGGACAAACAGAGGTAGTAAATAGAAGTCTGGGAGATTTATTAAGAAGCTTGGTGACAGAACACCATAGCAGCTGGGACAATGTGTTGCCACAGGAAAAGTTCGCATACAATGACTCAGTGAACAGGAGCACAGGAAAAAGTCCATTTGAAATTGTATACGGCAGGTAGCCCAGAGGAGTATCTGAACTGAGGGATTCAGAGAAGATAATGACTAAGAGCACAAGCGTTGAAGAGTTCGCAGAGGCGATGGGGGATCTTCATAGTAGGATGAAGGAGCGATTTCTGCAATCAAACCAGGAATATAAGCGCAGAGCAGATCAACATCGGAGACAACTTCAGTTCAAAGTTGGTGATCTAGTTCTGGCACATCTGTGGAAGGAAAGGTTCCCGAGAGGAACATACAACAAGCTGAAAATGAAGAAAATTGGACCATGCAGAGTCCTAAAGAAATTGGGAGAAAATTCTTATGAAATTGAATTGCCGGATGAGATTGGAATATCTCTGACATTCAATGTCTCAGAATTATATCCCTATAAGGATGAGGAAGTAGGAGCTGGAAATGATGAACAAACGGAAATCCAGTGGCAGAAGCAGATGCCGATTGCAGAAAAGCCACAAATGGAGCGTATACTTGACAAGAGAGTGAGCAAGAAGACCAGGTGAAAGCAGTATTTTGAGTATCTGGTCAAATGGAAAAGCCATCCAGTGGAAGATGCCAACTAAGAGACAGAAGCAGAAACTCAGAAGCATGGACAGACCGTGCAAGATCTCATGGACAGGAGCCCATGAAATCTTTCAAACAAGGGAGTATGATGCAGGAGCATCGCCAACTCATCAAGCGAGCCAACACATCAAGCGGAGATCACCTGGATAAACAAACCCAAATTTTTGAAGTGCTTTGGGGATTGTAGCGCAAGTCTTTAATGAACCATTTATGAAGGCGCATTTGTATATTGTATTGGACCTTGAGCCTTTAAGCTCTTGTCCTTTGGTAGATGGGAGGCATTTAATCTAGTTAATGCTGGTAGATAGGATTTTAAGTCTAGATTTGATAGTTTAGAGTTCGAGAGGGAAAACGGATATAGACACCCTCCTTTGTACATTGAAACATTAGCCTGAGCATTATTGAATAGAAGCATTCAGGAAAAGAGAGGAGCAAGCAGAGAATATTGTATGAAGAACACCCATGTACAGGGATTTGAATTAATAGAAGAAGTTTTGATTCAAAATCATGGCTGGTGTTATTTCTCTGTGCATATTGTGTATGTGCTCATGAATGTTTGCTTTCTTGATATGCATTTGTTTTGTATATGTTGTGCATGTGATTTCATGTTTCAAATTGAAGTCTGAAAGGGAGATGGAATGAGTTTCAATTGTTTCTCTATCTGAGCCAAGAGATTCCTGCAAGGTGTGCAGTTGAATTCATCCGCAAGGAGTGCGTTGATGAGGGTTCAGTAGTCTAACTCTTGTTCTCATCCACCTAGAAGTGGATAGGGTCATTGAAGCCGTGCAAGGAGTGTGCAGGCTGAAGGAGAAGTCTTAGTGGTGAATCTAAGAAAAGGGAATCAAAGACTGCTGCTGCAGGAGTTGCGCAGAGTCAAAGGGATTCAACACTTGAGAGTTGTTGAACGATCACCGCGAAGAGCGCGTGCAGGTTCCTTTGAAAGAGTCAGAGTGGGGAAGCTCAGGAGGAATAGACCTTTGAACCCATGAAGACTAAGTACAGGAAAGTTTCCATGGGAAGACGAAGGAAAGAGTCACAAGTTGGCGAGCGAGAAAACGAGTCTTGTGGAGAGACACTGCTTTGTTTCGTAGAATTCTCTAGGGGAGAACAGATGGATGAAATATTTGGAAGATATTTCATGAAGTTTCGAGAGCGGTTGGATATCCTAGAGGTGCAAGGTAGTTACAACGTAGGCGTGGAGAGGATTCAAAGCTCAGGAGGGGCAGCACTGTTGATCCAAGTTAGTCAGGGCCATTGGATTGTTCACGAGATCACCTATCGGGACCTCGTGAGGAAGGTGTCCTAAGTTTGGTAAGGAGAGTCGTGAGATTGCGAGAAAATGAGATCTCGACTACTCCAAGGATAGTGTGGGTCCACAAGAGTTAGCAAGGGGACAGGTGGCACCTCGGATCTCGAAAGCTCGGAAGTGGAAGGGTTGAGAAATTGGTGTTAAAGGGCACGAGGTCGCGAGGGCAGCGAAGTGGCAAGGAGGCTAGGAGTCGTCCATCTGAGAAGGACAGGTGGAGGAGATCTAGGGATCTCGCGAACTCGGGAGCTCGCAAGGTGAAAGCACAAGTAGTGTGTACTCAAAGTCATGAGGACACGAGGCACGAGAAAGAGGATAGCCATTGGATCAGGATCGCGGGAGGACCGTTGGATCCACACGTGGGCTTGTGCATCGGAACCTCGTGAAAAAAGACTGGAGGACTTGGCCACGAAAATCACGAAGTTACGAGGGAGCGAGGTTGCGAGTTTCGGCACCTCGGATCTCGAAAGTTGACGGGGAAGTTATTCAACCTCGTGAGTAGCGAAGTCGCGAGGGAGCGAGGTAGCGATAGCACGGAAGTTCCGAGAGAAGTGATGGGTGTGGACGGGTCAAGTCACACGTGCGCATCGAAGTTTCGGTACCTCAGGTATCGGAGGTTGGAAAACCAAAAGTTTGGTATCGCGAGTAGCGAGGGCACGAGTAGCGAAATCCCTCCAGGAAAAGTCAGCGAGTTCACTGACCATCAGGTCTCGAGGATCCGAGAACTTAGTGTTCAACCTTTGAACTTGCGAGGTCACGAGCTCTGATCCTACGAGAAGTTAAATAAGGGGATCGTGTGATGAAGAGAATCTGTGGGTAGGAAGATTCTCGATAGGGAGTTAGGAGAACCTTTGGGTTCTTCGGTCCGAGAAGAGAGGAAGGTCCTGTGTGAGCGGACGTGCCCGCGAGGGTGGGGCGCGTTTGCGTCATTGTTGTCCAAGATTATTGAAGACAGGTGATAAATGCTAATAGTCTGGAAGGTACCTGACCAAGAAAGAGGGTCAAGACTTCTGAATCAACTAAATCAGAAATACATAACATGTGTTACTTAGAAAGAACATCGAGGATACTGTTCCTT
>ML799017.1:296678-312566 GCA_009831015.1 Picea engelmannii | reverse complement strand
CCCTCTCAACCATTAGATCGAGCCTAGTGAAGGGGTAGAGCTAAGTACTCTGGAAAAGTACCACTTTGGGAGAATAGAGGTGTTCTAACGTCAACAAATCTCAAATTTTGAATTTACCAATTGATACGAGTTGGGGATCTACAAAGTCCATTGAGAACCCCTATTAACCATCCATCGTTAAGGACACATGTCACTAGATCCTGTAATCTGGGGACTTAACACTCTGGGAGGAAGTTGGAATCTAAACATGAAAACTCCCAAATGTTGGAGTTATGAAATTTTGTGTGTCGTTGATCCGAGGAGGCCATTGAGGACCCTTCTTGACCGTCTGATCAACCAGTGGAGGGTTTCACGTATGGTACTTTGGCGAAGCCCTACTTCGGGAGAATGGATCTATTGTAGAGTCAAAAACTCTGAACTCTGAACCCATGATGTAATGAGAGTCGTCAATCCGAGGGACTTCGGGACCACTTGTAACCGTTTGATCTAGTTGGTGGTCAGTTCGACGTTGACCTACTCTGGGATCAAGATGTAGACTACATGGACAAATCCTTGAAGGTTGAAGTGATGAAGTGATGAGGACCGTTGATTTGAGGACATATTGGATCCCTCTTCAATCGTTGGATCTAATCCATTGTCCATTCGGATTTGACCTAATCCGGGAATAAGGATATGATTACACCATTAAACCCTTGAATGCCAAAGTTGTGAAGCGACGGAGGCCATAGATTTGAAGGTCTATGTGGATGCATTTTGACCCTGAGATCAAAGTGTTTGGAAGGATGTTAGTTCGAGGCGACGTGGAGTGCTGACGTCACCCAAGGTGATGTGGACCCATGTTTGACGTGCCACATGTCACTTTTATTTGCATGTATTGCAGACCCTATGTGCCCATTAACATGTGACATGTGTCACCCACTGTAGGGGCCACGTGTCCCCTCTACCTTACCACGTGTCACCATGGAACTTACCAGCTTGGTCCATATGGCGGGAGGATTATTTGGGACCCAACGATACCTACCTCTGTGTCTAATACATAACCACGTGTGATGATGGACCCTTTGGGAGTTCAAGACTTTGAGACTTCGGAGGTTTGGAATGTTGATCATGGGTAAGTCAAAAGGCCCGAAGACTGGACCTACGTGGAGAGATTCTGGAACTTTGAAAGTCCGGGAATTCAGGATTCCGAGATACTTGGGATGTTAGAGCGTATTCTTCCAAAATATATGAAGGTCGAAGATACATGGAAGTGCCTTTGGATTCCAGGA
This sequence comes from Picea engelmannii, assembly GCA_009831015.1. NCBI lineage: Eukaryota > Viridiplantae > Streptophyta > Pinopsida > Pinales > Pinaceae > Picea > Picea engelmannii. Next base: position 311,298 of record ML799017.1, on the reverse strand, counting down.
TTTATAGGTTGCGAATTTTTTGCACTCAGAAAGGAAAAGGGGCATTCAACGCCGAAGTGCCGAAAGAAAAATCCCATGTAGCTTATGTGTCAAATGAAGATCAAATATCGTTGTTGTATTGGACAGTAGATGGACTTCCACTGTGGATGTAGGAGCTTGAGGATGGTATGGATTGGATGGATACACATGGACGCCATGTGGCCCTCAACCAAGGAACACCCGAAGAACTTCGAGAAGCTGTAACTTGTAAACCATAGGTCCATTTAGATCCTGGTAGTTGTCATTACAAAGATACGATTGAGTATATGAGGATGGAGACCTCAGAAAGAATATTTGAGACGTTTAAGGAAAGAGAAAGTTTGATGCCCCATCCCTAGAAAGGGTACTTAGGGGTCGGGTGTGTATGGATGATGATTTTATCCTACAATGTCAATGTATGGATGAAGGAATCATTCTGTATGGATACTAATTCCATCATGCCACATGATTGTATGTATGATCATGTCATCATGTATTGATGTTGATATCATCCTGCCATGTGGTAGATTTTCCTTCTGCCACATCAACATGCTAACTCATCTGTACCACTATAGACATGACACATGGAACTATGTTGTGATACCACATCACCTTTTGAATTTAGAAGTATGGAATATAATGTCATATTTTCTGTTGTTTGGAAAAAAAATTGTGTCGCGATATCTTCATCATATGATGTCCATTTCAAGAGAAATTCACCTCGTTGGAAAGGTATCTCTGATATTTAGGCAACGATACCATTCTTTTCAAAATTTGAGACAATCATTTTGAGTGAGAATGATCCTCGTGTGTCACACCTCCCCACTCAGTAGCTTTTGGACCTCCAAAACTATTTATACATCAATCAAGTGAGGGCATCGCCTCCCGAATTGTCGAGAATCCACCCATCGTGACTGGATAGTGAAAACCTGGTGGATCACAAGAAACTGTCCAACCATGACAAAAACTGCAATCAAGTTGTTAACATAAATATTCATTTCTCTACTTCCACAATCTCTTTCATTCACTATCATTCCTATTAACTAGAAATTATTGACTAACAATAGTAAGAAATGCATTGTTTCCAAAGGAAATGAATCAACAAATTGCTCTATTTTCTAAACATTTTCACCAAATGAATTCACCAGTTCATGGTGATGACCTAGATCACAATCTAGATGAACATATGATACATATTGATCTCTTTGTTTCTCAAGCAAGAGGAAAAGATATTTGTCCTGTACTCACTAGATATTCATTATTTTTATTCTTGTGAGCTCTAACAATATATTCAACCTTGTCCTTGAAAATATAGTATTTATTTTTTTCATGATAGAACATGTCTTTTCGATCATATATATATGGGATACCCAAGACTATTATGCATGTATCCAGTGGGACAACATCAAATACAACCTCATTGGTAAACTTGGAAGAAATTTCAAATTTAAGGGTACATTGTCTAGTTACTTGCAATTGAGTATCCTTTTGTACCCCACCTAAAGGGTAAGGTTTCTTATGAGTTTAAGTCTTTAATTACAACTTATTAAGAATAGATTTAGAAACAAAATTAACTTGAGAACCATTATCAAAAAAAGTATCCACATTTGTATGCTTTACTATGACCCTTACATGGAAAAGTTCATTTAATTTCTTATCATCATTTTCAATATTAGAATATTGAACAATAGAAATTGAACTAGAAGATGATATACCTTTGATACCCATAGAGACAATCATTGTCTCATCACCTGAATCAGACCCAAGGTCTTGTTGCACTGTAGTAGCAGTATTTTGTCCCTCCTTCTTCTGTAATTTCTTTGGTAGAAACTCAAGATGTAGCTTCCAACACTTATCCTCCTCGTGTCCCTTCTTACTGCAATGGGAACTTGTATTTTTTCCTTTAAATTTATTTACCATGGCTGCCTTCTTACCCTTCTCTTTTCCTTTTGATACATTCTCCATACTCTTTTTACCTTTGATAGCTTCAATATGAGTAGCTTGTATTGACACTTCATCAATATTAGTAGGATTAAACATCAAAATTGCATGGTGAAGATAAGAATGGAAACCACCAATTTACTTTAGAAGAGATTCATGAGTGTGTAATGGAATTTCTTATACTAAAGCCTTCTTCTTGAATTCTTGTGTATAAGATTGAACATTTTTTCATTTTAATTGTATTAATTGTAACCATTCAAACATAGATGATTGAGTATACACCAAAGGATATAATTTATTTCTCAATGCAAAAATGAATTCAACCCAAGAGGAAATGATTTTACCCTTTTGTACCATATCCACTTGAGTTTGACTCTCCCATGATATTAGAGTTGTACCTTTTATGTGGAGAGTATCCAAATGATTATTTGGAGTGACTTTTTTTTATTTTTCTCACCCCGTACTAAACTTTGATCTTCTTAACCCAATTATCTGTTTTTTCTGCATTCAATTATCCATCATACACATGCAAGTCAAATTTAGCATCTAACTTGAGTAATGACATATCATGAGAATGAGAATATTTTTTAGAATGCTTATTTTGGGAAGAATGTTCACTTGCACCATTAGTAGATGATGATAATGATGATGATGATGGTGAATAAGGTTATGAAGGTCCACCACCTTCACCTCCTCCTTTTTCTTTTACTGAAGATTCACCTTCCTCGACATTTTGAATTCTTTGTTTCCCTCTTTCATGGTAAGGATCCTCCACTATGAATTTCATCAATTGAAATTCCCCAAAGAAACCATCTTCATATTCGTAAGGACCTAACCTTCTAGGTGAATCCATATCACGTTTATGAAATCTCCTTGGATTTATGGATTATAACTTGAAATTTTTCCTTCACCTCGCTTGAGTCTAGCTCTTGTAAGCATTCACCTATCAACCCTTCCCTGATACCACTTGATATGAAAAACTAAATTTACCAATATAATCATTAGTGTTTCTTTTATGACAAATCTTTTTGAGTTTCCAAGATCTTTAAAATGAAAGTGCATCTTTCATTGTTATGCGATTAGATTCATTTAACTGAACTCTTATGCTTGTGAAATTACTTGCTTAATCCAATATTCATAAGTAATTTGTGAGATTCTAAAGAAGAAATGAAGAGAAAAAAATATCAACAAAATCACAAAAAACTTGTTAACAAATTTCACCATACTTCCTGGCTACATCTTCGGGTCTAGTCCCAATAGTGAGAGGGCTCTTCATTAATCCCAAATATTTTAAGAACATGGAAGCAAGGCTTACATATCAACTCCTGAAGCCACCTTTAAGATATGCAACTGATGTACACTGACGCATGCACCCTCACAACCCGCAGGTTGGAAGCCCACGTCAGCACAAGATCTTTCCTTTGTCACGGCCCGAAGAACTCCAAACGGTTCTTCTGTTCCCTATCGGGAAATTTGTACCCACAACAACTCTCCTCGGGATTCCCCCTTTTCAAATCGAGATATCAGACTTCGCGACTTTGCGAGGTCAGTGGTCGAGCGTTGATCACTCCAATCCCCGAACCCCGATATAATTCAACGCTGACCTCTTACTTTCCCTATCGGGACTTTCCCCATCGAAAATTTAGCACTCATGATGTCAATGGAACTTGCTTCTCCAACTCCCAAATCCCTATTAGCTGAAACTCTGATACACTTTGCGAGTTTGTCTATTCAACGCCCCGTCACATCTGTCGGGATTTCGGAATTCGCGGTATCGTGATTCCTGATGCGAATGTTTTGGAACTTCACCTTCCATGAACCTCCGAAACAATGTTCCACCTGTCCACTCGCCAACTCCCCGTGGCCCCACACTACTCCACTTAGTTGTCGGGATATCGCATTTAGCGATATCGTGATTCTCGTTGCAACAATTTACGGGACTTCGCGACTTACAAAAAACTGATGTGCGATGCCACGTGTGAATCCAATGGCACTTGATGCCTTGGATCGATGGTTCTAACTCTCTTGAGCTTACAGCCTCCGGAAATACTTGCGCTATTCCTTCTACTCCTCTGCGAGATCTAACAGCTCACCGAATTTCGTGAATCCTCCCCAGAAGATTCTGATCGTCCGTTCCTCTTCGACGATTTCAGCGAATGGACTAAGTGTTCCTCCATGGACATGTTCCCCTGTGCACAAACTTACGATGCTTCTTACTAACTTCAAGTCATAGCTTCCCTTCATTTCCCTTCAACAGATTTGAAGGCCTTATCCTTCTTGAGCTTTTCCATGGGTTTCGAAGTCCTTGGAAAAGGAAAACCTTGCACGCACTCCTTGCAGCAACCTTCGAACACACCCAGGTGTTGAAGTCCTTCAACTCTGTGCACACCTGCAACAACAGTCTCTCAATGCTTCATTCCAGTCCACAACCCTGGAACTTTCCTTGGCTTGGGCACTCCTTGCACGGCTCCTGTACCCCAAATGAAATTTTGGGTGAATGAGAACAAAAGCTATCTCTAATGAGCCCTCTATCAGTGCACTCCTTGCGAACGACTTCGACTGCACTCCTTGCAGGAATCCTTGCTCAAACAGAAAAACAATTGAAACTCATTCTTACTTCCTCTCAAACTTCAACTCTCAACACATGAAATCATATACACAACATAACAACAAATGCATAACAGGAAGTAAACATTCAAGAGCATATAGATTAACACATATACTCAGAGAGAAAACACGATGCCATGAATTTGAACCAAAGTTTTCAACTCATTCAAATATCTGTACATGGGTGTTCTTACACAACTCTCTCTGTATGTTCTTGCTCTCTTCTCCAAATCTGTTACAATAATATAATGAGGGTGTCTATATCCATTTTCCCTCCAGCTCCTAAAATTGTCTAATCTAGAATTGAATTCTACCTACATACATTTATTATCATAAATGCCTCCATCTACCTAAGGACGAGAGCGATTCACTCAAGGTCCGTTACATCATACAAGTGTGCCTATATTTAATTGTGCCATTTATGTTTGGCGCATCAAATTCAAGGGAAATATTCAAAAATTTTATGCTGGCTTGTCTAGCTGTCCTTCACTTCCGCGCTGACTCGCTTGATGTGGGCGATGCTCCTGCATCATACTCCCTCGCTTGAAGATCTTCATGGGCTTCTGTCCATGAGCTCGCGCATGGTTCGTCCATGCCTTTGTATCTCTGCTTCATTGTCCCATCTAGCATCTTCCACTGGATGGCCTTTCCACTTGACCAAATACTCAAAGTATTCCTTTCTCTTGGTCTTCTTACCAATTCTTTTGTCCAGTATCTGCTCCATTTGTGGATTCTCGACAATTGGCATTTTCTTTTTCCACTGAACCTATGACTATTCACATTCGGTCCCTACTTCCTCAGCCTTGTATGGGTACAAATCTGAAACATTGAATATTGGAGAAATTCCAATTCCGTCCGGTAATTCAATCTCGTAGGCATTTGCCCCAAATCTTCTCAAGACCTTGCATGGCCCGATTTTCTTCATCTTCAGCTTGTTATATGTTCCCCTTGGGAACCTTTCCTTCCTCAAGTGTGCCAGAATCAAGTCTCCAACTTCAAACTAAAGTTGCCTTCTATGTTGATCTGCTCTCCGTTTATACTCTTGACTTGAATTCTGCAGTCGTTCCTTCACCTGGCTGTGAAGCTCCTTCATCGCCTCTGTGAATTCTTCTGCACTAGCACTCCTAGTAACAATCTGTTATAAATCTCTCAGCTCAGAAACTCCTCTTGGTTGCATGCCATATACAACTTGAAATGGAATTTGGCCTGTACTCCTGTTTACTGAGTCGTTATATGCAAACTCTGCCTGTGGTAATACATTGTCCCACTGGCTGTGGTGCTCTGTCACCAAGCTCCTCAGTAAATCTCCCAGACTCCTGTTCACCACTTCTGTCTGTCCATCCTTCTGAGGATGATAAGCTGAACTAAACGCCAAGTTAGTTCCTAGCTTCTTCCATAAGGTCCTCCAAAAGTGCCCTACGAACTTCGTGTCTCTGTCCGAAACTATGCTTTTCAGTTAGTTTCGGTAGACAGTGAAGTCAAATGACTTCTTTGAAAAACAGATTCACGATGTGAGTCGCATCACTGGTTTTCTGACATGGGATAAAGTGTGCCATCTTGGAAAACCTATCCACTACCACAAAGATCGAATCAAATCCTCTTTGCATCCTTGGCAATCCCAATATGAAATCCATGCTAATTTCATCCCAAAGCTTCTTAGGTATGGGTAATGGTTGATAAAATCCTACATTCTGTCTTCTTCCCTTTGAATGCTGGCAAATTCTGCATCTATCCACAAATATTTTCTCACATCCCTGGCCAAAATTATGATTTTCTCAGCTTCACAAATGTCTTGTCATGATTGAAATGTCTGGCCAATCCTCCACTGTGTTTATCTTTCAACAGGTTCTCCCTCATGGAGCAGTTCGGAATACACAGTTGATTGCCCTTAAACAACAACCCTTCCTAGATCATGTACTCAGCCCACTGGCTCCTATCCCTGAGAACTGGATTCTCAGCTGCTTCATACGCCTCCTTAAAATCTGGATCATCTATGTACATGTCCCTGAGATCATCAAAACCCAACGTTTTGACCTTGAATTCCTGCAACAGCAAACACTTCCTACTCAAACCATCAACAACTTCGTTAGCAGTACCGGAAATGTGTTTAATTACAAAAGTGAAATTCTGCATATATTCTACCCATTTGACGTGTCTTTGATTCAACGTTTCCTGTTGAGTCACAAACCGTAATGGATGGTTGTCACTGTATAAAAAAAATTCCTTCGGGATCAAGTAATGCCTCCACTTCTTCAATGCCTAAACAATGGAATAAAACTCCTTATCGTATGTGGAGTATTTCACCTTCACCTCATTCAGCTTCTCGCTGAAGTATGCAATCGGCCTGTCATCCTGACTCAAGACCACTCCTATTGCAAACCCACTTGCATCGCATTTCACCTGAAAAGTTTTCTTGAAATCTGGCAACACCAGAACCGGTTGTTCCGTAATCTTCTGTTTCAACAAATTGAAACTCTTCTCAGCCTCCTCTGTCCAGTGAAAAGATTTATGTCTTTTCTTCACTGTATCCATCATTGCTGTGCTGATTCCACTGAAATTCCTAATGAACTTTCAGTAGAAACTAGCCAATCCGTGAAAACTCCTCACCTCAAAAATATTTTTCGATGATGGCCAATTTTTGATCACTTCTACCTTATCTGGATCCATCCTCAACTTATCTGCAGAAATAACAAACCCCAGATAAATGAGCTCCGTCTTCATGAACGAAGATTTATTCATATTTATGAGCAGCTTCTCTTGTTGTAGCTTCTTCATCACTGTAGCCAAATTCTTCAAATGTTTAGCCACTGATTTACTGAAAATCAGTATGTCATCCAAATACACAATGACAAATTTTTTGATGAACTCCCGCAGGACTTCGTTCATCAACCTCATGAAGGTAGTCGGCGTATTTATTAAGCCAAACAAGATAACAAGCCATTCATACAACCCTTTTTTGGTTTTGAAGGCTATCTTCCATTCGTCACCCTCTCTCATGCGAATCTGGTGATATCCGCTTTTCAAATCAATCTTTGAAAAGAATTTTGCTCCACTTAAGCAATCCATCAGGTCATCCATCCTTGGAAATGTAAATCTGTACCTGATAGTTATCTTGTTGATCTCTCTTAAGTCGGTACACATCCTCCAACCTCCATCTTTCTTCGAACTAAGTACTATTGGAACAACACACGGAGTCAAGATTTCTCTGACCAAACCCTTGTCCAACAAATCCTAGACCTGCCTTTTAACTTCTTCATTCTCCTGCGGCGTCAATCTGTACGTGGCTTTGTTCGGTAAACTCGCTCCTGGTATGAAATCAATATGATGACTCACACTCCTTATAAGTGGAAACGAACGAGGTAGTTCGTCGACGACTATATCAGCAAACTCTTCCAGCAGTCCCTGAATCTCTTCTGGTAAATCATCCACTCTTGTGCTAGTCAAAAAAATCTTCGGTTTTCTGACCACAATGAATTGTGGTTCCTCCTTCTTCTTAACCTCTATAAGAAGTTCCTTCCCACTCATGAGAAGTACAGTATTACTTACTTCTAGTTTCACTTCCTTATCCTTGATTAGAAGCAACATATGAGTTCTCCCATTATTTTATAAGGTATATGTATTCATACTCCCATCATGAATCATATTTATGTCATATTGCCATGGTCTACCCAGCCATAAATGACAAACATCCATAGGAATAACATCACAGAGTATCTTATCATTATATCCTCCTATCTTAAATTCAACTAAGCATTGTTTTGTGACATTTACCTGATGTCCCTTTTGTAGCCATGAAACTTTATATGGGCTTGGATGTTCAGTTGTCTCCAGCTCCAACTTTTCTACCATCTCGGTTGAAACGATATTATCTGTGTTATCGTTGTCCACAATGACTTTGCACACTTTGTCCTTGGTCTTGCAAGAAGTTCAAAAAAGTCTATTTCTCTGGGCTGAGCTCTCCACTTCCTTCTCTGGTGTGAAGAGAACTTTTCGCATCATCAACGATCTTCCGCCTTCAGCGTCTTCTGCCTCAACATCCTGCCTTTGTGCTTCGGTGATGTGAGCTTCTCCTCCATATTTCTTTTTATCAGGACACTCATATGACTTGTGCCCATTTTTTCCACATGTGAAGCATGTTATTATTCCACCTCTTCCTCTTCCCCTACCTCTAGTATGAGGAAAAGTATTATTATCAGCATACCCTCCTCTCTGCTCAGTATGTTTTCCTCTCTGTTCAGGATGTTGCCCTCACTGTGAGCTTCCACCTCTCTCAGTTCGAGTTTGAGGTTTCTTCCAATCTTCCTTGGGATTCTGATATTTATCTTGGGCAACCGATTTTCCTCTGGGATGACTTCTGCCTCAGCCTCTTTGACCTTGTTTTCGGCCTATATTCTCTTCCTCTTTTAGAGCCATTTGATAAGCATCTTCCACCGTTCGGATGGTAACCATTCTCATCTCATCCTGAATGTCATACCTTAGGCTATTCATGTACCTGGCTACTTTCTCATCATTTCTCTCTCGATGACCTGCCCTGATGTTCAGCTTGTAGAATTCCTCAGTATATTCCTTCACTGTCATCAGCTTCTGTCTCAGGTTCTGCATTCTCCTGAACAGAGTAATCTGATAATCTCTGGGGATGAATTTCTCCTTCATCTTTGTGATCATTCTGTCCCAGCTCTTAATCTTCTGCTTGCCTTTGTAGCGTCTGTCATCTTGTAGCTCATCCCACCACAATGTTGCATGTCCCTTCAGCCTTGTGACAACATGCTTGACTTTCTTGTCTTCTTCGACATCTTCATAGTCGAAGTATGTATCTAGAGCTCTAATCCAGTATAGAAGCTCCTCTGCATCCAAGTTTCCCTCATAAACTGGAATATCCATCTTCGCTTTTTCACCCATCCTTGCAATAGCTTTGATTAAACGTTCATTTGCTGCATCCTCGGCTACAACTTCTTTCTCATGTTTAGCTTCAACTTCTCTTTTGGAATCACTTAGATCCCCAATATTGGTTGTGTGTCTCTGTGTTGTCTCCATGTCCTCCATTCTGGCACGAAGATCACGCATCTCCCTTTCCATCTCTAGATTTTTCATCTGTCTACCTCTTCTTCTCGGCATTTCCCTATCCTCTAGATCGGGTGATTGTCTGTCCCTTCTCCTAGGTGGCATGATGAATCCTTCCTTCTATGCTACAGAAAGAAAAGAACCTTTCTGAGCTCTGATACCACTTGATTTACGTCGACGCACACACCCTCACAACCTGCAGGTCAGAAGGCCATGTCAGCACAGGATCCCTCCTTTTTCACGGCCTGAAGAACTCCAAACGGTTCTTCTGTTCCCTATCGGGAAATCTGCACCCACAACAACTCTCCTTGGGATTCCCGCTTTTCAAATCGAGATATCGGACTTCGCGACTTCGCGAGGTCAGTGGTCAAGCGTTGATCACTCGAATCCCTGAACCCCGATATAATTCAACGCTCACCTCTTACTTTCCCTATCGGGACTTTCCCCATCGCAAATTTGGCACTCGCGATGTCAATGGAACTTGCTTCTCCAACTCCCGAATCCCGATTAGCCGAAACTCTGATACACACTTTGCGAGTTTGGCTATTCAACGCCCCGTCACATCTGTCGGGATTTCAGAATTCGCGGTATCACAATTCCTGATGTGAATGTTTCAGAACTTCACCTTCCACGAACCTCTGAAACAACATTCCACCTGTCCACTCGCTAACTCCCCGTGGCCCCACACTACTCCACTTAGTTGTCAGGATATCGCATTTTGCGATATCATGATTCTCGTTGGAACAATTTACGAGACTTCACAACTTACGAAACCACGATGCGCGACACCACGTGTGAATCCAACGACACTTGATGCCTTGGATCGATGGTTCTAACTCTCCTGAGCTTACAGCCTCCGGAAATACTTGCGCTATTCCTCCTAGTCCTCCGCCAGATCTAACGGCTCAGGGAATTTCGTGAATCCTCCCCGAAAGATTCTGATCATCCGTTCCTCTTCGACGATTTCAGCGAATGGACTAAGTTTTCCTCCATCGACACGTTCCCCTACGTGAAAACTTACGACACTTCTTACTAACTTCAAGTCACAGCTTCCCTGCGTTTCCCTTCAACAGATTTGAAGGCCTTATCCTTCCTGAGATTTTCCACGGGTTTCGAAGTCCTTGGAAAAGGAAAACCTTGCACGCACTCCTTGCAACAACCTTCGAACACACCCAGGTGTTGAAGTCCTTCGACTCTGCGTACACCTGCAGCAGCAGTCTCTCAATGCTTCGTTCCAGTCCACAACACTACAACTTTCCTTGGCCTGCACACTCCTTGCATAGCTCCTGTACCCCGAATGAAATTTTGGGTGAATGAGAACAAAAGCTATCTCTACTGAGCCCTCTGTCAATGCACTCCTTGTGGATGACTTTGACTGCACTCCTTGCAGGAATCCTTGCTCAAACATAAAAACAATTGAAACTCATTCTTACTTCCTCTCAAACTTCAACTCTCAACACATGAAATCATATACACAGCATAATAGCAAATTCATAACATGGAGTAAACATTCAAGAGCATATAGATTAACACATATACTCAGAGAGAAAACACGATGCCATGAATTTGAACCAAAGCTTTCAACTCATTCAAATATCTGTACATGGGTGTTCTTACACAGCTCTCTCTATATGTTCTTGCTCTCTTCTCCAACTCTGTTACAATGATACAATGAGGGTGTCTTAATCCCTTTTCCCTCCATCTCCTAAAACTATCTAATCTAGAATTGAATTCTACCTACATACATTTATTATCATAAATGCCTCCATCTACCTAAGGATGAGAGAGATTCGCTCAAGGTCCATTACATCATACAAGTGCGCCTATATTTAATTGTGCCATTTATGTTTGGCACATCAACTTCAAGGGAAATATTCAAAAATTTTATGCTGGCTTGTCCAACTGTCCTTCACTTCCGTGCTGACTTGCTTGATGTGGGTGATGCTCCTGCATCAGCAACTTTGTGATAGAAACAAACATCACTAATAGCTTATACAAGGAATTTTGAGACTTTAGAGTATAGACTCAACTATGCTTGGCTTGACATCATGGGATATGGAGGCACTTTTATGATCGAGCACTCGGATGTAAAATTAGAAGTTCGATTCAAACTCCTCACGAAATCCTACAACTTTTGAGTATAAAGTTGACTTACTTCTGAACAGGCCGTTGGGACCCCCCTCTAGCACAAATTCCAATGGTGTGTCTTGTCAGGTCTGTACTGTCTCGATTTTCATGCCAAATTTCCTCTCCAACACTTTTTTGTTCGACTGCTCCAACTTAGAAACATATGAAAAATTCGAAGTCCTTACAAAATTATACAACTTTTGAGTACAAAGTTGATAGGGTTCTAAACATGCTCTCGAGACCTCCCTTTGGCACAAATTCCAATGTTGCACTCTACAGAGTCCATACCATCTCAATTTACGTGACAAATTTCCTTTCGATCACTTTTCTATTCAACTGCTCCAACTCAGAAATAGATGACAGATTCAAACTCCTTACAAAATTCTACAACTTTTGAGTATAAAGTTGATGGGGTTCTGAACAGGGTCTCGGGACCTCCCCTCAAAAAAAATTCCAAAGTTGCACTCTCCATATTTCATACCATCTCAATTTTCATTCCAAATACCTCCTCTACATTGACTTTTGTGCCTAGATAAATAAGGAAAAGTCTTCCAAATTTGGAGATATTTCTCAAGATCTAGATGATTTCCGCCAGATTTAGTAGTATCTGCCATATTTGAAAAAATCCACTAGGCCACCTTGGCCTTCTAGAAGGTGTGAGGTGGCACCTTCTAATTGGGCCACATGGTAGCATCTAATTGGTCATCACTGTTGATTAGGTTGTTGGTGTCACCTGCTAACTAGGCTACTAACATCACCCATTGATGTCCCCTGTAGAGATGATGATGTCATCATGTACACACAATGATGTTATCATGTGATGTTATTGTACAAATGATGACATCATCTTGTATGGAGGTTGATGTCATCCTTCCTTGTCACTGTACGAATGCTACCATCATCCAATATGGATGATGACATCATCTTGCCACATTATTGTACAGATGATGACATCATCCTCTACTGATGTTGATGTCATCCTGCAACTTCACTGTACATATGATGATGTCATCATGTATGGATGATGACATCATCCTACCATGTGGTAGCATGTCCTTCTACCACATCATCATGTTGATGTCATCCCTGCGACTATATGGATGACATGTGGAAATTTTTTGTTCATGTGAAGATTACTTGTTCCTGTGTCCCGAGCCTAAATCATTATTACATAGGGACTGTATAAACTTCTCTAGAAATATTAGAGTTTGGTTCTTTCTTAGAACCATCAAACCCAACTTTCCACACAAATACTCAAGAACGTCATGTCTCCTCTATAAGTGTGTAAAATAGATTTACCTAAGTCTTTTTCAAGTTAGTCTCATCCCTAACCCTAGGGAATCTTCGTTACCTAACTTTGTGCTAGTTTATCCCCTCACATCCCACACCTTTGGGAGTAGGGTTCTACTTGTCCCATGGAAAATATTTACTTTGGTGGTTTTTATCTCTTTTCACTCACCCATATAATAATTATTTACTCTTTGTAATTAGATTCTCTAATCACTTAGTTTCTAGTTAAATGTAATAAATTAAAAATAATATTTACAAAAATATGCATCATCATTAATGTTTATGATGATATAATTTTCACATAACTCTTTTTCCAAAAAAAATTGCAATATAACTATCAAAATTAAAATGTTTTAATGTTTGTAAACCGAGGGACATTACATTCTATCCCCCTTGAATTGAGAAACATTCTCAGTGTTCCAATTTAAACATATCAACTATGGAACATGAATGGATATGTCTTTCGCATGGCTTCTTCCATTTTCCAAGTAGTCTCCTCAGCACTAAAGTTCCACCACTACACTTTAACCTGAGCGATGGCTCAGTTCCACACCATAATTTCCTTCCTGTTGAGAATACATAGTGGTTACACTACCAATTCCACAATCTCTTCCATTCACTGTCATTCATATTGACTAGGAATAGTAAGAAATACATTGTTTCCAAAGGAAATGAATCAACAAACTGCTTTATTTTCTGAGCATTTTCACCAATTCATGGTGGTCACATGGTGATTAAGGGATTTTTCCCCTGTGACCTTGGGTCAATTCACAACAGAGAGGGTAAAATTTAGAATACAAAACCTACCCTCACCTATATGAATGCATACAAAAAATAACTACGTTTATAAAGAGAGAGAGAGAGAAAGAGAGAGAGGACTCACACCTTAAATCCTTCATTCGATGTCGATCGCCACTCTCACTTCTTGAAGCACCCCTGATGTCTACCATAACTATCTTGCAATAGGAGACCAAGAATAAGTTCCTACAAGGAAGTTATACATTCAAATAACATATATCATTTCCATAGATTCAAATACATATGAAACACATTAACATAAATCATCACCATGAACTAATAAACACACAATAGGAGGGAAATAGAACTCTTCTATTGAAAACAATGTGAGAAAGGTAGTTACAACCTGATTCAACCTTTCCTACTGGTTTGGATCCAAATTCCCTAGGTTCCTCCAAAGACCTTCAAGCATCAACTCAAGTAATGAGGTAATTCCTTGGATAACTCAACAAGGATAAGAACACACCCTGTACTTATATAGAGAAAGGAAGGAACACTAGAAAAAGAGTTTCCAGGTATGGGATGCTACTGAGAGAATGAAGGGTTTAGGGAAGATTGTTAAATTTTTCTAGCATGATCTTGCACCTTAGTTCTTCCTTATCACCCATGCCCTCAATGGTGAATTTATACCATCCCTGAGAGATTATGGAGGTTGAATTCCATTTGATATGATATTAGGGATGTAGGAAAATGAGCCCAACCGAAATCCCTGCCTGAAAAAGTGGAATTATTTTATTTTTGTTCCATTTTTTAAGGGCATCTGCGGGCTGCAAGCTAG
>ML799017.1:257661-279334 GCA_009831015.1 Picea engelmannii | reverse complement strand
CTTGACGTAATATATTTTGTATATATGGATGCATAATGGTCATATTACTTAAATGTCCTTCTCACAAGAATAAATCATCATCTACAAATTTCAAGTTGATTTTCTATCAATGTTCTTAAAACAAATATAAATCATCATCTACAAAGTATATATTAAGTAAATTAATCCCTAATAAATGTATCTTAATTTTAAAACATTAACCCAATATAATTATTGTTGGGCCCGTGATATGGTTAATTTAATGATAATGATTACATCCTTTTTGGCCAATATTATATGTGCATTTTCCTATTTTTAAGAGTTTTGAATGATTTTTGTATCATATAGCCATAGATTACATGATGTACATATGATTAATGTTTTATGATGGTTTCAAGTATAATTCAACATGTTTTAATGATTACAGGAAGCTAATTCGTGATCTGTATGTCACGGGGAAAAATCGCATGGTGTTTTTTCATTCGACACTTCATCTGGTACTGCATCTGGTACTGCATCTGGCACTGCGTCTGACACTCCATCCTGTACTAAAACCGTGGGAAAGTTGGCAGTTATCATATCATCGGACAGTGATGGGAAAATCGACGACATGGATTTTGCTTGTTCTCGTGGCCTCTAGCTATGGAGCTTCTGACAACTTGGATTAGGTTGTTATGTTGGGTGTTTATTGGCTCTCTTAGTTCTTAGAAGCCAACGATGGTTAAGATGCATTAAGTGTGATTTATTGTTTTTATAGCATGTCAACCCTTCCAGTGGTAGAACTCTCAACTTGTAACCTCTATAAATACCACAACACTTGTTAGACAAATAATGGAGGATAGTTAAGCTCTGTTTTTCCATTTCAAGAAGTTTTCTCTAAACCGTGTAAAACTATATTTTTAATTTTAAATGTTGAAATCATGTTGCTTGAGCTTGTGATTCATTGTTGAGGATTATCCATGACCTACTAGGGGGGGGCACCAGTGGTTTGGGTGAATATTCAGTCAATTAGCTTGTGAATTCATGTAGTGTAGTTGTCATTTCTTTTATTTCTTGTACATGATTTTTTATTATCTTTTACTTACCATGTAATTGATGTTCATAGTGTAATTGCTTTAGTTTCTTTTTGTATGATACTTATGAAGGCTAGTGTTAATATGCAATGACTTTTTAATTTATAAGAACTAGCTTGCAAGATTAGATACTAACCCCTGTGTGTAATTAGATGATAGTTAGAATTTCTATATGCTGAAATAGAGTTTATAACAAAGTCAAAACAAAGTATTTAGTTAATGGTTTCTTTCGCAAGGTTTCAATGGATGATTAGTTGTTAGCTTTGAATTTAGTTTGCAATTTTCTTATCTAGTTTGCTCAGTTAGTTCTTAGTTTTCTTATCTTGTTATATGCTGAAATACAAATAGGATTTGATTGTTGTTTTATGAGTATTTCTCTTTGCAATTTAAATTGTTAAAATAATATTATTTTAATTTACTTTATGCAATTTCCTTTCTAGATCTAGGTTGCAATTTTAATTCGAAGTTTGATTATTGAGTTTAGTTTTTAGTTATGAATCTCTAGTGATATGAATTTGCTTACATTAGTATAGAATGCAATTGAATTAAATAGAATAGTGTTTTCATATTGTTGATGATTAATTGAAGAATCACATGGATTTGCAGGGTAGTTTATGTTTCTTCTATAATGGCCAAGTTCTCATTATATTGTCTAATTCATACCTTTCACTTTTCTATAGAAGTCAATATTGAGTTTATCCCTCTTGAGTTATCGTTAATTGTTAAATGCCATCGTGATATCATAAGACACCGAAGACATAACCATCAACATTATATTTGAGTTTCCTTGCTTTTGTATATTAAAGAGTAGTTGTTGATTACTTGTATTGTCATGATGCTTTGAATTTAGTAGATTAAGATTTTCTTTCGTAAATTAGAAGTAATTATGAAGTTTAAATTAAGAATAGAGTTCACTTGTTTATTAGTTTGATTAGTTTCTTATTGACTAATTTTGATTAGTTTACATGCTGTGGGAGTTACCATACGTTAGTTAGTTGATTGCTTGCTTCTTTACTTGCTTTAATAGTAGTTGCTTGCCTATTTACTTGCTTTAATAGGATAGTTGCTTTCTAATTTATTTCTTTACTTGTTTTTGTTCATTGAATTCGAATAGATTGATTAGATTAGTTTGTTGTTGATTTTCTCATTAGATAGATTAAATAGATAGTTTGATTTTGTATGGTTTTCATTTTCTTTCTTAGGACTATCCATTAATCCATTGTTCAAAAGTTACTTAGGGTAAATAGTTTAAGTTGGTAGTCTTTGCTTGAATAGATTAGCCCCTTCAATAGCCCATTTCCTTAGTTAGACTATACTACATCTAGCCCTTCTCCATTGGAACATATAGTGCTACAACTCTAAGTTTACATACCTCGGGTTGACAATTTAATTTAGGGTTTTTAGTGTTTTTTAGTGCATATAGAACACCTATCATTTTTGGCGTCTTTGTCAGGGACTTGTCTCAAGGTAGGAAATAATTAGGAATCAGATCATTTCTAAACCTTAGCATTAGTTTGGTGGCGGGAGAATTTTAATACAAGAGGTAAGAACCTGCGCATATGCTATAGTAGATTCCCCCAAACCTAATGGTAGTTTTTATTTGTTTTTGTTTGCTTTCATGAACCGACCTAGAGACCCCAAAGGTAAATACATTAAATCTAAATCATATCTTTAAACCAATGTTCTTTCCAATCTTTTTGGGGGAAGGAACGTTCCACTTATAAACTCCATAGATCGATATCTAAAAATAAAAACTAGCTCAACCCAAAGAGCTAAATTAGTCTCTGAAGAGACTAAGATAGGGAGCACTATAGAATAGACAATTGAAGCATCAGTAATAGTGGAACAAGAGGCAAGACCACTCAATCCTTCTGCAGAACCAAACAATACAACATTTGTTTTCTTACCACCATTAGTAGACCCTAATTTTTAAGACATCAGAGACCCTGAACAGGTGAATACCTTGTTTGGTAGTTCAACCAATATAATTGTCTCTCAAATTGACATAAAAACTTTGGCACCAATAATATCAATTGGCTCGAGTAGAGTCCCAGACATCCAATCAGTAGGAAGACCTTTCCATCAAAGGGAAACCTTGTTCTCTTCAAAGATAAAACCACCTAGGTACTCTCTTTTTGGAAACCAAACTAGTATGGATGATCAGGGGGATCACAACAATGTAAGACACGGGGAGGAAGAAGAAGTTGGAAACCAAACCAAAACTACCTTCTGGTTTCCAATTTTGGAGACCACACCAAATGTTAATATGAAAAATATCCCCCTCTTAGCACTTCCCACCTTTTATGGTAAAAGAAGTGAATATCCAGATACCTTCCTATTTGAGTTCGTCATCTTCTGTAGGAACTACAACTACTTACAAGATTCCCATAAACTAAAACTCTTTCCTGCCACCCTCAAGGACTCTACACTAATATGGTTCATGGGGTTGGGAGAATCCAGTATTAGGTATTAGGAAGCCATGAAAGATATATTTCTTAAGAAGTACCAAGACTACTACAAGACCAAAGAGTCTCGTCACGATATTTTCAAAATCCAACAATTAGAAGACAAGAATCTCGAGGATTATATTGAACGTTTTTCTTATATCTCCCAGAAATAAAAAAAAATCATGACCTTCCAGATGATGCAATTAGGGATCTTTTCCTTAAGGTAATTTCAGAGGAATACCTAGAGATCATTAACCTGATGGAATCAGGTGACATCTTTCATAAACCATTTGCCTAAATCTGTGAAATGTGTAAGAATTACACGAGGAGTAGAGCTAAAAAAGGAAAGAATGTTCGGGACCCTTATAATAGAAAATTAAAACAGTTAGTTTAGGTGGTATCACAACAGAAGAGATAGGGAACCTTTTAGAAAACTTCAAAATAGATATCTTAAGTATGATAGGTTCCCAATTGGACACCCTCAATATTAAAAAGAAATGGGAGGAGGAAAATGCAGCAATGAGCATATATTGCCCAAGATGCAGGATGAAGCATTCCTCAAGGGAATGCCCATTAGATAACATTTTAGTTTGTGGCTTCTGCACAAAAGACCATTCAACTGAAAAATGTCCATCATTGCCCGGTTTGTTAGCTATCTATAGGAGTGGGGATCCTGGGGAATCCTCTTATGCACCTAGGAGGCCATGGAAGCCTAGAAACTAGCCCACATACCCAGATCCACAATCTCAAGTTCCACCTTATTATCAACAATAACAAYAGTGGAACTCACCAAGTTGGAAAAACTGGTCTGCACAGTACCAACATCCTTGGCCTCAAGGATGGAGATGAGGGAATAACCAAGGGAACCCTCAAGCTCCACYTGTCCCTATGCCCAACTATTCTTATCCTTAGTTTCCACCGAACACTCTGCAGTTTCTTCCAGGTTTTKTTCCACCACTTTTACCTCATATTCCACAACAACAACYGCAACAATATCATAATRCAAGCTCGCCAAGAACAACATTATTACCGGCAYARCYAGYGCCCAATCCCAATAATAGGCCCACTCAACCTCTTCACAATGTTGAGATGTAGGCCTTCCCGACATATGTTATTACTCTTGTTCCATTACAAGAGATTCAACTAAGGTCGRGAAAATCTTTGGATAGGCAGAGACCTTAAGTAGTCATCTGAGATGAAGAAGAATAAGAAACCCCCAAGAAAACTAAAGATGACACTAGGTGGGAATATGTTATYATTCCTAAGGACCAAGAACCCAATCTTCCCCAGAATGAACCTTCACAAACTACRAAGGCCCCTCCTTATCCAGAAATATTAGTAATCRAGAAACCTACCACCYGACCAGAATTTGACATCTTGAATGAATTGAACAATATTTGTGTCAAGATTCCCTTGCTATAAKCCATTAAGGATATTYGAATCTAYAGTAAGGTAGTCGAAGAATTGTGTATTAAGAATCCATGTAGGAAGTAGAAGGATCCTCCAACAATACATTTGATAGGAGAACTTTYTGAGTACATATSACAACAGCCTAAGGTWGAAAAATATGGTAACCRAGGAAACCCCTTAGTGACCATAACCATTAATGAGGTCTCCATTGGAAACACTCTCATAGACCTAGGGGAAACCATCAATGTTATGACCRCTACTACCTTKKAGAAATTACAGTTAAAACCTCTTCTTAGGCCTACCCCAACCATTTTKGAATTAGCAGATAAGACCAGGGTTATAMCTGAAGCAATTTTGGATGATATCATAGTTACTTTCRCCTCATGGGAGTACCCAATAGACTTTATTGTCTTCCACTCAAAGGATCCTACCAAAGGCCATCCCRTTATTTTGGGAAGACCTWGRTTAGCCACAACCAATGTATTTATTRGTTGTAGAGAGGGAGAAATGACCAGAATGGACTCTCTATCCACAAGCTCACCATATACCCTCYAGCCCAACCTATCATGGAAAATMTATGGTGGCTTGAATGTMCATATGAGAATGAGAACTSGGAASAACCCATGTTKYCAATTGACCATGCTTGGGCACTTGAGGAGMACACAACTRAAAATATGCTAAACYAGTTCATTTATGTTATCACGTGTGTTGAATTTCCACAATATTTTCCCCRATTTGAGTAGATGTTTTGGGAASAATTTTASGAACAATTAGACCCATCCATTTTKTCTTCGACATATTTTATCTTCGAGATATACGAGTCTGCCACATCTTATACTATTCCCTACRAGATTAGTCCAGGGAAWTKTTTACATATAAACTCTGGGCTAGATGCAGACCAACAAAAATAGTTAGTAAGTATCCTTAAAGAACAATYAAGAGCATTCGCYTGGGAATACACTRACATGAAGGTTATACACCCTGACATATGTATCCATCACATATATACCCAGGGGGAAGTAACACCTATTAGKCAACCCTAGAGAAGGATGAACCCAACACTCAAAGATATAGTAAAAGAGGAGATCCMAAAGTTACTAAATGTCGGATTTATTTATCCCATCTCCGATAGTAAGTGTGTGTCCCCACTTGTAGTGGCTCYAAAGAAAGAAACTGGGAAATGGAGAATTTGTGTTGATTTCCAGGARCTCAACAAAGCCACTCTGAAGGATTACTTTCCTCTTCCTTTCATCGACCAAGTTTTGGATACCCTRTCTRGAAAGAAGTATTTCTCMWTTTTATATGGGTATARSGGGTACAATCAAATTCCCATAGAACCCGAGGATCAGGAAAAAACTACCTTTACTTKTCCTTGGGGCACCTATGCCTATAGGATCTTACCATTTGGATTGTGTAATGCTCTTGCCACATTTCAACGAGAAGTACTAGGGATATTTGTTGATATTATTCATGATTGTGTGGAGGTCTACATGGATGACTTCAYAGTTTATGSAAACACTTACCAGGAAGCCTTAGATAACTTAGAAAAAGTCCTTATTAGATGCCAAGAAATGAACATATATCTAAGTCATGAAAAATGTAAAATGTTGTTGAYGAAAGGAGTGGTTCTAGGACATCATGTTTCATCTTWAGGGATCAAAGTCRATCCTGMAAAGATATAGGTCATCATCATACTTCCACCCCCCAAGACTSAGAAAGAGGTGAGAAGCTTTCTTGGACATGCCRGATACTACCGACGGTTTATTGAAAATTTTACAAAGATTGTTGCACCCATGTTTGGATTTCTATTAAAAAGATGTYGATTTTTCTTGGACTGAGTAGTGTCAAACTACCTTTGAAACCCTGAAAGMTAAGTTGTCTGTAGAACYGGTTCTTAGAGGGCCCRACTGGACTCTCCCATTTCACATATCCACTAATKCTTYCRGCACCACAATATGAGGAGTATTAGGGAAAAAAGAAKACCARCAGTCCTATGCCATTTATTTTGTAAGAAATAACTTGCCCTCTRCYGARCTAAACTACAYAGTTACCAAGAAGAAAATMTTGGTAGTAGTTCATGCTATCAATAAGTTTCATCATTACATTACAGGTTATGAAGTATTTGTACATACAAATCATTCTGCYATTAGATTTCTCATGAATAAACCCATAACTAATGGTTGAGTGACTAGGTGGCTCATGYTATTACAAGATTTTAACATCACCATTCTTGACCGACCTGGAAAGGAGAATTTGGTAGCTGATTTTCTTTCAAGAATAAAAAATGAGGATGATGATATTCCTGTAGATGATAGTTTCCCATACGAGCACATTTTTTCCCTTTCTGTAAATACCCCATGGTTTGCAGATATGGAAAACTATTTGGCTACTAGGAAGTTACCGTCTCATTTGTCACCTCATGAAAAGCGTAAAATTATTACACAAAGTGCCAATTACTCTTGGGTTGGCCATGACCTTTTTCGTACATTTCCTGATTTGATTATTCGTAGATGTGTCTAAGAATATGAGGTACCATAAATCCTACAAAGTTGTCATGATGGACCATGTGGTGGCCATTTTTCTGACAAACGTACAACATATAAGGTGTTACATTCAGGTTACTATTGGCCTAACATTTTCAAAGATGTTTCCAAGTATGTGAGGAGTTTTGATAGTTGCCAAAGGATAAGAAGACCTACATCAGATGAAGAAATTCCCTTCCATGCCCAAGTTATGATAGAACCTTTCGAAAAATGGGCCCTTGACTTTGTAGGACCAATTTCACCCATGTCTTGTAAGAAAAACTATATTTCAGTTTGTACAGATTATGTCACCAAGTGGGTAGAGGAAAAATCCCTATTTAGGGCTACAAAAAAATACGTTGTCGAATTTATCTATGAAGACATATTTACCCGCTTCGGTGTCCCTCGTGAAATTGTTATAGACAAAGGCACTCAATTCACTTCCAAGCTGATGAGAGAGATAATAGAGAAATATGGGATTAAACACTGTAAATATTCTCCATACCACCCACAATATAATGGTCAGGTACAATCTACAAAAACAATTATGGAAGCTATCTTAAACAAGAATTTCCAATTACATCACCAAGATTGGGCTGATAGGCTTCTGGAGGCTTTGTGGGCATATCGGACCACCTGGAGAAACACCACCAGACATACCCCTTATGAGCTAGTGTATGGGAAACAGGTACTTCTACCAATAGAATTCCAAGTAAGGACCTTCCGTATTGTCACAGAATTGGGATTAAACTTAGATGAGGCTCAGAAACAACGATCCCTACAATTGAATGAGTTGGATGAGATTAGGCAAGATTCCATCCAATGAACATTGTTATTCCAAAACCAGAGGATCAAGTGGCATGACAAGTTTATTAAGAAGAAACACTTCCAACCTAGTGATTGGGCTTTGTTGCTTGATTCTCGATTTAAAACCTTCAAAGGCAAACTCACCACCTGATGGTTGGGTCCTTATGAGGTAGTCATTGTATATGACAATGGAGCTCTGAAAATCAAAACAATTGATGATGTACAAGTCTCCTTTGTATTAAATGGACACCGACTCAAATTTTATCACAAGCCCATTTCCAAAGAAGATTTTCTACAAGTCATGTCAACTGACAAGGAATTGGCCTTAGTAGATGGGGAAGTCCCCCCTTGTTCTTGAATGTTTTCTGAATTTTCTACTGTACATATGTAAATAATTTTGAATTGTGTTGATAGACAATTCTAGAGATCTCTGTAGGTATTTATTTCACCAGGAGTAGACAATTTCAAGGAAATATAAACGAAGGATTTTTCTTCAAAACATTGATATACTTGAACCTTGTTGTCTGCTAAGCAGTAAATGAATAATGACTTGTTGTAATTAGCCATATTTTTGCAAAAAAAATCATCTTCTCTTTTTTAAGGCATTTTAAAAGGCAGTTTCTCTTGAAAACCTTCACCACCATATAAGGAAGTGATATCGTAACCATCAAGCTTAGAGGTCACTCGTACACTTTTCCTAAGAAACCTGAGTAAGTGAGTAAAGTATATTTATTAAAGAGTAACAAGGAGGTCTGATTAGCGGTTAGCCATGGAAACATCAAAAAAAGGGAACAAAGTGAGTTGGGCCTAAAGATACCTTTATGTTCTTTCCCAATGGTACCATCCACTTCACACTAAAAATGATTAACGATATCATATATTTATATAGTCTATGTCCGCTTAAGTACCCCTTACATCAGAACAATCACTAAGGAATATATAACGGAAAGTCATCCTCTAACATAAATACCATCCCAATTAAAAAAAAGAGAGAGAGAGAAAGAAAAAGTTGTTTTCAGAGTTGTTCCCCCATATTCTTTCACAAAGCAATCTTATACTAAAATATTAAAAGATGGGGGGGCAATCTATAAGGGCGTAAGAGGCTAACTCATCGGGATACTGAACAAGTTTGTTGGAAGTGGGTACCAGCCTATGGTATGACTAGGTAAACCCATCGGAGTACTGAATAGGATTGCTGGAAGCGGGGCATTCTACCTAGCGAGTATGGTAATGTGACAAAAAAATAAATACAAAATTAAACTTGTCCTGATGTACAACATTACTTGTAGAAAAATTTGACATGAAGTATGTATGGTTAATTTAAGGTTAATGAACTCCATAAATTTTCCATTGGGAACTAAATTTGAGACTATTTTGAAACTCTCTCACCTACCTCTTCTTATCTATATATAGGATCTATTATCCTATAGGTGGGGCCATATTCTAACTGTCTCGTCAGACTAATCTATGAAATTTATCTCTACACTTCACAAGTTGTAAATCTTTGGCTATTGGGAGAAATGACTAGTTTCCTATATTTTTTATTGTGAGGTGTCACAATACTTAGGTGTGGGGGATGGGTTTCATGAGTTGACAAATGATAACACTTCCTAGAAGAAGTAGAATCTTAGAATATTTTGTAAAAATTCCTTTGCATTGTTTTTATGATACTAGCTAGTACATCAACAATTAGTTTATTTTTGAAATGTTAATTCCCGGTGTGTTTTAAATTGATGTACATTTCCTTAACATACCACTTAACTGGTTTATTTTTGTTACAGGCTACAAAATTGAGATTACATGTCTTATGCGAGATAGATGAATGGATTGAGTAAGCATGGTGGAAAAATAAATAATAATGGAACACTCTGCCTCTGCTCCTATTTATTGTAATTGTCAAAATCGTTTTGAGACTGCAGGTTATCCATTGCAGGAGAAATAAAATTGCATTTCGCACAGAGGTACCATATGGAGTGCCATATGAGGTTCTGAATGAAGTGCCATATGAAAGTATACAAGTAACTATCCACAATTTCAGGTAACTAGGAATCAATGGCATTTATTTGAATTAGTTCATGGAAATTAAGATTGAATGATGCAAACCTTGGAAATTTTTATGATCAAATGTCCAAGTCAAAAAATTGGACATTGATCTAACTTCTCCATCATTATGATTGCCCCAAAAACATGCCTTCAAATTCAAAATTGGCGCTCACACATGGTAACTTGTGCGTGTGGATTTCATTGTGAATGTAACTGCTCCACCCTAAGCGCACTAAAAAATGGAGGGATTACTCAATTGGGTTATCCCATTTATTCCTTACACTCTCCCTCTACTCATTGCATTTGTCCCTATTGAAACTCACTCAGCCTCTGTCTCATTTCATTCACCTCTTTCTACAGTGCACTCGGCCTCTGCTAAATGTGCTCAGCCCATGTCTAATTGTGCCCATCCTCAACCTGATTACGCTCTGCCTCTGTCAATTTTTCCCATGCTGTCATCATGCCCAAGCGGTATGAGCCATTCTCCTATGTTGACCTCTTCACTATCCATGAGTTTGCATACTGCAGGGAAGTGTTCCTTCGCGTAGGCTGGGGGTTGTTTTTGTCTCACTTGCAGGGCCATGATGATGGCATTTCAATGTAATTCACCCTTGGTTTTGATGGAAATACAACGTGCGTGGGGTCTCTCACCTTCGGGGTCTATGAGTAATCCATAGCCACAACCACAAAGCTTCCAAGAATTGGGGTTACATGGTTTAAAAACAACTACTTGCTACGATTGAGCTATAAGAGGTTTTTTAAACCCGAATTTCAAAACATCTCTGGAGCTAAAGGATACTCCAAGGAGTGGATAAAAGAGGAGCTAATTAATCCTCTCATAATCATTACCAAGATGATCACATGTGAAGGTAGACGTCCCATGTTTAAAGCTTGTCACTTTCGATTAGTAGCTCACTTTCAGTTTAATAAGCCATTGAACTTTCCCTTCTACTTTTTAAAGAGCTTGGAGAATATGTCCTCCCAAGTGAGGAAGAATTTAACCAATCCCCACAACAACCTATTTCACCATGGCCTTATTGAACTTCTTATCTTAGTCGAATTTGAAAAATAGGGGCAAACTTGGGATGAGTTCATTTACCAATTTGCAAATCCTCACCTAACAATCAAGACTAGCAAAAGGACACTTGATATAAGGACTATTTCTCCATCCAAACCCCACTCTCTGAAGACTCCAAACCCTCCTGCACAAGCCATTTATTTACCAGAACAAAAATCCAAGAAACTTGTTGAAACCCCTGCAGCCTCATCGAGAAAAAGACCAAGAAGCCTATTGCTAATCCCCAGATGCCTTCAACGTCTCTTGATCCTACACCCCAAAATCTACAAGAAGTAATTCAACAACACTTTCCTAAAGTCCCCACAAATAGGAGAGGAGATAATCGATTTAATAGAGGACCCTTTTGAAAGAGTACCTGGAGCACAAGAGGAAAACCTTATGAAAAAACCATGACCATTTCGGATCATATCCAAGTATCCTACAATCTCGAAAGCCCTCAAAAAAGACTTAGGGAAGTGTCTGCAGACGAATTGAAGCCTCAAAGAAAGACAAAATCTGAACCTACTTCTCCTCATCAACCCCCTATTACTCATACCTCACAGATGCCTACCCCAGATCCTAATACTGATAGACATTCTACATATTTCAAGGATCTAAGCCCTCCTCCGAGATATATGATTCTGCTCCAGCCATTGAGAAGTTAGAACAAGAAAATTTTCAAGTGTTGCAACAATTGGAAGAGAGGAAGAATTTGGACACGCATCTTCACCATGACAATGCAATCCTCCAAGAAAAGGTGAATTCCCTTCAACGGTTGGTTGAAGAGATGACCAAAACCAATCACAACCTCAGGGCGCAATTGAAGCAACATAAGAGGCACAAGACAAAATCTTCATGGCAAGAAGGAGAAGCTTCTAAATCTAATCCTTGTCAGCAAGCGTAGTCATGTGGGGAAATTCATTTTTGTTTGCAGTGGGACCTGCAAATTCTTAGGTGTGGGGGTAATGTTGGTCCTGTGATATGGTTAATTTAATGATAATGATTAGATCCTTTTTGGCCAATATTATATGTGCATTTTCCTATTTTGAAGAGTTTTGAAGGATTTTTGTATCAAATCGCCATACCTTACACCAGGTATGCATAATTAATGTTTTATGATGGTTTCAAGTATAATTCATCATGTTTTAATGATTCCAAGAAGCGAATTCATGATCTATGTGTCACAGGAAAAAATTGCATGGCGTTTTTCCATCTGACCTTCCATCTGGTACTCCATCTGGTACTGCATCCGGTACTCCATCCGACACTGCGTGTGACACTCCATCCTGCACTAAAACTGTGAGCGAGTTGGTGGTTATCATATCAACATCCAATGATGGGAAAATCAACGACATGGGGTTTTCTTGTTCTCATGGCCTCCATCTACTGATCTTATGACAACGTGGATTGGGTTGTTATGCTGGGCGTTTATTCGCTCGCTTAGTTTCTAGAAGCCACTGGCGGTTAATACACATTAAGTGTGATTTAATGTTTTTAGAGGAGGTCGACCCTTCCAGTGGTCAACCTCTTAGCTTGTAACCTCTATAAATACCACAATAGTGGTCAGACAAATAGTGAAGAATAGTTAGGCTTTGTTTTTCCATTTCAAGACATTTTCTCTAAACTGTGTAAAATTGTGTTTTTAATTTTAAATGTTGAAATCGTGTTGCTTGAGCTCGTGATTCATTGTTGACGAATCTCCACGACCTGTTGGGGGGCACATCACTGGTCTGGGTGAATATTTAGTCAATTATCTTGTGAATTCATGTAGTGTAGTTGTCATTTCTTTTATTTCCTATACATGAGTTTTTATTATCTTTTACTTACTATGTAATTGTTGTTCATAGTTTAATTGCTCCATCTTTTTTTTGCACGATACTTATGAAGGCTAGTGTTAATATGAAATGACTTTTTAATTTATAGGAACTAGCTTGCAAGCTTAGATACTAACCCCTATGTGTAATTAGATGATAGTTAGAATTTCTATATGTTGAAATAGAGTTTAGAATAGAGTTAAAACAGAGTATTTAGTTAATGGTTTCTTTGGAAAGGTTTCAATGGATGATTAGTTGTTAGCTTTGAATTTAGTTTTCAATGGATGATTAGTTGTTAGCTTTGAATTCAGTTTTCAATTTTCTTATCTAGTTTTCTCATTTAGTTCTTTGTTTTCTTATCTTGTTATATGTTGAAATAGAAATAGGATTTGATTTATGTTTTATGAGTATTTCTTTTTGCAATTTAAATTGTTAAAATAGGATTAGTTTAATTTACTTTATGCAATTTCCTTTCTAGATCTAGGTTGCAATTTTAATTCGAAGTTTGATTAATGAGTTTATTTTTTAGTTATGAATCTCTAGTGATATGAATTTGCTTACATTACCATAGAATGCAATTGAATTAAATAGAATAGTGTTTTCATATTGTTGATGATTAATTGAAGAATCATATGGATTTGTAGGGTAGTTGATGTTTCTTCTATAATGGCCAAGTTCTCATTAGATTGTCTAATTCATACCTTTCACTTTGCTATAGAATTGAATATTGATTTTATCCCTCTTGAGTTATCGTTAATTGTTAAATGCCATCGTGATAATATTTCCTTTTGTAAATTAGAAGTAATTATGAATTTTAACTTAAGAATAGAGTTCACTTTCTAATTAGTTTTTTTAGTTGCTTATTGAGTAATTTTGATTAGTTTACTTGTTGTAGGAGTTACCATAGTTTAGTTAGTTGATTTCTTGCTTGTTTACATGCTTTAATAGGGCAGTTGATTGCCTATTTACTTGCTTTAATAGGATAATTGCTTGCTTGTTTATTTGCTTACCAATTGTTGTTCATTGAATTTGAATAGATTAATTAGATTAGTTTGTTGTTGATTTTCTCATTAGATAGATTAAATAGATAGTTTTCTTTTGTTCATTATAATGATTAAGTTAATTTTCTTTAAGTAGGGTTTTCATTTTCTTTCTTAGGACTATCCATCAATCCATTGTTCAAAAGTTACTTAGGATAAATAATTTAAGTTAGTATTCTTTCCTTGAATATATTAGCCCCTTCAATAGCCCATTTCCTTAGTTAGACTATACTACCTTTAACCTTTCTTCCTTGGCATATATAGTGCTACAAATCTAAGTTTACTTACCTTGGGTTGACAATTTAATTGAGGGTTTTTAGTTTTTTTTAGTGCATATAGAACACCCATCAATTACACTATGACTAAATCCAATATGTCTAAACCCAATATGTCTAGACCTAGAAATTCCTTACGCGAACCTCCCAATGTGACACTCATGACCATACCTCACTATTTGGTGAAATTTTTCCTATGTCACATTGTGATGAACATTTCCCAACATTGCAACATGAAAAAAAATCCCCCATACTTGAATTGTGACAATCACTTACCAATGATACAATATGTCGAACATCACCTGATGGCTCATTGTGATGAACATTTCCCAACATAGCAATATGTCTACTATCTCCCAACGTTGCATTGTGACAAACATTTCCAAAGATTGTAATGTCACAAAACCTTCCCATTGTGACTAAACCTAGAAATTCCCTTACACAAACCTAGAAATGTGACATTGATGAGGAAACCTCGGTATGTAATGAACTTTCTACTTTGTCACCTTGTGACGAACATTTCCCAACGTCGCATTATTTGGAAAATTTCTCGATGTCTCAATGTCACGAACATTTATTAATGTTGCAATGTCATGAACATTTCTTAATGTTGCAATGTCACGAACATTTCCCAACACCACATTGTAATGAACATGTTCCAACGTCACAATGTCACGAACATTGCCCAACATAGCATTGTGAAGAAAATCTCTCAATGTTAGACTCTGAGAAAACCAAATTTTTAGGGGATCATGTCTTCTATGCTTTTCTCTGTCATGTGTCTTAGTTTTCTTTGATGATATTCTCATCTACAGTCAAAATTGGAAATCCCATATTTCCCATGTGGGTCAAGTTCTTCATCTACTCTCTCAGCATCAATGTTTCCTCAAACACTCTAAATGTGCATTTGGCACCTCAGAAGTCGAGTACTTGCATCATCCTATTGGCAAGGTTAGTGTCTAGGTGGATCCTAAGAAGATTGATTCCAAGAAGGATTGGCCTCGCCCCAAGAGTATCAAAATATTCCATGTTTTTCTGGGTTTAACAATCTATTATCACAAGTTTGTTTAGAATTATAGAAATATTCCTACACCTCTCACTGCTCTACTTAAAAAGAATTCTTTCACTTGGACTCCTGCAACTGATATGGCCTTTCAAGCATTGAAGGAGGCTATGTACACTACTCTGTTCTTGGCCCTTCCTGATTTCACAAAGACCTTTTTCCTAGAATGTGATGCCTCCATGAGAGGAATTGGAGCAGTCCTTATGCAAGAGAGTAGACCTTTGGCCTTTACCAACAAACAATTTTTAGAATTCTGTTTCAACCAATCAATATATGAAAATGAAATGTTGTCTATTCTGCATGTAGTGGATCTATGGCGCCCTTATCTATTGGGGAAACACTTCCAAATTAAGATAGATCATCAAAGCCTCAAGTATTTTCTAGAGCAACGACCTTCCTCTCCAGAGAAACAAAAATGGGTAACTAAGCTCATTGGATATGATTATGAGATCATTTACAACAAAGGAAAAGAAAATTTGGTTGCTAACGCTCTTTCTAGAAAATATGAAGATGAAGGGTCTTGTTTCTCCCTATCCTTCATTGTACTAGATTGGATCCAAGTTGTTCGCCAAGAATCGCTACAAGATCCTAAAATTTCGGATCTAATCCAACAATTGCAATACAATTCTCCAATTTCCCCATGGTACTCTTGGCACAATGATGAGCTTCGCTACAAAGGTCATTTTTATTTAAGTAAACAATCCCAACATAAATCCACGGTGCTTTCTGAGCTTCATGCTACTCCCACAGCTGGGCACTCAGGGTTTACCAAAACCTATGATAGGGTCAAAAGTTCTTTTTTTTCTGGGATGGTATGAAAAAGGACGTTCGCAAATTTGTGGTAGAATGTGATGTTTTTCAATGTAACAAGGGATAAACAATCAAATCCCATAGCACAATCCAACCTCTTTCGATTCCACCCACTATTTGTAAGGAAATATCTATGGATTTGATTGTGGGCTTACCTAAATCTAGAAATAAGTTAGTCATCATGGTGGTCGTTGATCATCTTTCTATGTATGCTCATTTCTATGCTCTGCAACATCCATTTACTACATCCAAAGTGGCTCAAATTTTCATGGATCGTATCTTCAAGATTCATGTCATGCCTCATTCTATTGTTTTTTATCGAGACCCCACTTTCACCATAAATTTTTGGCAAGAAATGTTCAGGCTACAAGGCACCCAATTGGATCTCACCACCGCTTATCATCCCC
Source organism: Picea engelmannii (assembly GCA_009831015.1). Lineage (NCBI taxonomy): Eukaryota > Viridiplantae > Streptophyta > Pinopsida > Pinales > Pinaceae > Picea > Picea engelmannii. The sequence goes on along the minus strand of ML799017.1, from coordinate 262,587 downwards.
ATACTGATGGTCAAACTGAAGTTGTCAACAACTGATTTTTGGGTATGTGTTATATTATTTGCATGAGTAGTAATCCTATGTTGGTTGGGTATGTATTATATTCTTTAAACCATTTTTTCTAGTTGGTCCAACTAGATCAGTATACACAATTTCCATTGGTCTTGTTGTGGAGTATTCTTTCTATTTGAATCCAGTCTTTGTTTTCTTTCCTTGTTGATAATGCTTGCATAATGTGTTGTTTGGCTTCGTGATCTGGAGAATTTCTCTGAATGTTTCCTTTTTTTTGACTTGGATGAGTTTATCGAAGTTTATGTGACCCATTATTATGTGCCATATCCAAAATTCATCTTCCTTTCCTAGACAATATTTTTCATTTCTGATTTCACTTAATATATGTTGCTTGAAGTTCTTACAGTCGTTGCAATCAATTTGCTTGAACCTGTTTTTTTTATCTCTCACTTTTGTTAATCGAACATAAGTTTGTGACATTGGTCACACATTTGACTTACACTTAGAATATTGTGTTTCATATATTCCACTAGTAGAACATTTTTTTCCTTGGCATTCTTATTTCCAATTCTGATTGTGCCCTTTCCAATGATTCTAGTTGAGTCATCATTTCAAAAGGAGACTAATCCATATATTTCCTTTTTCAATGTCGAAAACTTGCCTCCATCACCTATCATGTGCTTTGAGCAACCAATGTCAACATACCAACCACATTTATTTTCTTTAGTTTGTAGAGCGAGTGTGAAATATTCATTGTCGTATTGATTCTTCTATCTTATCCATATTCTTTGTTGAGCTTCCTGTCTATGAATATTGTTATTTTTTTGTGATTCTATAGGAGGGATTGTCATTATAAAATATTTGGCCATGTGTCCAAATTTGTTTCACTTGTAGCATTCCACTTCAGTGCTCAATAATTCAAATCTATTGTAGCTTCTTCTCTGTGTTTCACTAGGCCATCTTAGATAACAATTTTGTGCATGAATTCCAAATTTGTTTATGTTCCTGCTATTAGCTCTGCAATTTACATATTTATGTCCAAAATTATTACATGCATAACATAAACCAAAAAATATAGTTTGATACATGGGAGTTGAAGATATTCTGGAAGGAGTTACTCTTTTGAATCCTTCTTCTTCCTAAGTATTGCTTGTTTCTAACTATCACTGATTTTGAAATATGAATCTTCTAGGTGGAGGAGTGTCCCTGTGATCTTCCCTATAACACTTCTTATCTCCTTTGATTGTATCTACATAAATTCTTGGTTGTGTTTCTTGATCTATAGTTTTGGAGTTTGAGCCTCTTTATATTTAATTGTACCCTAGCCCAGACTTGTCATGATGTGGCCTATGACTGTTGATAATGTTATCCAAAACCTTTGAGCTATTTTGCATGTTCTTTTGTTGAAGGTATTTTCTCAACGTGACAATCTCTTCTTCCAAATTTCCAATGATCATGTCCATTTCTTCCAACGGTTATTTAAGTGATTCTTCAATTATTTTGTCTTCTTCAAATTCAATTTTTAAATTAGAGATCATCTACTCCAATTCTTCAGAGTTAGAATTTTGTGTTTCCTCTTTTCTTTTTAGTTCTTCCTGTAGTGATTTGTTTTTCTTATTTTCCCTTTTTATAACATCTATGGAACTCAACAATTCTTCTCTGTAGTCAACTTATTCCTCTTCATTCTTATTTTGTGTCTCCTTTATCGAAGTTTGCTATTTTCATGAATAGAACTCTTTCTGTCTCACTTTCACTGACTTCATCTTTGTCTGATGAGGAGTTGTCTTCTTTGGCGCATAAACGTTTCTTGAAGACTTTATTTTTGGTTCATTTGTCTTTATATGTTTGTTTACTATTTGAATCATCTTCTTCATTTGTTTTATTTTTCTCATGAGCACATTTGTTATAAAAATGACCAATACCATCACAATTAAAACAAATCAATGGAAGCTTACCTCTATATCTTTCGTCGGTTCCCTTTTTCAGTCTTCTAATGAAGTTGGCTACTTCATCATCTTCTGAGATGCCATTGTTGTTGCTATATTCTTTTTCCTTTTGCTTACCCTTTTGATTTGACATCTTGGATGCTTTGAATGCTTCTTCTTTTATACATGGATTCTCTTGTTTAGTTCTTATTTCATAGAATGTGAAAATTCCATGTAGTTCATCCATGCTTATTGAATCCAAATATGTTCTTTCTTCTACTATTGAGACCTTAGGATCAAATCGCATTGGAAGAGATCTTAGTACCTTTTGAACAATTATAGATTCATCAAATTCTTTACCCAAACCTCTAATTGCATTTGTTGTTTCATCAACTCGTAAGAAGTAAGTTGCAATATTCTCATATTCTTTCATTTTCATCTGTTCAAATTGACCTATGTAAGTTTGAAGCTTTGTTGCCTTGAATTTTTCATCTCCTTCATAAATATTCTGAAGTTTGACCCAAATTTATTTTACGGAGCTGCAATGCATAAATTTTCCATATACTAAATCATGAAGACCATTCAAAAGTGAATTTTTGGCTTTTGAATTTTTTATACTGAGTTTCCTTCTGTTGTCATTTGTTGGTGGAACTTTTGGTTCTTTATATCCACTTATAACTGATTTCCAAACCTCAAATCCTTGTTCTTGTACATATGTTTTCATCCTTCTTCTCCATAATGCATAGTTATGTCCATCAAACTGTGGTATTCCATTTTTATACATATTGTTTCTCTCTAAGATCTACCTTTCAATGGTTAAACTAATTTATGAAGGAACTTTCTCTGATACCAATTGTTGGATTACTAAGAGGGGGGATGAATCAGTAATAGAGATTTTTAATCCTTTTAAACACAGTATGTAATTTTTATTTATCTTTTTGATCAATGAAACATTATCATCCAATAAGTGTAGATTAAATAAACCATAAACAATGAACAATCACACACATGCACAATACACTAGTATTTTTACGTGGAAACCCAATGCAAGAGATAACCATGGAATTTTTTTTCTTATATGTATTTAATAATTACTTTCATTGGAAGCACCAACTTCCTTTTTTCTACAGCTGCAAGTGGAAGGAGCCTCCGAACCCCTATATTTTCAAGATACAACTTGAGGGAAGCTCCAAAACCTCAATTATCTGGCTACAACAAGAAGGAGGATACAACCCCCTATGTTCTCCAGCTACAGCTAGAAGGTGGATACAACCACCTATCATTTCCCCATCCTACCTCCATGAAATATAAGTGAGATGATGAAACCTCTTCCACACTGTCACTATGAGATATACCACTGTAAACGTGTACCAATCTGTGTCAACAACTTGTAACGAACCTGTGCCACTGTCATGTAACCAACCTGTACATGTACTCATCCTGTAACAACAAAATCTAATAGGTACATGACTTGTTTGTGTTGTAGAACATGTATGTACATGCCCTATATATAATGCAACCCGCACATGTACGCATCCTTTCTATATTGCAGCATGTGTATGCCTTCTAAGAACTAGGGTTTTCACCTTCCTGAAAAATGTTGACCCTTTGTTTCCTCTATTGCATCAACCTGCAACCTGAAACTATGTCCAAACTGTAGTTTTTCCCTATGCATACATCCTCGTACATATCCCTTAACCAAGTGCATCCATATCTCTCTAGTCATGTGCCATCCAAGTGTGTATATTCATTATAATATCCCCCGGTAGAGACCCAATTTTCATTATGAATTATGAACATGTTTGTTAGGATTGTGAGTTGAGTTATAATAATCTAGGAGGCTTATGTGATGATTGGGCCAAAGATGCTAGGATGCTAAGGCCATAAGCCTGATTTTTGTATATGTAATTATGCAGATAATTAATAAAAATTATACATCGTTGTGTGTAGACCAACCATGAAGAAAGAGTGGTGGGGGACTAAGCTCCACTAGGTAGGGAAAAGGATTGGACTGAGAGGCTAGGAAGGAGGGGCTAAGATAGACAGATTAACCCAAGGGAATATTATAATATATTTCTGAAAATGAAAATTCTAAAGGGGGGAAAATAAAATCAGTTATCCTAAGTTCCTGGGAAAGGGAACGAGTGCTAAATGGAGTGCATGCAGCTCCAGGAAGATAGGTGTTGACCTGGGCACCTGTTTTTAAAGCTGGAAATTCAATTCATTGGGGGGGTTTACTCCCCATTCTCGGATCCTTCACCTAACTCACTTTTCCTCCATCGTCGACCCCTGCATCTTTCATGCACCTATGAAACCAGTAACCCATGAAGATGACCTGTGTTTTCCTATGAAGCACAACGTATATGCACTTGCTAGAGCCATATTATGCCTTATCAATTTGTGGTTGCTTCCATCCCCTGAGCTATATTGAGCCTTTTTGTTGTCATCACTTGCTGCAATTGAGTTGAAGTTGGTTGAAGAAGCTGGTTGTTAGGCCCATGGTTGAAGAGGCAGGTTGTTAGGCCTATGATAAACTCTCTCCAGGTGAGAGAGTTTGTTGGGAAATGATTTTCTCCTAGAGAGAGTCCAACACCAACTACAAAGCTCTGAGAATTCTCGATCAGACATGTTGTCGAGACCCTGAAAGGGAAGTGGAGCAACCGATGAACTGTGGAACATTGAAGGTGCATATTCCCGGGGTGGAATAGGCATGTGGGGAATGAGATTCCATGAGTAGTGGGCATAAGTAGGCTCTTGGAGAGTTTGTTGGGAAGTGATTTCTCCTAGACAAATTCCAGCACCAGCTATGGAGCTCTGACAATTATCGATCTAGCCTATTGTCAAGACCCTTAAATGGAAGTGGAGCAATCGATGGACTGTGGAACAATGAAGGTACATATTCCCTGGGTGGAACAAGCATGTGGGGAATGAGAGTACGTGAGTAGTGGGTGTAAGTAGGCTCTTGGAGAGAATCCTTCCAGTTTCATTGTGA
>ML799017.1:172442-252505 GCA_009831015.1 Picea engelmannii | reverse complement strand
GGCATATGCATAGAATGACGAGTCATTCTATTTTATTAAATTGTTGGGTAATTATTGTTGAATTTCTAGATGCATACAATTCTAAGTTCACTACATATGGTTTTGTACATATTGCAATTGAATTATGATGTACATGAAATACTGACAATTTGTTGGCAGTATGCAAGATGAAGCCTTGTAGAAAAATGTATGCAGTTTGGTGCTTGTGCAAAACCACAAGGAAGGTTGAAATCTTAATATGGAAACAACCAAGGATAATAATGAAATAGAATTTCATGTTTTGGGGAAAAGTTGAATTCCCTCTTTGAACTAAGTTTTAGTTCCTAAATGAATTATTTTATGTTTTTTCATGATAACTGCATGTGTGTGATGTAGATGAGACAATATTGGCTAATGTGAGAATGTTGGAAGAAGAAATATTGATAGAGACATTGAATCCCTTTAATGGAGAACCTTGGTGAGAGGCTCTGGTAGCGGGTTGGCGCTCTCCTTGCATGTGAAAGCCTTGGCAAGATGGATTGTTGATGGAATGTGTAGCAGTGAAAGGATACCTGAGCCTGGAAGGGTGAGTTCAAAAAGGAAGAGGCAACTCACAAATACTTATGGCATGTGTTATCACTTTGTAAATTCCCAGAGGTTGCTGGAAAGTAGAAAGGTAACCTTATCCAACCACTTCAAAACTGAGATCTATCCCTACCAGTTTTAGAGAGGGATCTCTCTATAATATTTAACTTTGTTTTAAATTCATATATTAGGTTAGTTAAAATATGTAGGACCGACTTGTTTGTTTTTATAAAATGGTTGAAAGGGTTTATGCATTCATCGGGCTATGGGGTCTGTTTTATAAAGGTAGAGATCAAAGAACATATATAAAGATTCTTTTCACGGGGCAGGATAATGCAACTATTGGATTCTTTATAAATAAAATGATGGATGACAGAAAAAGGCGAGATTGATTAATTATAACTAAAAAGAATTTAAGAATTTCTTGACTACAACATAAGAAGAAAAACACTTAGATCTTTAAAAGCTAGGAGCAGAGTACGCAAAGGTAAATTATTCAACTTTAACTCCTTTTAAATGATCAGGTTAGAAAACATGATGATAACTAAGAGAGATACACATTCAATTGAGAAAAGAAAATTTCAACAACAGATGACACGCATGAATCTTGTGAAATGTCTCTTTATATTACTAGAAGATCTCTTGATAAAAATTGCAGTGCTTACAGCTTGCTAGGGCGTAAAAATCAACCCTCACTACTTCGAAGTTTGAAGTATTTATCAAAAAAATTACAAACGACCCTGTCATTAACTGATCAAGACATGGAAGATTCTAAATCTAACTAACTAGATAACAAGATGCAAAAATGTAGGAACTGACGATAATCTGTTGTATCTGTCATGTTGATTTTGGGGAAGGTTGTTGGTGATTCATTCATGTGACATTGACTTCTCTGCATGTTGAGTTGGACTGTGCACCTCATCCCTCATTCGATCAAAGTGTACAACTCATCCCATATTTGCTGACTAGGAATGGTGACTTTGAGCAGTCTTCGGTAGATTTCATCCATTTTTGCATATTTAGAAAAAGTAGGCTTGATGATGACAATATATTTGATCTCATGTTGAATACTGAGGTACGTCTCTAGGAATGCCTTGCCTGCAATGCTATCCTGTATACCGTAAAAATTGGAACTGTCCTTGGCCACCGTGGTGATCTTCTACTTGTAGTCAGGGAGGGTCATCAACTTGTCATTTAGGACCAGTAAACCAGGAAGTCCTTTCTTCTGCAAAACCTCAATCTTGCTGCAAAACCTTTGAACTCCAACCTCTATGTTCTGGGCTTTCTCCTCCAGCTATAACATCAATCCTCTTTTGGTCAAAACTCTTTTGACTTCGAGGATAGTTTCCATTCTGTCTTCAACTTTCAGGTCTTCTTGCTCTTCCTTAGTCTTTGAATTCAGAAACTTAATGATTTCATTAGCTTCTATGGGAATTTCACCCAGATCTCCTCTTATTTTTTTGATGGCTTGCCTACTCCTCAACACCAATTCATGTTGCTCAAACATGATTTGCACCATGAGACATATTTTGTTAATGGATTTGGAAATATCTATCCAAATGTTCTCCTTAGCCTCTGCTAGTGTTTTACCTCCCACTGTTTGATTATGAAGTTGTTGCATTTCCTGCTTGAGATTTTCCGATGGTTATATCTCAATGTTGTAGCTTGTCTGGTAGGAAGTCTTAATCTCCTCGAGATTCTCAACCTGTTTTTTCATTCTGTCGATCTCTGTTCCTCATAGGGTCATCTCCTCCATTGATTTTTCTATCTCTACAGTCTTTTCCAGAGTTGTCAGTGGGGTGGCTGATGGAGCTGAAGTGGTTGTTGAGATAGTCGTTGTGACGACTCCTATGAGGGGAACTGCACTTAGTGGGATGACTTCCATCGGTTCTTTTTTTTCTTTCTCATTTACTAACCTCTCCATCTCTGCTTCCATGTCCTTTATCTATGCATTATGTTCCATGATCAATTTTAGCATTTCCTCCTTCTCCCCTTTTGTCTCAGCTATCTCTTTGGCCTGTGAATCCTCTGTAGCTGGAAATTTCAGTTGCTTCCTAAGAGATTCTATGTCAGAGTTCTTTTTCTTAACCAATTCCATAGCTGCCTTCACATTTGAAGGATCATACCCAATTTTGAGTACCAATTCTTCTAAGGATTTAACCCACATCACCCTTTGAAGTGTAAAATCATATTTACTTAGTATCATTTCTACCCATATGTTATCTCTCTATGATGTTGTAGAGGTAAAATGTATTCACTTCTTTTAACAGAGTACAAGCTCATTAGCGGATTCCCTAACTATTAATCTTTGTATAGAGTATATTCTTTTAAATGACATCTTAGGTCTTTTTGCCTCTACTCAACAACAAAAATAGTTGGATTCTAAACAAGGTTTTTTTAAGGAATTTAAGCCACGTCATCGTGATCAATGGGTCCCTGGTTCTATGTAATGTTTTCTTTATAACATACTATTATTTTCCCTTTAAGTTCATTGGTAGTTACTTAAAACTTGAGTTCATAACTAGGGTTTGTATTCACTCACTAGTAATATTTTAGCCAAGAAGCTACAGTCCATGGCGTCAATAATTCCCTACTTTGAGTCTTATAATATTTTTCCTTGGAAGAAGTTTTGAAATATTAACTCATAGTGTTATTCTGGTACTGAAATATTTGTATTTTGTTTACATATGTCTTAATTGTTTTCATAGTATGTTTGAAACAAAAAAAAATAGTATAAATAGAATATCCATTTATTAGGAGAATATGTATTTTATTGGGTATTCTGATTATAAACTAATCTTGTTCTTTCATGCTTCAATTTCAACTAATCTATAGAAATAAACACTTGAAGTATATAAATCTACAACCTCTCTATTTTATGTATACAAAGAAAGTATTTCATATGCTATTAGATACTACCATTTGCAAATAAAGGATAGATAGAAATATATCTTTCTTTTTCTGTCTGCAATTTCAATTTTATTGTTACCCAAATATATATTTTCTTGTTACCCAGATATATATGTAACAACGGAAAATTTTATTCTACAAGCTTATATGTTATTTTCTTGCGGAAAGATTAATAAACAATAATATTTTTTAACAAAAAGAACAAATATTTTTACGTATATCTATTGGAGATGGTTACAATTAATCACCTTTTAATCTAAAATTATAATCTTATGGCTAACAATTGAAGATGCTGGCATATTCTTAGTCGTCCTCCTAAATCAATGCATATGATTTATTTTTCATAACTTCCTTGCATTTATGAATGCATCCGTTAACCTGTTTACTTTTTCACATTTACCTAATCATATTAATAAATTACTGTACGACCATAGATTGCCACTTTTAAATGATTAACATAGATTAAAAACACGTTTATCTAATTAACCTACACTACCTCAAACTCACAGCCACTAACAGGGATAGAGCACAGCTGTCATATTGACCGGTTCGGTTCCTGTGCCCACGGACTAGCTTCCCCAATTGATCATTCCATCTTCTGTGATCCCCAAGAGATAATCTCGCAAGGCCTACAGGTGAATCGTGCATTCTCAGGCGTGCCTATTTTAGCCAAGAACGTAGTGTTGGCCTAATGAATCTCATAACCAAGTGCCGCGAACATTCAAGGGCTGATAATGCCCATCTAAACTGAGCTTCAGAAATAATATTCTCAGACCCATCTAAACCCTAATATGAACGCACTTATAGCTTATATGATGTGCATATAGAAATTTCAATGCTAAGGTTGCATATTAGATGTGTATTAAAGGGATCTTGCATGTTCATGTGTATTAACTCCATTGCTTAGATTAAACACTGTTACTATCAATATGGAATTCAATACATTATCGTCATCGCTATTCCGGTCAATGCAATTTGATTCTAGAAGCTTTGTTTTGCAAATTGTAGTATACCTTTGGAAATTTTGAAAATTAATACAATATGGTCATCGCTACGCAGGTCGATGCAGTTTGATTCCAGAAGCCTTGTTTTACAAAGCTTGAAGTATGCTCGTTGAATAATTTATTAAATGGTATAACTTAAATGATTGCTCATTTCAAAATTTTGAATTTATCCTTGATACGATTCAACAGTAACCATTTCACAGTAACCAAAACTGAGAATGACATTGTATACATGAAGTAAATTGCAAGATATTCAACAGACTTGATTTCCCTTTGTCAATACTTAAAATCATTATAAACTCATTATAACCTAACTCTATTTATAAACTCATCATAATAATTAGGGTTTTAATTAATATATTTTATGTAATTTTAATTAATATATTATAACTAAGTCCACATGAAGTTAATGACATTAAGGATATGTATGTAAAATCATTATAAACTCATTATAACCTAACTCTATTTATAAATTCATTATAACAATTATGGTTTTAATTAATATATTATATACAATGTTAATTAATATATTATAACTAAGTCCAAATAAAGTTAATGACATTTAGGGTTTTTTTTTATAACTAAGTTGGGAGTTGGGAGTCAGCCTTTCGGCGTTCACCAGCCGCTAGTTAGTGGCTGTGCTAGTTATATTTATTGTTATGATAAAAGTTCTATCTTCTACATCTATTTTCTATTGTTAGAGTGATTTGTCATTAATGAAAGAAGATAAAATAAGTAAAACATATCTATGCATGCTTGAATATATGGAAACTAATTGAGTAGAGAACTAGTTCCTCCCAGCCATAGACACTAATAGTTAAGATTACTTGTTCTTGTGTCCCCCAAGCCTAAATCATTATTACATAGGGACTCTATAAACTTCTCTAGAAATATTAGAGTTTGGTTCTTTCTTAGAACCATCAAAGCCAACTTTCCACACAAGTACTCAATAACATCATGTCTCCTCTATAATTGTGTAAAATAGATTTACCTAAGTCTTTTTCAAGTTAGCCTCATCCCTAACCCTAGGGAATCTTCTTTGCCTAACTTTGTGCTAGTTTATCCCCTCACATCCCACACCTTTGGGAGTAGGATTCTACTTGTCCCATGGACAATATTTACTTTGGTGGTTTTTATCTCTTTTCACTCACCCATGGAATAATTATTTACTCTTTGTAATCAGATTCTCTAATCACTTAGTTTCTAGTTAAATGAAATAAATTAAAAATAATATTTACAAAAATATTCATCATCATCAATGTTTATGATGACATAATTTTCACATAACTCTTTTTCCAAAAAAAATCACAATATAACTATCAAAATTAAAATGTTTTAATGTTTGTAAACCGAGGGACATTACATTCTATCCCCCTTGAATTGAGAAATATTCTTAGTGTTCCAATTTAAACATATCAACTCTCGAACATGAATGGATATGTCTTTCTCATGGTTTCTTCCATTTTCCAAGTAGACTCCTCAGCACTAAAGTTCCACCACTACACTTTAACCTGAGCGATGGCTCGGTTCCACAACATAATTTCCTTCCTGTTGAGAATATGTAGCGGTTACACTACCAATTCCACAATCTCTTCCATTCACTGTCATTCATATTGACTAGAAACAATTGACTAGGCATAGTAAGAAATACATTGTTTCCAAAGGAAATGAATCAACAAACTACTTTATTTTCTGAGCATTTTCACCAATTCATGGTGATCACATGGTGATTAAGGGATTTTTCCCCTGTGACCTTGGGTCAACTCACAATAGAGAAGGGTCAAATTTAGAAGAAAAAACCTACCCTCACCTATATCAATGCATACAAGAAATAACTACTTTTAGAGAGAGAGAGAGAGAGAGAGAGAGAGAGAGAGGACTCACACCTTAAATCCTTCGTTCGATGTCGATCCCCACTCTCACTTCTTGAAGCGCTCTTGATCTCTACCATAATGATGCAGGAGCATCTCTCCATGCCAGCCAGCCAGCCAACCATCCACATCAGCACGCACGCATTCAAAAGGATGAAGAGAGGCGCAGTCCTCATTTAAATTTGAAATGAATGTAATTTAATGTCATAGGCTGGTGAACCATAGAAGCCATGCCTTTGCACAGGCTGTAGATAAGATATGCATTTAATATGTGTATGGCTGAGATCTAGATCCGATTCTGGACTAGACAGCCCATTGATTGTAATTTATTAGGGTAAGTAAATCCTGGAGGGAAACGCTCGATGAGCCCCTAGGTAAAAGAGATTTTTAGATCTCATTTTGAGAAAAAAAAGAATGTAAATTCTAACCTTGTACAATATCTACTGAAAAATGATATTCAGAAAAGAACAGAAAAGATACAATGGAAAATACAAACATTACACAGAGATTTTTCACCTGGAAACCCAAACCGGGAAAACCAGCATATATTATATTGATACACTTGTATTACATTGTTTACAATACAATATACATATAGGAGCTAGCGTCATCCAAAACCCTAACCCAATGACCTGGATTAGTCCAAAACCCTAATTCCTTAACCGGAAATAGAAAACCATCGGCAAAAACCATGTGCCGAAAAACCACCTAATATCATGTGGTCCCGGAAATATGTCGGCCCGGCGAAAATATGTCGGCTCGAAACTGGCGACATATTTGTGTTCTAAGTGCTCTGTTAAGTGTTCTGATCATAGATTTGTGTCCCATATTGGTTGTAGACACCTGAGTTTTGCAACCCCCCTGCCTCTACCTCAGGTGAGACTTCATCTGCTTCACAGGTATTGCTGAAAGGGTCGGTAGTTAGCATTTTTTGGGGGCATTGTTGAAGCGTTGAACCCTGGGTCTGACCCTGTGCCAACAAATGGTTCCTTTGCTGGGACTTGAAACTGTGATTGTTGGGAACTTAACTAAAAAGAGAAATCTTTATGCGTAGATATATTGTTGTAGTGCAAAGTATTCTACTTGACTTGTGAAGCTCTGTACTAAGAAAGAAATCGGATCTAAAAGAAACATGTAAGATCTTAAATCTTTGTGCTCTGGTAAAGGTAAGACAAGTGGAATTTTTTTCTTCCAAAGTATGAATCTAGATCTATTTGATAGATTTTATCCTAGTCTAGAAACTAGGGCACAGTTAGAAAAAAGATTTGATCTGAATAAATTTGATAGAAATAGAGAAAAATATGTTATTCCTATGCATAGAATGAATTGTTGGACTAATAAATGGATGCAGGAACCTAGAAAGATTTTTTGTAGATTGCAGGTCCAACACTGTGATCCCAATGCACAGTACAGGAAAGGTTGGGGATCATTTAAAAGAAAGAGAGGATTGACATTGTGTTATAATTGCATAATATCGAGACATCTTGCTAAAGAATGCCCTTGTATAGTTCCTATTTCTCTTTATTGTAAAGATGTTGGTCATGAGGTTGAGGATTGCCCAAGAATGATTTCTAAAGTTGAAAATATCAACATGAGACAATAAAACTATAAATAAAGTAAATAGACTAAGGATATTGTTGTAAGTGAATCCCCCTGTGGACAAGTGGATTCCCTCTTTGATGTAGGAGCATCCACGCGAGCATCTACACTCATCAAGCGAGCCAGCATATGAGAAAGAAGAGACAGCTGGACAAGCCAACAAACCTCAGATTTTGAAATTCTACCTTGGTATTGTTGCGCCGCCGTTTAACAAAAGGCATTCAAAGCCGGGCGCACTTGTATTATGTTAGAGATAGGAAGGCATTTAAGACTATTAAGGCTGTTAGATAGAAATTTATTGTAGATTAGACAGTCACCTTTCGAGAGGGAAAATAGAGTATAGACACCCTCCCTTGTATCATAGTAACAAGAACATTCTCATTTTCAGACAGGAGCAAGAAGAGAGGAGAGCAGAAAGCTTGTGAGAAAACCTCCATGTACAGATATTGAATGAATAGAAGAGTCTTGATTCAATTCCCATGGACGTGTTTGATACCTTTGTGTTGTTGATGTTATGCTTTTGCTTACTTTCTTCCTTTTATGCTTATCTTTTATATGCTGCATATGTGATAACATATCAGGTTCGAAACCTGAGAGAATGAGCGAATGAGTTTCAATTGGTTCTCTGCTTAGGCTAGGAGATTCCTGCATCGAGTGCAGTCGAATACCTCCGCATAGAGTGCGTTGAGGAGGCTAAGTAGTTGAACTTTTTCTCTCTTTGCCTTGAGTTGTTTTGGGTTGTTCAAAACCTTGCAGGTGAGTGCAGGTTGGACGTGAAGTCTCAGTAGCAAGTCTGAGAAGGAAAGGCGAGGCGGTTGCAAGTGTGAGCGCACAGGACTCAAAAAACTTCATCACTTTCGGAAGTGGTTGAAGACTGGTTACAGGGAGTGTGTTTGAGAAATCTCTAAAGAATTCCGAGTTGATAAAAGCTCTGGAGAGATAGCACCTTTGTTTTCAGTTGCATTGGACGAGGGTGGTAAAAGAACGGAGGATTCTCTAGAGGAAGAGAATCGACGACTTGAATTCATCGTGAAGACTCGCGAAGTCCCGTGGATCATTGGATCTGGGAGAAGAAGCGAGGAGGTTAAACCCTAAGCGGCGGAAGAATCCTTGGCCATCGCATATTGGCGAATCAGGGTTGACGAGTGCAAATATCACATGCACCTCGAAATCGTGATCCGCGATTTCCCGATTTAGTGGGAGCCGTCGATCCTCGGAGAGACAGGTGGCACGAATCTGGAGTATCGGGGGGGTTGGCACTTTGGTACTCGGAGGTTCAAAAACACAAGGGCTCGGTGTCACGAGTGGCGATATCCCGAGATTTGACCATTGACCATCAGCGTTCGGGGTTCGGCATTCCATTGCACGAGAATGTTATTGTGAGTCTCGCGATATCGCGAGATCCGATCTCCCGATTCCCAAAAGGGAAAATCGCGCGGTAGTATTTCTGTGGGTAAGGAATTCTCGAGGGGAATAAGGAGGGGCTTGAACCCTTCGGGCCGTGGATAGTGAAGATCCTGGTGGAGCGACCATAAGCTGAGGGGCCGTCACCATCAGAGTGGTATCAGAGCGGGAAGTGAATTTCTCTTTGTTCAGATAGCAGAGAGAAGCGGGTACATAATGCCGCCGAGGAGAGAGAGGCAGTCACCTGATCGTGAGGATAGGGATACCTAAAGAAGAGGCAGGCAGCCAGGGAATCCAGCAGGGAATCCAGAGATGGAGCGTCAGATACGAGATCTCAGGGCGAGACTCGAGGATATGGAGACCACCCAGAGGCGTGGAGCCGACGCAGGAGAGTTCAGCGATCCCGAGGTTGAGGAGGAAGCTGGACATGATGAAGGGGAGGTCTCAGCAGAGGATGCTGCAACCGAGAGACTGATCAGGGCCATTTCAAGGATGAGCTCGAAGACAAAAATGACATCCCGACTTATGAGGGGAGTCTAAACATTGAGGAGTTTGTGGATTGGATCCGAGCACTTGACACCTACTTCGATTATGAGGATATCGAAGAGGACAAGAAGGTGAAACATGTTGTCACCAAGCTGAAGGGACATGCGGCCTTATGGTGGGATGAGCTGCAGGCAGACAGGCGTTCCAAAGGAAAACAGAAGATAAAAAGCTGGGATCGGATGATCGCCAAGATGAAGGCGAAGTTCATTCCGAGGGATTACCAGATCACTCTGTTCAGGCGCATGCAGAACCTGAGGCAGAAGTTGATGACGGTGAAAGAGTACACCGAGGAGTTCTATAGGCTCAACATTCGAGCTGGTCATCGGGAAAGTGATGACGAAAAGGTAGCAAGATACCTGAATGGTCTTAGGTATGACAGTCAGGATGAGCTGAGCATGTTGACCATCCGGACAGTTGAGGATGCGTACCAGATGGCTCTGAAAGCCGAAGAGAAGCTAAGCTGCAAGAAAGGTCAGCAAGGCCGAGGCCAAAGCTAGCCTAGAGGCAAAGCAGTTGCCCAGAAAGACTTCCAAAAGCCCAAGAAGGATTGGAAGAAACCTCAGGGGAAAGATGAGAGAGGTGATACCTCACAGCAGAGGCAAAAAAATGATGAGCCAAGGAGACAACAAGATGATCAGCAAGGGGGATATGCTGACGCGAATACATTTCCTCGTACCCGAGGTAGAGGAAGAGGCAGAGGAGGAGTTATCACATGTTTCACGTGTGGTAAAGACGGTCATAAAGCCGTGGACTGTCCAGAGAGAAAGGTGGACAGAAGTGAAGCTCACATCGCTGAGGCGTAGCAGAGGCGTGATGTTGAGAGTGAGGATGCGGACAACGGAAGGTCACTTGGAATGTATAAGGTCCTTTTGAAACCCGAGAAAGAGGTGGACACAGCTCAGAGATGCCGATTGTTCCGGACAACTTGCAAGACCCAGGGCTGGAAATGCAAGGTCATAGTGGACAGTGGGAGCACAGATAATCTCGTTTCGACCGAGATGGTGGAGAAATTGGAGCTGAAGACACGTAAACACCCGAGTCCTTACAAAGTGACATGGCTGCAGAAAGGACACCAGGTATGTGTTACGAAACAATGCTTGGTAAATTTTAAAATGGGTGATTATAGAGATGAAATCTTGTGTGATGTCATTCCCATGGATGTCTATCATGTATTATTGGGAAGACCATGGCAGTTTGACAGAAATGTTGTTCATGATGGGAGAATGAACACATACACCTTGGAGAAGGATGGTAAAACACACACGTTGCTGCCGATGAAGGATAAAGAAGTGAAGCCGGAAGTGAGCAGCACAATACTTCTCATGAGTGGGAAGGAACTTCTCATAGAGTTGGAGAAGGACGAGGATCCACAGTTCTTTGTTGTCAGGAAGCCGAGGATTGTCCTGACAAACACAAGAGTGGACGACTTGTCGGAGGAGGCTCAGCAATTACTGGGAGAGTTTGTTGATATCATCGTGGACAAACTACCTCGTTCGTTGCCACCGATGCAGAGTGTAAGTCACCATATTGACCTCATACCCGTAGCAAGTTTTCCGAATAAAGAAGCGTACAGGTTGACACCTTAGGAGAACGAGGAAGTCAAAAGGCAGGTCCAGGATCTGCAGGACAAAGGACTAGTGAGAGAGAGTCTTAGTCCATGTGCTATTCCGACAGTACTGAGTCCAAAGAAGGATGGAGGCTGGAGGATGTGTACAGACTCCAGGGCAATAAACAAGATTACCATGAGGTATAGGTTCCCATTGCCGAGAATGGACGACTTGATGGATTTCCTAAGTGGGGCAAACTATTTTTCTAAGATAGATCTCAAGAGCGGATATCATCAGATCCGGATGAGAGAGGGAGATGAATGGAAAACAACATTCAAAACAAACGTGGGTTTGTACGAATGGCTGGTCATGCCATTTGGCTTGACAAATGCACCCATCACTTTTATGAGGCTGATGAATGAAGTCCTGCGGGAATTCATTGGAAAATTTGTGGTGGTGTATCTGGATGATATTTTGATTTTCAGCAAGACCAAGGCTGAACACTTGAGGCATTTAGCCACGGTGATGAAAAGACTGCAGCAGGAGAAACTGCTGATCAATTTGAAGAAGTGTTCCTTCATGCAGACATAACTCATTTATTTGGGTTTTGTAATTTCGGCTAACGAGTTGAAGATGGATCCTGAGAAGGTGAATGTAATCAGGAATTGGCCATCGCCGAGAAATGTTTTTGAGGTAAGGAGCTTTCACGGGTTGGAAAGCTTCTATCGGAAGTTCATCCGAAACTTCAGTGGAATCAGTGTTGCGATGATGGACACTGTGAAAAAGCGGCATAAAATTTTTCAGTGGACAGCCGAGGCTGAAAGGAGCTTCAATCTGTTGAAGTGGAAGATAATCGAGCAACCAATTCTGGTGCTGCCGGATTTTCAGAAAACCTTCCAAGTAAGGTGTGATGCCAGTGGGTATGTTGTTGGAGGAGTCTTGAGTCAGGATGATAGACCTGTGGCATACTACAGCGAGAAGCTGGATGATGCAAAATTGAAGTACTCCACGTACGACAAAGAATTCTATGCCATTATCTAGGCATTGAAGAAGTGGAGACATTATCTCATACCCAAAGAATTTGTGTTGTATAGTGATAATCATGCATTTCAGTTCGTGAGTCAACAAGAGAAGCTGAATCAAAAGCATGCGAAGTGGGTGGAATATATGCAGAATTTCACCTTTGTTATAAAGAACATTTCGGGAGCTGCTAATAAGGTAGCAGATGCCTTGAGCCGAAAATGTTTATTGCTGCAGGAGTTCAAGGTCAAGACTTTGGGTTTTGAAAACCTGAAAGATATGTATGCAGGTGATGCTGATTTTGGCGAAGTATACGAAGCAGCCGAGAACCCAGTTCTTAGGGATAGGAGCCCGTGGATTGATTACCTTATCTAGGATGGATTGCTCTTAAAAGGCAATCAAGTGTGCATTCCAGATTGCTCTATGAGAGAGAATTTGGTAAAGGAGAAGCACAGTGGGGGCTTAGCAGGTCATTTCGGGCATGACAAAACATTCACCAAATTGAGTGAATCATATTATTGGCCTGGCATGCGGGCAGATGTAAAACATTTTGTTGGTAGGTGTCGAATATGTCAACATGCGAAGGGCCGAAAGCAGAACACAGGGTTCTATCAGCCGTTGCCTATACCAGCGAGACCATGGGAGGCAATCAGTATGGATTTTGTTCTGGGATTACCGAGAACTCAGCGAGGAGTTGATTCCATCTTCGTGGTGGTGGACAGGTTTTCGAAGATGGCACATTTTATCCCGTGTCATAAGACCATCAATGCGACCCACATCGCGAATTTGTTTTTCAAAGAGATTGTCTGATTGCATGGATTGCCGAGGAGCATAGTCTCGGATCGGGACACGAAGTTCATCGGTCATTTTTGGAGGACACTATGGAATAAGCTGGGATCTAAATTGGCATTCAGCTCAGCATACCATTCGCAGACAGATGGACAGACCGAAGTGGTCAACAGAAGCTTGGGGGATCTGTTGAGAAGCCTGGTGATGGAGCATCACAGCAGTTGGGATCGGATCCTACCACAAGCAGAATTTGCATACAACGATTCGATGAATCGGAGTATAGGTAAGAGCCCATTTCAGATTTTATATGGGACACAGCTGAGAGGGGTTTCTGAGCTCAGGGAGTCAGAACAGGCTGAGACTAGCAGCGCGAGGGCTGAAGAATTCACAGAGACAATGTGGGAACTTCACACGGAGGTGAAGCAGCGATTGCAGAAGACGAATCAAGAGTACAAGAATCGAGCCGACCATAGGAAAATAAAACTTCAGTTTGAAGTTGGTGACATGGTTCTGGCGCACCTGAGGAAGGAAAGGTTCCTGAGGGGAACGTACAACAAGCTCAAGATGAAGAAAATTGGGCCGTGCAGAATTCTGAGGAAATTCGGCGAGAATGCATACGAGCTTGAGCTGCCAGAGGGCGTCGGGATATCTCCGATATTCAACATTTCGGATTTATACCCATATAAGGCCGAAGATGCAGGAACTGGAAGTGTTATAGAACCATTGATCCAATGGCAGAAGCAGTTGCCAGTTGCACAGAAGCCACAGATGGAGTGCATACTGGATAACAGAGCAGGTAAGAAGACCAGGAGAAAGCAATATTTTAAATACCTGGTGAAATGGAAGAACCACCCAGTGGAGGATGCCAGTTGGGAGACTGAGGCAGTTATATTGAAGCATGGGTAAACTGTACAGAAGCTCATGAGCAGGAGCCCATGAAATCTTTTGAGCCGAGGAGTATGATGCAAGAGCATCCACGCGAGCATCTACACTCATCAAGCGAGCCAGCATATGAGAAAGAAGAGACAGCTGGACAAGCCAACAAACCTCAGATTTTGAAATTCTACCTTGGTATTGTTGCACCACCATTTAACAAAAGGCATTCAAAGCCAGGTGCACTTGTATTATGTTAGAGATAGGAAGGCATTTAAGAATATTAAGGCTGTTAGATAGAAATTTATTGTAGATTACACAGTCACCTTTTGAGAGGGAAAACAGAGTATAGACACCCTCCCTTGTATCATAGTAACAAGAACATTCTCATTGTCAGACAGGAGCAAGAAGAGAGGAGAGCAGAAAGCTTGTGAAAAAACCTCCATGTACAGATATTGAATGAATAGAAGAGTCTTGATTCAATTCCCATGGACGTGTTTGATACCTTTGTGTTGTTGATGTTATGTTTTTGCTTACTTGCTTCCTTTTATGCTTATCTTTTATATGCTGCATATGTGATAGAATATCAAGTTCGAAACCTGAGAGAATGAGCAAATGAGTTTCAATTGGTTCTCTGCTTAGGCCAGGAGATTCTTGCATCGAGTGCAGTCGAATACCTCCGCATAGAGTGCGTTGAGGAGGCTAAGTAGTTTAACTTTTGCTCTCTTTGCCTTGAGTCATTTTGGGTTGTTCAAAACCTTGCAGGTGAGTGCACGTTGGACGTGAAGTCTCAGTAGCAAGTCTGAGAAGGAAAGGTGAGGCGGTTGCAAGTGTGAGCGCACAAGACTCAGAAAACTTCATCACTTTCAGAAGTGGTTGAATACCGGTTACAGGGAGTGTGTTCAAGAAATCTCTAAAGAAGTCCGAGTTGATAAAAGCTCTGGAGAGATAGCACCTTTGTTTTCAGTTGCATTGGACGAGGGTGGTAAAAGAACGGAGGATTCTCTAGAGGAAGAGAATCAACGACTTGAATTCATCGTGAAGACTCGCGAAGTCCCGTGGATCATTGGATCTGGGAGAAGAAGCGAGGAGGTTAAACCCCAAGCGGCGAAAGAATCCTTGGCCATCGCATATCGGCGAATCGGGGTTGACGAGTGCAAAGATCACATGCACGTCGAAATTGCGATCCGCGATTTCCCGATTTAGTGGGAGTCGTCGATCCTTGGAGAGACAGGTGGCACGAATCCGGAGTATCGGGGGGGTCGGCACTTCGGTACTCGGAGGTTCAAAAACACAAGGGCTCGGTGTCGCGAGTGGCGATATCCCGAGATTTGACCGTTGACCATCGGTGTTCAGGGTTCGGCATTCCATTGCACGAGAATGTTATTGTGAGTCTCGCGATATCGCGAGATCCGATCTCCCGATTCCCAAAAGGGAAAATCGCGCGGTAGTATTTCTGTGGGTAAGGAATTCCCGAGGGGAATAAGGAGGGGCTTGAACCCTTCGGGCCGTGGATACTGAAGATCCTGGTGGAGCGACCGTCAGCTGAGGGGCCGTCGCCGTCACTCTTGGTCTCTAGACTCCTAAGGCCAAGACAGGAAAGTGATTAACATGGACACTAAATTCCTTTTAGATCTAATCAAGATAATGAATGAAAGAGAAGCGATGTTTTTCCTTACAAAGTCTTGGCTGAGCTTCGATCCTGAGCTCCCTGATAGATCCTGTAGGAAAAAAAAAGATACAATGGACTTCCTACTATACTGATATTAGCTCAAATATAAATCCATCTACTGCAGACAAAATCATATGGAATCAAGCACAAGTTTGAAAGAAATAGGCCAAGCATTGATTATTAATGAGGAAAAGTAAAACTACTTACAATCCTTTGCATGAAGGTGCAACAACTTATTCCGATTCTCCTTGTCCAACCCATTTTCTCAAGTAGTCTACACTGATTGCTTTGATGACATCTCACTCATGAGATCATAAGTTTCACATCTCCAATCTTTTCCATGTACCTTTCACCATGAGAAGGCCTCCTTATATAACATTGGAGAGGTCCAATCACTTGAGAGATCTTTGGGATGAGTTGAGGATTCCTCTCCTTCAGTTGAGTATCTTCCCTAAGATCATGCCTTGACCATCTATTTGAATCCAACTACCTTCAAGAGTTGAGGGATTCTTCCCTAATTTGCCTCAACAAACCCAGAATTGGCTTAAAAAAGGGTAGTATTCCCCCAAAAGGGTTCACAGGGCACTCAAACACTCCCTCAAAGAGGCTTAGGGAGTGCCATCACTCCCTGACAGTGGGTAGGGGAGCGCTCCTCTTCAAAATTCATTTTTTAGTGGTTCTTTCAATGTTAAAAGGTTTGTACTCCCTATCAAGTGACTTCTCTTCTTCAAAACTAGTATTTCATGTATCTTAAGTGTCTTTGTGATGTCGTTAGAAGCACGACATGGGAAAGATGGAAAGATGTTTTTTATGACACTTGCAACACTTGTGGTCAAGATGCGACACTTGCGAACAAGATGTGACACTTATAACATTTGTAATGACGACACTTGTGACACTATTGAAGTGAGTAATTTTGATGTGTAATAGATTGCCCCCCAAAGTATGAAGTTAGAAGATGATAATGACTGAAGTACTTTGTAGACTTTTTCGAGCAAGGGTATGGATGCAGAGAAATCAAAAAAATATGCACACAAGAATTAAACAAATATTATGACATGTTTCAAAACCCAAGGCAAGAATACCTATGCTTGAGTGATAAAGACTTTTTAGGTATGGCCGCCATAAAATACACTACAGATCCATAATTATATTGACAAAATGGTATAGCCACTATAGATACAATGTGGATCTATACTCCTATGACTTGAACTGGTCGTAGCCACGGAGAATACACAGTGGATCTATAAGACAACAAGAGATAGCCATGACCAATACAAAGTGGATTTATGTAACAGTATATGTGTCATAGTTCAAAAGAACTCCTTCGCAACCTGGGCAAAGTACATATAAAAAGAGTGATGACTCAACCCAGGGTCTTCTTACCGATCTTGATGTAGTATGAATATAACCATGTGAATAGATGTCCTAATGTTGAACATGGTAGAAACCACTTGATTATTGGTCAATGATGTAAACCGTTAACAAGCGCGAAGGATATCACCATTGATGTTAATGATTCCCAAGGTACTCTAGTACATTCCAATGAATGCAAATGAATGAGCTGAAGTCAAACATCCATGGAATCATCCAGTCAGGGGTCAATGATGTAAACCCACTGTCAGACATGAGGAGGCCTATCATTGAGGCATGTAGGTCCCAAGGTATTAACTGGTTTCTAAGTCTAACTCCTGGATAATGTGTTGAAGTCGACAGGAATAGAATCATCGAGGGAGGGCCTTGATGTATCCCTAATCAATGACACGAAACAGACACAGAGATGTAATTGGTAGATCACATGAACATGGACTGACATGGGTATTGAAACAAGATATTTGTGATGGCTGAATCTTGAGGAAGATACTTCCCTTGAACACTGAGGCACAACAACAGAAACTTGACATGGACCAAAACACGATAATGTAGTGGATACGATGAATTTCATCGGGTGACCCAAAGGAGTAAAAGAAACTCAAAGGATTGACTCAGTGCAGAGGTAGATTAAAATGCGTGCAAAGACAAAGTGTCATGTTCAAGGGCAACTGTAAGAGTTACTAGTAGTGTTCTCAAAAACTGTTTGGCTTGTTTCTTTCAATTTTTTCCGCATCCAGATAGACGAGTACCTCTTTTTAATTTAATGAGCTCGAGGAGGGTAACACATGCTCAATATGACTCACCTTAGGTAAGTCCCTCTTCCTTTGTTTAACGAACTAGAAGAAGTAAGGGTTTGATCTCATATGAGCCCTTCAATGTATGATTGTTTAACGAGTCTAGAGAAGGTAAACTCGGTGGTTTTCATATTTAGAGAGTCTAAAAACAACTAAAAGATGACTCCAATGTTGTCCTTTTTCATAATGTTAGTCTCGCGAGGCTAAAAAAAGAGATAAATTATCACTCGAAATACTCCCTTTCAAACCTTTTAACGAGTGGGAAAGGAAGCAAGATCACTCGGCAATATTTTCATGTTTAGAGAGTGTGAAAAGAGCTCAAAGACGACTCCAAGGGGTTCCTTTTTCATTTAAACATGTGAGTCCGAAAAAGAGATAAAAGTTTACCCGGTTGCATTATCATGTATTTACAAGCATGAGAAAGAACAAAGACTAAGCTCGGTGTGCCCCCAGCTTGAAAGCTGGGGGATTAACTCCAGAATGATCATCAAAGGCTGGAGACATTCGCTCCAAGCTTCAATTCATTCACCAACTTTGAGGTTGTCACCAATTTATCTACTAGATGGAGAAAAAGGATAAGAGTGTATGAAATGAAGGTTCAAATACGAGAGCTAATGAAAGGCTCGACTCGACATCTATGAGACCTGGAAAAAGACTCGACTTGTTAGGAGAGGTGACAGTTTCATTTTTTAACGAGCTTGACACAAGAAAATAACTATGCTCAAGGCTCTGAGTTCAATCCCCATATTTCTGTTTCTTTTCTTAATGAGCTTGCTACAGAGAGGAAAACTATGCTGAAAGCTCCTGTTTCATTTTTCAACGAGATTGCCACATAGAGAAAAACTATGCTCATGACCTCTATTTCATTTTTTAATGAGCTTTCCACAAAGAGAAAAACTATGCTCGTGAACTCTGTTTCATTTTTTAACGAGCTTGCTATAGAGAAGAGAAACTGTACTCGTGGACTCTTCTTGATCATGTCTTGCAAGAGAATAACGCTCTGGAAGGACACCATGTCAAGGGAAAAACTCGGTCATGGATTCCAAGAGATCTTCATTGGATGGAAGAAAATCACTCTAGAAGGAACAGATGTTGAGGGTCGCGACAGGGGTAAGGATATCAGGTTCCAATAGCCCTACCAAAGAGATCACCATGTCAACTACTGGATCCAAATAATCGGAAGTTGAAGTCATGGGAGACGATGGAAAATCGACATCAGGAGGAGAGATAGAGTGTATATATTCCTGAATTTCTTCACAAGGAGGAATAAAAGAGGATCAATGATGGTTATCGTCCTGAGGTATCTCGTCAATGCTCAACATTTCCATACTAGATTCATCTGAGGGAAAAATGGGGGAAATGTAGTTGATTACAAACAACAAGGAACGTAAATGTGATGGCATCAAGTAATGGTCGGGTGCCAATAGATGTTTTTCATCCAATGAGGGAGAAGTGGATGGGATAGAAATGTATGATGTTTCGGTCAGACTAAGTGGCACAGTGTCACCTAGTGCATCGAATTCCAATGGACTAGGTACAATCCAAGGGTCAGATGATTCCAAAGATTGATAAGTCGTGCTCAAAATCATATCGACGGTGGCAATATGATGTGTAGTTGGTGGAAGTGGTGTAGGGAAGGTACCCATAAGGATAGAATATTTTATCAAGCCAACACCAACTCTTTCATACGTGATCTTGTTATCTCCCAAGAAAGAAATGTTGTTGGTAGCGGGAGCGCGAGAATCCGTCGTGAAGAAATCTAACTAATCAACAGTGACAATTTTTCCCTGATGAGGAAATTGTACACATCGAAAGAACGATGAGACAACGATAGTCATAGCATAAAACCAACTTATTCCAAGTAACAAGTTGTAATCGAGGGGAGCATCGACCACCTCGACATCAACAGTGACAGTTTTTCCACCCAATTGGATGGAAAAGGACTGTAAAATCCCATGGGGATGAAAACATCACCCATCAAAGATGCGTAACATCATTGGGGATTTGTTAAGTGTGGGTGATTTTAAAAATTTCCAACATGCTAAAGACATGACACAAGTTGAGGCTCCCTCATCTAGAATAGTTCGGTGGATTTGTTTATTGTGAACAACAACATCAACTTGGAAAGCAAGTTGGTGGGAGAGTCGAGACACATAATTGTCTATGTTAAACATTATATGGTGGGACGAATCATGATCAACAGTGCCAATAGCATCTAAGAGAGGTCTACGTTGACTGGTGAAGTGCTATAGAAATTCTAACTCAGACATAACACATGGTGCTTGAGCCAAATCTTCAACAATGTTGTAGTTTTGGGCGGCATGTGAACTAGGATAAAAGGTAGATTTATGGATAGTGCTCTTAGGAGGGTGTAAGATAGAGTCAAATGGATTTTTCTCAAGCTGAAGTGGTCCATATGAAGGATTAATCGATGGAGGACTAATGGAGGATGGTGATGGATCTGGTAAAATACCGATACCATTAGTGACTTTTCCTTTGTCAAGGTTACCTGGTGTGTCGTATGTCTTAGACAAAGTGGTCAAATTAATCCCATTAAGCATATAAATATGTTCACTCGTCGAGGCCTCATCATGAGGATGGCTAGAACTTCCCCCACGAGAGGGGGTTTGAGTAACCATGGATTGTTGCTGTGGAAAAGGTTGAGTAAGCACAGCGGGTTGTGAATTTACTTGGAAAAGTTTGGCCACTTCATTGCGATGTGGATAGTCTCAAGTGTAGTGATCGTCACCACAAATGATACATGAGAATTTCAGTTTCCGTTGTGATTTTTTTTCGGTAGCAGGTGTCTGAGTTTGATTTTTTGGTTGTTCATTGTTATTAGTGTTTTTTTATTTATTGTTTGTCTTCTTCTTACCTTCAGATTGTTGTGAAGGGGCAGATTGAACTGCATTCACCTCAGAGATATGAGTTTCGAGGGAGGTAGAGGAGAGTGTGGTCGATTGATAAGTAGATTGATTTTTTACAGAACCAATAACACCATCTGCATGAGAGGATGATAGCTTGGATGGATCGGTATTAGCTCGAGAAACATTCAAAAGAAAATCATACAAAGTACTAGATTGTGAATAAACCAAATCTAAGTACTAAGCCTGAGCAATGGTTTCTTCCTCGGTGACTGCGCCACCCATAGCGACATCACGAGTGATTGGGGGTAAAAGTGATTTAGTAAACCATTCCAACAATAATATGTCAGGAATGATTACTTTGATCATCCTTCGCCGTCATCCCCACTCATGAATATGGTCATAGATATGCACAGAGTCAGTTTGATGAAGGGAGTTCAAGATTTTGGTACCCGTCTCGTAGAGAATAGGTAGTTGAAAGTGCATGAAGAAAGACATGGAAAGGGAGTTGAAACCATGAAAATAAGCCCGTAGTAGTTCAATATACCACCTTGTTGTTGAGCCCATAAGTGTTGGCTGGAAAAGATGCAAACGTATAGAATCATCCATGAGGGAGTTTTGATGAACATCACAAATGGAAATTCATCACATGGTTATTTGGATCTTCTCCATATTTTCCATCAAATTTTGGAATATCGGAAGGAAGATTAGCTAGAATAACTGGCCAAACCGGTGAATGAAAAATAGGATCATTAGTTAACCGAGACAAGTTTGGGAGATCCAGAGTCACAAGGAAAGGTAGTTGTCGGTTAATTTGCGGATGATACTGGTGTGGTGTAGGAACACAAGTAGGACCATAAACTGGGTTAGGTGGATAGTTTTAACCAATAGGTCCTCCTACATATGGTTGTTGCTGACCAGCATAAACAAGATTCGATGATGGCTGAGAAACATTTGCATAACCCAATGGGTTTTGAGCATTATAAGCCGAGTGATTTGCTTTCCCATAAGGAGGATAAACATTGTTCCCTTGAGGAGAGTAAGGAGTATATCCCGGAGGCAGATACACATTAGGACCATAGGGAGTATAAGGTTGTTGTCCTTGAGGAATCCAGGTGGTGTTTGGGATACCGCCCAGATAAGGTTGTCCATAAGATGGTCTAGAAGAAACAGGATTTGATGCTCCTCCTTGTGGGTTATGATAAGAGTGCTCCCCAACATGGGGTTGGGTAAATGTGCCTCCAGAGGATACTGCCCAAGATTTTGAAGGGTTTCTAGTAGACGAAGTTTTACCCCCTACCAGTAGAGGATTAACAACCTGGGTATGAATGGAAAATGGAGGTTGCCCTCCAGGAAGAACATGGAAAGGGGGTTGTCCCCCGGGAAGAACATGGAAAGGGGGATGTCCCCTGGGAGGGGTAGGCCTGTCATAGGATGGTGGTATTCTAGGAGGGATTGGTCCACTAGATGGTGGTTTCTCTCCAGTCGGATGTATTTTGTTTGCAAGGGTCTGCATTCTCGGGTGAAAATATGTCCCAATAGGATTGTGCAGAACATGTGGAGCTATAGAGTGAAAGTTTGTAAAAGTGGGTGTAGGGATTGAAGTGCCTTGGGAATGAGTAAAGGTGATGAGTCTAGCATTAGGATAGACTTCTTCTGATGCAACAGTAGGGTTAAGGACCTGATCGATGGAGTGATTCATAGTTTGACCAGATGGTCTACTTTCAACAGGAGGGTCATGAGGATTAAAGGGTTGTCGAAAGGATTCAAAATTCTCATAGAGATCATGTCCTGATGAAGTCCTCCATACAGAATGAGCAAGTGTGGGATTTGTACCTACTGCAGTTGTAGGGTGAACAGGAATCCTATACTCATCACCAAAGGTTGGTTCTATGGATCCCATGTATGTTTCAGTAAAATCTCTCTTAGGTAATTGTGGGACCTCTTTGTCTATGATGTTCCCAAGGGATTCTAAACGAAGAAAAAGTGGTTTGAGAGGAATTGTTGACATAGATGTAGTTCGAGGAGTGGGATTCTCAATTGTAACCAAAGTGCCTTTTGAATTGTCTAATGGAGGAGAAAAAACACTCCCAACATCAGAGTGATTTTCTACCTCTCCATGGTAGTTGTCTTATGGAGGGTTAGGAGGTAAGGGTTGGTAGCGTTCTGGAGGCAGCCCTTGCATCCTACGCGATCGGAGAAGACATTTATCATCTACAGGCTCAATTTTGGAGAATAACAATACACTCTTAAAATCTAGGGCCAACCAACAAAAAGAAACAACATACGCTAATAAAATCTAGGAATCAAAACCAAGCAAACAAGACTTCTCTCGATGATTGTACTAGTTGGCGATGAAATCCAACGTCGTGTGATCAAGTCAAGAAGGGTCTAGGATATGGTGGAATAGTTACAATGGAGACCTGCTTAACGAACTTTCACCTTGGTGCAAGATTCCATGTAGTAATTGTGGATTTACTCTCCAAGGAGCCCACGTGATTTTTACCAATTTCTGTTCCAGGTACAGTGAGACTTCCCTTCACTGTCACCTCATGTAAGTACCTAAGGATTATGGAAACTAAGGACACCAACTCGCAGCCATCCCCTGGGTGAGTACAGTCGACAGTTCGATCCAAACGTATGGGTAGTATAATAAGTCTGAAATCAACTTGAGAGGCTCCCACACATAATTGTGGGTATACCCTCAAGTGACCCCCAATATACGATCCGACCACTACAAACAATTGAACCACTGAGGTATAATCTCTGTAACTCACCCGAATGCGACCTCGTGCGTAACCCCTATGTGAGAGAGGGATCCCAAAAAGCCTATACGACAATTGGATTTAACTCTCCCTATCTCAGGATGCTAATGTTCGTTTTGAAAACTTTAGAGAGTTGTACTCACAACCTAATCCAAAGTTCTAATCCTAGTCTAATGTTGGTGGAAGATCCTAAAAACAAGAATGTTCTAGATAATTTTTAATTAGCGTTGATTTTATGGTTATTCTTCACTCAAAGGGTGTATGACAATGAAACTGATGGTATGATGACTCAATTCCCAAAAATGCATAAGAATATGATAAGCAATCATTTCTTTCAATGAATGGTTATTTAAGGGAAAGAGAGAAAGTTGTTTTCACTATCACACACTAATATGCAATATCCTCAATCAATTTGTTTCTCACTCAAATCCAATGCAATGCTAAAAAAATTAGAAATTCCTTCTAATATCCAAACCAATCACTAAAATATGTCATTTTTCTTATATGTGAATGATAATCAGATGTAAAACTTCTAAATGTCAATCAGACTTCAGGATTAAAAAATCAGAAGCAAACCTCACACAAAAATAAAAATACAATCTCGTTGTGAAATAGACAAGAAGAACAAAGATAACCAAATTTGCAAACAAGAACCAAAAAACCTCAAACAAAATAAAAATGTTGGAAAAATTGACCTCAAAGATCAAATGAAAAGGATCACAGACCTTTGGATTTTCTCACAAAAATTTCCACTCAATCGGATAAAGGAGAAGAAAACAACAAGTTAACTCTAGGTCAGCAAAGACAAAGAGTGACTTCAAGGCAAGGAAAGAAAATGTCAAATTTCCAAACAAAAGAGGATGAATTCTCATAAATAAGGGTGTTTGAAAGCCAATTTCAATATGGATTGAGAGTACAGGACCCTAAGCAAAATCCAAAACCAAGAAATAGCTTTAGAAGATGAATATTCTGGAGAATTTATCACAAAAATGGGGTAGCACTCTGGTGTAAGGGGGACTAGAGCATTCCAGCACTTTGTGTAAGGCTAAAGGGGAGTGTTTGCGCTCTAACAGCAACAGGAGAGGAGCGCTCTACTCCGAAAACTCATAAAAAATCCTAGAAACTCAAAAAATCAAGGAAATTCAGTCAATCAAGGTGATCATGATGACATAAAGAGGCAATCAAACAAATGTAAGAATAAAAAATACAATATGGAGAATATCAAATCAGTGGGAAAAGGGCCAAAACAAGATCTGGGAATCAAAACAAAAATCAAAGCTCCTCCCCAGTGGAGTCACCAATTTTTGTTGTAGGTGAATCCCCTTGCAGACAAGTGGATTCCCTCTTGGTCTCTAGACTCCTAAGGCCAAGACATAAAAGTGCTTAACATGTACACTGACTTCCTTTTAGATCTAATCAAGCTAATGAATGAAAGAGAAGGAGAAATATATGTACCTTATTAGCGACATTTGTCCTTGCAAAGTCCTAGTTGAGCTTCGATCCTGAGCTCCCTGATAGATCCTATAGGACAAACAAAGATATAATGGACTTCCTACTCTACTGAGATTAGCTCAAATATAAATCCATCTACTGTAGACAAACTCATATGGAATCAGGCACAAGTTTGAAAGAAACAGGCCAAGCATTGATTATTATTGAGAACAGGTAAAAGTACTTACAATCCTTTGAATGAAGGTGCAACAGCTTATTCTGGTTCTCCTTTTCCAGCCCCTTTTCTCAAGTAATCTACATTGATTGCTTTGATGGCATCTCACTCATGAGATCATAAGTTTCACATCTCCAATCTTTTCCATGTACCTTTCACCATGAGAAGGCCTCCTTATATAACCTTGGAGAGGTCCAACCACTTGAGATATCTTTGGGATGAGTTGAGGATTCCTCTCCTTTAGTTGAGGATCTTCCCTAAGATCATGACTTGATCGTCTATTCAAATCCAACTACCTTCGGGAGTTGAGGGATTCTTCCATGATTTTCCTCAAAAAACCCAAAATTGGCAAAAAAAAGGGTAGCGCTCCCCCAAAAGGATGCATAGGGCACTCAAACACTCCCCCAAAGAGGCTTAGGGAGCACCAGCACTCCTTAACAGTGGGTAGGGGAGGGGTCCTCTCCAAAATTTATTTTTTAGTGGTTCTTTCAGTGTCAAAAGGCTTGTACTCCCTGTGAAGTGACTTATCTTCTTCAAAACTAGTCTTTGGAGTGTCTTAAGTGTCTTTGTGATGTCTTTATAGGAACAACATGGGCAAGATGGCAATATGATGTTTATGACACTTGCAACACTTGTGGTCAATATGAGACACTTGCGGACAATATGCGACACTTATAAAACTTGTAATGACAACACTTGCGACACTATTGAAGTGAGTAATTTTGATGTGTAACAGATATGTTAAAGAATCATAAAGAGAAAGAATCAGAAAAAGCTCAAACTATGTTAAAATAAGTAATGGATGATCACAAAAACATTATTTTACTTGAGATATTGAAAGAAAAACAACGCATATTTACAAGAATAGAAGACTTCGACATAGACTGTGTATTGGATGAAGAAACACATGTGAATATTATGCCAAAAAACACTTGGGAAATGTTGGGAAAGCCTGCTATGACACCTTCATTGGAAAGGATAGGATTGTATAAAGGAAAGATGATAACCCTATGTGGAAGAGTTACTAATATACCTATGATTTCTCATGAAACTACAACTGAAGAATAATTTGAAGTTATTAGGTTTGTTGAGAACATCGCCCCTTTCCCACTTTTATTACGAAAGACTTGGATTGAGAAGGATGAAATCAGAAGGAAAGCATAGGAGGAAGCTATAGAACAAAAAAAGAAAGAACTAAGGGATCTCATAGCTAGAATAATAGATTGATTATTAGAAGAACATGAATTTGAGTTGAAGCAACAGAGGGAAAGAGAGTTATATATTGAGTTTGAAAGAATGAAAAAAGTTTGAAGGACCTACCCATGCAAAAAAGAAGTATAACTACCCCGGAAATCGTAAGAGAAGGGACATTAACGTCAGAATCTGTAAGAGAAAAATAGCATTGTGAATTCACTTTACTAAGAGAAGATACGAACAAGAATGGAAAGAGGAATACAAAGACTCAGACCATAGGAAAGAGGGAAAGGAATCTTAGAAAAAAGAAATTCAAGTGAGAAAAACTACAGGGAGTTCTAGAAAAGACTTCGCAGGAGACAGATCTGTGTAACTTGAACCTCACTAAAATAGCAGAACCACACATAATGGGACTTTGCCACAATGAATCTATATGACCATTGGAGGCACCCCGAATGTTTGAATAATGCTCTGGAACGGCTAGAAACGTAGTTATTGACGGAA
Source organism: Picea engelmannii (assembly GCA_009831015.1). NCBI lineage: Eukaryota > Viridiplantae > Streptophyta > Pinopsida > Pinales > Pinaceae > Picea > Picea engelmannii. The sequence goes on along the minus strand of ML799017.1, from coordinate 225,545 downwards.
AGACCTTCGTTGGACCATTGGGATAGGCGCCATATCGAACAAATTTGTATTGATTGAGGCATTCCTGCCCGTTGGAAGAATTTGTTATGACACTCACTTATTTAACCCATCGGATGCTACAATGGGACCAATTTTTTCCACCCGTGATTATCTGAGCTAACAGAGAATCCATTGTATCACGTTTTTCTTTCTAGACCTCACCACTTGTTACATTACTTCGCTTGTTTGTTCGCATACCCGATCTATTTGATTACAAGTGTGAATGTCGGGTGAACATAGCGCATTAGAGAAGTCTGTGGAGGATATTATTGTGTAGGTCATGGATGAGAGAGTCATTTCTGTAGGAATACAAGCGTCGTCAATTGGAGGATTGCAAGCATCCCCCTCGACTAAACGTCTCTCTAGTCGAACCGCTACTAAGAAGCAAGGTAAGCACAACGATGATCTGGCTAACGTGAAGCAGATCCCATTGGTATTTCCTGAATACACACCACCTTTGGCTGGTACAATTATCCATGATAGTATCCCACACAAGTTTTAATATATGTTGATCATTGCCTACATCCTAAAGGGGATACGCACAGTTGAACCACATTTATGACACATCTCAGCTCTGAAGAACATCAAATTTAACCTTGGACATAGGAATAACTATGTGATTCTCGCACCGCATAGGCACTTTATGAAGATGACTGGGAAGAAGCAACACATAGTATCCCAACCATGGATAAAGGATCTCGTGCAATCAAAGATCCTAAATGAGATGAATATCCCTCACTTTGGCTGACACCAGGAGCTTAACGCTTGCATTAAAATCCTCCTATCATGCTATCACAAAGGCTATCTATGGATCTAAAGGCATGTCATTGTGGATCTGGCACTGATCCATCTCATCACAGAACTGATCATGTAGGGACCACACCCTCAGTAGTTCTTCCCAAGGAAGACTTCAGATCGCTCCCTGGGACAATGCATAAAGGAATATTATGGCGATGTTGAAAAGGGGAAGAGAGGCTACAAGTTCACCTCCATCTAGGATGGCGCAGTGTGCCTAGATTGTCAGCTTATAGTTGGAAATTTTGTCAAAAAGAACTGTCCCACGCAAGTCATAGGATTTGTAGTAGACCTCATAGGGAAGTGTGTAGAAGGAATGCAAATGAACTGGGTGAGTTACCTCATCAACGAGCTCGAGAAATATTGTCACGAAGCGCAGGATTAGGGATACAAGTTCCATTTCAGTTGGTTATTGGTTTTAATAGCATTTTTCACTTGGCATATGCCAGAAGGAGTGAAATTTCCATAATTTGAGCCATCAGAGTCATTGTCTGCAAGGTTCTCTACCTTGTTTTATACAAACCACATGTCGAAGAAGTGGCAGTCGAACGTTGTCTTCCATTCTTATTACCAACAATTGAAGCATGCCATTGAGGCATCTCCATGAATGAACTAGAATACATTGCACCACTACATACCGCTAGTGAAGTTCCACGCAGATCAACACTTTATCTACATCACTACGTGCAGGGATGAAAGTAAGGAGGAACTGCAGTCCTATTAAAAATTTACTGACGAAGACATGGAGGAGATCACCAAAGAATGGCCAGCAGAGTTCCTAATACCAGTGGAAGATGCAAAAATTTCCAACCCCAACATCATCGGAAGTCCCTTGGTCACCCGTTTCGAACATGATGGACATACTAGCATGAAGAAAAAGAATAAAAAGGAGGAAGTGCAGAACATAGAAACTGATGAGGAGGACAGCACCTCAGAGGAAAGTAGGCATGATTCACCTACAGGAGGAGGAGTAGACAAAGTAAACTAAGAAGAAGGAGAAAAGAAAGACAAAGGATAAGTTACACCACCAAAGGATCCCCCTACTGAGGAAAACATCGAATAAAAGGAAGGTTTCTCCGCAAAAACCCTCAGCAAGAAAGAATATCCGAGCCAATAAGCCTCAGTCGAAGAATGTTCTCACAGTGGATGATGTAAATCTTATCATCGCAACTATGGAAGATGCTTTAGAGGATATCTTGTAGAGACATGGAGTGAAGCAGGAAACACTGTAAGAATGAATCAAGAAATATCTCAAATAAAAACAACAAGCCATCTATTCGAGCCGCGCAGTACCTACTATGCCTTCGTCATCGGAAATTGCATAATTAAGGGATGAGCCCACCCAATTACGAAGGATACCAGATGAAACAAAGGATCGACTTCGTCAATTCCAAGAAGAAAAGGAGAAAGCCATAGAGTCCTTGAAGAAAGAAAAGGTGGAGGTCCTAGAGCAACTTCAATTTGTGTAGAAGGAGAAAAATGAAATTCGAGCGAAGTTCGAGAAGAACAATGCGAAGATGCAGAAAGAAAAAGACTAGTTTCTCGCAGAGCAAACTGTGGTCAAAGAGGTAGTGACTAAAGCACTTCTCTTTGTGTCGGTCATGGAATAGGAAGAACCAGAGTCAACCTATATGCAAGTAGGGAAGCTCACCGAAGCCATTCAACAACTTCAAGAAAGAGTAACAGAGTTAGAACTTCAAGCAGTGCTGAGCACTCCGCAAGAAATGTGAAACCAAAGGGAGAAAGCTTCCAGGAATGTAGTATAAAGAATTAGGGAACTTGCATCAGAGTGTAAAAAACTGAGCGACTGAAGTGCACAGAACTATGATCACCTTGCAGAAAATTTGGAGCTAAGGAATCTAGAAGCACATCTCCAGGAGGTGCAGAAGCAAGCATCCACTGTCCCAGCATAGATGAAGCTACTCACTGCAGTTGAGAGGATGAAAAGATCACATGAACAAAACACAGTCCAACAACAAGTTACTTCCATCCAGAGCAGAGTCATGGAGGTTACATAGAGACTCCAGCTGGTGTAGGACGAAGCTTGCACACTTTTTGAATAGATTGAAGGACAAGGCTCGCAGCTGGAACAAGTGGTTACAACAGTGGAATAATGCCTGTAAGGGCCTATTACAGATAAACTAATTCAGGAGTTCACCGAATAGGAGTCTCTAGTGAAGCAACAAGTCGAGGTAGATCAAGCCAAGATCAAGGCCTTTGAAGCAGTATTTCCCATATCTGAGTGACTCGAGACAAGTCACAAGTGAGTGTTGGGGGCCTTTTGGCCCTTGACCAATTTTTGAGGAAATATTGGTTGTGTTTGACCACTTTTGGGACTTCAAAAGGCTAGTCGAAGATGGAGCGCCTAAGTGGAGTGGATATCGCAGGATATCACTCATTTTACGGGCTTGTGGACCCAGAAAAGGGTTTTATGGTTTATGCAACAGGTTATGGGATGTTGGCCTATGGGTTTACCCATATCTAGGCCCTTTTGTAAAAGTATATATAGGAAGGAATGTAATGTAGAAAGTACAATTTATTGTTTTGGCTATGTGTAAAGAGATGTAAGTAGTGGTGTTAGCTATGTGCACAATATGTTTGGCTTAGTACAAGAGATTGGAAGTTGCTTTGTGCAATCTGGTTGTGTAAAGTAAGGATTTGTGCTATTAAGGAGTTGGCTCTGTGCCTTGACCTGGTTTTGGAAAGGTGGATCTAGTGCACTTTGCGCAGATCACTTGTACACTACAGAGTTAGGCTCTATGGCTTTGTGCACAGGAGCAGATGAATGTAATAAGATCGAAGACTAATAAAGATGAAGAAGAAGTTGGTGGATGTAGCCCCACACTGGGTTGAACCATGTATGTCCTGTGTCTTGATGTGCTTCGTGTGATGTTGCTTATCTGATTTATTCTTAGTGTTGTTATCATGAATGCATCGGATGTTTTAGCTTAGTTCTTAATAATGTTGAATATGAATGAATTCTAGATCTGAGTCAATACTATGTGCTAAGATATTTTAAGGGCTTGATCTTGATTATTACTGCGATGTTTTGTACTTGGCATTTGATCTGCGATGTGAATAAGACTCATGAACTAATGCATATTGTTGGTTAAGTTCTCTGTTAAGTGTTATAATGATAGATATTTGTCCCATCTTGGTTGTATATACCTGAGTCCTTTAATTCCCCCTTCCTCTACCTCGAGTGAGACTTCATCTGCTTCACAGGTGTTACAAAAAGGGTCGGTATTTAATGTTTTGTTGGTTCTTTGTTGAAGAGTGAACCCTAGGTATGCCCCTGTGCCAACAATACAATTATACTGGGGATTAATGTGGGGTATCATATTCCATTCCCCCTTATTTATGCACTATCCTCAGTGCATTATAGACATGTACATTAAAAAATTATTCAAAAATATCCATGCCTTTTCTATTGGAATCTTGTTGTCTTTCTGGTGCTCTTTTTCCAAGCATGTGATCCATCTTTTCATACTTCAACTGTAAGTCTCTTGCTCTATTCCATAGATTTGTTTCATAAAACAATTATGTTCATTGTGACATTCTTGAGCTACCTCGTCCTTGTTTCACTGACTGTTCCAGGTTCAGGAATCCTTTGACTACTACAAGGTCCTTCAATGATCCATCTTTCCAAGTATTTCACACACATGGAGAGCACCATCTCATTACCAGATTCCTGCTAAGGATATACAGTTTAAGGGTCCAATGTCCCAACAATATCCATTCTTCATAAGAATATGAGCTTCAATAATCATCATCTCATTTTTGTCACACATATACAATCGTCATGAGATAATATCATATCAATTTCATGTAGAAATTCAAATATATTTCATAAGGAAAATTCAATTTTTTCCCAAAATATGAAATTCTATCTCATAATTTTCTTTGTTGTTGCAATCACAGACAATAGTCTTTATTATGGATTTTTGTAGATCCATACTTATGGAATTTTTTTTTTTTTTTGAAATGCTACCATATTGCATTCAACCAACAGATTATTGGTTCTTCTTACATAATATACTTTTATTGAAATATGTACATAAGGCTACATAGTGATCTTAGAATTGTGTACACTTAACAATTCAATCATAGATATCAAAACATTTATTAAGTAGAATGAAATTAGCATTCTTTTCATAGTAATTTACATCCATTAGACCTTTCATTCTTCCAACATCATTATTTTTATTACTCTATTTTCTTAACAAAACTTTTGTGTAGTCAATGCTCATGTGACTACTTGACTTGCAAATTTCCTGTTGCAATGGCTAATAGCCCCTGAAATGTTCTTAACTGCATTAGTTAGTAATAATTGTAACATATCATTTGTTAGCATAATAATTTCCTTTAAATATCATATATGTATGCATTCACAAAAATGCATTCCATAATTGGATTCAATAATAAACAATGCAATCATTTATGAGTGCATCTCTACCACTTACACACTATGCATGAGCGTAATTCACAATGCATATCTATTCAATGCAACTTTGTAATGATTTCATGATTTCATCTATTTAATTCATGTATCCCACTATGGTGAACTCAAAGGTATGGCCAATGCCCCAACACATAATCCATACAATTTGGTGCAGACCCCCCCTTCTTTCCTAAGGGTTTCATGCCCTCCCAGTCTAGTATCGATCAAGAAATTGAGTTTGATTGACTCTCTCGGTCTCTTCTAGACCCCAAACCCACTTACATGGGTCCTTTCTCCAAAGACACAGGTCGTATGAGACTCGCAGGCCCTCTGTTGAGCATTGTTCAAACCTCAATGCCAAATGGGTGCTAGCTCTCCTCTGGCTAAGCCCTTTCCTTCATGTGACCACGGATGTGACCACTCACCTGATCAAAAGGCATGCCATGACTTTGCATATCAAGTCTTCACATGTGAGTCACCCTGACTCTCCTAACCTACGAAACCCCAAAATACAGATATTTCAGAGTGCCAAATCAACGGTCCACAATCCCCACAATCTAATGGTCCTGATCTCATATTATCTTATTGGGATTTTGTGTTTCACAAATTTGGAGGACCACTCACCTCCCTTCTCCTGATATCCAAACTCTCGATATCTCCTTGGGTAACTAACGATCCAGATTTCTCCTTGATCCAATGGCTAAGATCAAACACGATTTTGTGATTCGTGAGTTCTTATGACTCTGCCTTTGACTTCTCTGAGTCATGAGTCAGTGAAATGTTGATCTCTCACCATGTGTCCCCCTTGATGGATGGTTCTAATGATTTTGGAATTTCGCAAACCCTGCTCCTCCTGTGTACTTTCAAAAATTATCATTAGTGCACTTTATCTTGATCGGGCGGCTACGATTCTTCTGTGCTCAGAATGAATGATTGAGATATTCCCGCCTCTGTTCTTGCTCCTTGTTGTCTAGATGTTGACTGCACAGTCTATATATTTCCCCTTGATTTTGCGTTCTCTTCATACTTAGAGTATTTTCGAAGGATTCAAAGGCCTCGACCTTTGTCCTTCCTGTGAGTTTGTTTCTTGGATCTCGTTAACACTTATGAGAAGTGTTATTCCTCATGATCTTGATCTCGTGAAGACTTCTAGTTCCCGTGCACTCCTTGCATCTTAGGGATTTTGATAACTCAGATCCTAAGGATTTATCGAAGAGAAAATCCTCTCGCCCTCCTAGTGTTTTCCTTTCCTAGTTCTTTGACTTCTTGTAAAGCCTATTCAACACTTAGTCGAATCTCGGATTTGTGCACTCCTTGCACTAGATCTTTACGCAAGGTTCAAATTATTGTGAACGACTGTGCATGCCTTGCACCAGTTTCTTTGCACTCCTTACAAAGGGAAAATTTGTGTTATCTCTTATGATCTTCATAATCAAAATAGAACCCGTTAACACACTCATTGTGTTCTGTGTGCACACTTTGCACTACTTCAACATAAGAGAAACAATTGAAACTTATTCTGACATTCACAGTTCCATTCAATCGTAACAAAATTCATTAATTCACTCATGAAAACACATTAACATAGAGTTTCAAACAATCTTCACACCCCATGCATTGGATCAATTTTCCTCTGTTATATTCAAAAGTGAAAATGGTTACAATTGAAAAAAAAAAACAACAACAACAACTAAAAAAATGAAATCTCCTACTAACTTTCAGCTAACATTTATCCTTCATCCATCCGCATTTGGGCATAGAAAAAATCTATTTATAGAGGCCTCTTAGGGTTTCCCATGGCTACTTGTCTACTATAAAACTTAACCTAACGACTATATAGAACATTCACATTTCAGAGAAGGAGTGGAAACTCCCACTTTGCTCGTGATCACTCAAGCGTGCCTCAAAAGATTTTTTCGGTGCTGAGTTAAGGTGGATTTCAAATTATCAGCTACAACTTCCAGCATTGAGGTCTAGTATAGATTCCCAGACACTGATAGGTATTGTTCCGCGTGCTTGCCAACAATGCTCCTACATCATACTCCCCTTGACAAAAAATTCATGGACTCTTGTTCATGAGCTCCTGCACTAACTTTCCACGCTTTTGGATAGCTTCATTTTCCCAACTGGAATATTCTATTGGGTGTCCCTTCCACTTGACCAAATATTCAAAATAGGTCTTCCTTCTGGTCTTTTTGCCAATCCTCTTATCAACAATCTTCTCCATTTGTGGTTTTTCTGCTATGGGAATTTCTTTTTCCCACTGGATCTTTTCTTGATCTTCTGATCCCTTGGTGTCATCTTTCCTATAAATATACAGGTCTGAAACATTGAATATGGGAGATATTCCCACATCACCTGGAAGCTCAATCTCATAGGTGTTTGCATCAAACTATCTTCTTGATTTTTAACTTGTTATATGTTCCCCTAGGGAACCTTTCTTTCCTGAGATGTGCCAAAACCTAATATCCTAATTCAAACTAAAGTTCTCTGTGATGTTGATCATATCTACACTTGTACTCCTGGTTAGAACTCTACAACTATTCTCTGATCTGGCTATGGATCTTCTGCATTTCTACAACAAAACCTTCTTCTCCTGCGCTCTTGATCTCATTGTGTTCCAAGTATCTCAACTCAAATACTCCCCTGGGTTTCCTTCTATACAATATTTGGAATGGGATATTTCCAGTGCTCCTGTTTGTTGAGTCATTGTATGTAAATTATTCTTGCGACATAATCTGATCCCACTAATTATGGTGCTCAGTCACCTAACTCCTCAATAAGTTTCCCAAACTTTTTTTTACCACCTCAGTATGTCCATTTGTCTAAGGATGATAAGCTAAGATGAAGGACAAATCGGTCCCCAACTTCTTCCACAATTTTCTCCAAAAGTGACTAACAAATTTTGTGTCTCTGTCTGAAACAATTCTTTTGGGTAGGCCATGAAGTCTTACAACTTCCTTGAAAAATAGATTTGCAACATGTGTTGCATATATAGCCTTCTAGAATGGGATAAAATGTTCCATATTTGAAAATATATCCACCACCACAAATATGGAATAAAATCCTCTTTGCGTTCTTGGCAGTCCCAACACAAAATCCATGCTTATTGCATCCCAAGGCCTCTCTAGTATTGGAAATGGTTGATACAATCCAGTGCTATGTCTTTTTTATTTTGCATGCTGGCAGATTCTACATCTGTTCACAAACTTTATCACTTATGTTCTCATACCTGGCCAATAGTGTGAACTTCTCAATTGTGCAAACGTTTTATCATGGCCGAAATGTCCAGCCAATCCTCCATTATGATTTTCTTTCAAAAGGTTATCCCTCATTGAGAATTTTGGTATGCACAAGTGATTTCCCTTGAACAAAAATCCCTCTTGAATCATGTACTCTATCCACTGGCTTTTGTCTCTCAGCACAGGGTTCACACATGCTTCGTATGCTTCCTTGAAATCTGTATCATCAGAATACATGTCCTTAAGATGTTAAAACCCCAAGGTCTTCACCTGAAATTCCTACAGAATCAAACATCTCTTTCTTAATGCATCATCAACCTTGTTAGCATTCCCAGCAATATGTTTTATGACAAAAGTAAAATTTTGCATAAACTCAACCCATTTTGCATGCCTCTGATTCATTTTTTCTTGCCTGGTTATGAATTATAAAACTTGGTTATCGCTATACAATACAAATTCCCGTGGGACAAGATAATGTCTCCACTTCTTCAAGGCTTGAATTATGGCATAAAATGCCTTTTCATATGTGGATTATTTTCTCTTGGTCTCATTCATCTTCTCACTGAAATAGGAAACAGGTCTATTATCCTGACTCAAAATTGCTCCTATCACAACTCCACTTGCATCACATCTCACCTGAAATGTCTTTTCAAAATTCGGCAAGACCAGAATTGGTCATTTTGTTATTTTCTCCTTCAGTATATTGAATCTCCTCTTGGACTCCTCTGTCCATTTAAAAGACTTGTGCTTCTTCTTCACTGTATCCATCATTGGTGCACAAATTCCAATGAAGTCTCTAATGAACTTCCTATAGAATCTTTCTAATCCATGGAAGCTCCTTACTTCAAACATGCTCCTTGGTGACAACCATTCTTTGATTGATTTCACCTTCTCTGGATCCACATTCATTTCATTTGAAGAGATCACAAAACCCAAGTAAATGAGTTATGTCTTCATAAAAGAGGACTTCTTCAGATTTATCAACAACTTCTCCTTCTATAGTCTCCTCATCACTAATGTAAGGTGACTCAAATGCTCTTCTTTAGTCTTGCTAAATATCAGTATATCATTCAGATACACAACCAAAAATTTTCCAATCAAATCTTTCAGTATTTCATTCATCAACCTCATAAAAGTACTCGGGGAAGTTCTTAATCCAAATGGCATAAAACGCCACTCATACAAACCTTTGTTTGTCTTAAAGTTTTTCTTCCACTCATCACCTTCCCTCATTCTAATCTGGTGATATCTACTTTTCAAATCTATCTTAGAAATGAAATTTTCTCCACTCAAACAGTCCATTAAATCGTTCATTCTTGGTAAAGGAAATCTATACCTGATGGTGATCTTGTTAATGGCTCTTGAGTCTGTACGCATTCTCCATCCTCCATATTTCTTTGGGCTCAACACAGTTGGTGCTGTGCATGGACTCAATCTCTCTCTGACCAAACCCTTGTATAACAATTCCTAGACTTGGTTCTTTACCTCCTCATTCTCTCGAGGTGTCAATATGTATGCTTCTTTGTTCGAGAGACTTGATCCTGGTATAAAATCAATATGGTGACCGATACTTCTGATGGGTGTCAATGAGTTTGGCAACTCATCCACCACTATGTCAACAAAATTATCCAACAATTCCTGAACTTCTTCAGGTAAATCATCCATTTAAGTACTTGTAAGGATAACCTTGGGTTTCCTCACCACAACAAAATTCATCTTTTGTTCTTCCTTGACTTTTTTCAGAAGTTCCTTCCCACTCATGAGAAGTATTCGTGTGTTGGCTTCCTCCTTCACTTTCTTCTCCTCTATTGGCAGCAACATGTGTGTTCTACCATTCTTCTCCAAGGTGTATGTATTCTTCCTCCCATCGTGAATGACATTCATGTCAAACTACCATGGTATTCCCAACAAAATATGTCATATATCCATAGGAATTACATCACATAGAATTTCATCTCTATATCCACCTATCTTAAATTCAACCAAGCATTGTTTAGTAACCATTACCTGGTGTACTTATTGCAACCATGAGACTTTATATGGATTCGGATGTGAAGTTTTCTCCATCTCCAATTTCTCCACCATATCTGTGGATACTAATTTATCAGTTCTCCCACTATCAATTATCACCTTGCATACTATGTCTTTAGTCTTGCAAGATGTCCTGAAGAGACTATTCCTTTGCAATGGCCTTTCGACTTATGCCTCTGGTTTTAAGAGAACCTTCCTCAACATCAGGGATCTCCCATCCTCTACTCCTTCTGCTTCAACATATCTTCTCTGTGATTCTAAAATGTGAGCTTCACCTCCTCCTTATTTATTTTTCTCAAGGCATTCTCAAGACATGTGTCCTGTCTTTCCACAGGCATAGTATCTTACTTCTCCTCCTCCTCTTCTTCCTATTCGTCTAAAAGAAATTCTTCCACCACCCTATCTTCCTCGGGAATTTTCTCCTCTTTCTGAGTGACTGTGTGGTTTTTCAACCTCATCCTTGGACTTATGTGCCTTGTCATGGGTAACTCCCTTACCTTTGTTTGGGACTGAGCCTTTGCCTCTTCCTTGTTGTCTTTTCTTTCTATCCAACTTCTCCTCTACCTTCAACGCAAATTGATAAGAATCCTCCACTGTCTTTACTGACATCATGATGAGCTCATCCTAGATTTCATATCTCAGGCCATTCATATATCTCACGAATTTTTCTTCATCTGTCTCCCTTTGTCTAGTTCTGATGTTCAACCTATAGAAATCCTCTATGTACTCCTTAATTTTCATCCCCTTCTGTCTCAGGTTCTGCATTTTTCTGAACAGATTGATCTGATAATATTTGGGCATGAACTTAGCCTTCAGCTTGGCTACTATTCTATCCCAACTCTTTATCCTTTGTTTTCCTTGGATCCTCCTTTCAGCCTACAGTTCATCCCACCACAGTGTTGCATGTCCTTTGAGTCAGGTGACAACCTATTTCACCTTTCTCTCTTCATGGACATCTTCATAATTGAAATGTTTTTCCAAGGATCTTATCCAATCTAGCAGTCATTCAACATCTAAATTGCCTTCATACATTGGGACCTTTATCTTCACTCTCCCTCCCAATCCAAAAACTTCTCTTAGCAAGCGTTCTTAGGAAACATCCTCTCCTGCAGCTTCTTCTACTTCTACTACTTCACTCTCAACATCACTGATGTCTTGAGTACTAGGTGCTCATCTCTTTGTTTCCTCCATCACCTCTAATCTTTCTCGAAGTTCTCTCATATCCCTTTCTACAAATCAGTTGGATAAAGGTGCTTCCACTTGTCTCCTTGGTGGAATTATGTTGACTGTCTATTACACAGAGAGTAAAACTTCGATTTCTATTGTCTCCTCTCATTTTCCTGTTGTCCACAAGAAACATTTCAGCTCTGATACCACTTGGTGCAGAGCCCCCCTTCTTTCCTAAGGGTTGTGCGACCTCCTGATCTAGGATAGATCAATAAACTGAGTTTGATTGACTCTCTAGGTCTCTACTAGACCCCAAACCCACTTACACAGGTCCTTTCTCCAAAGACACAAGTCATATAGGACCCTTGGGCCCTCTCCCGAGTGTTCTTCAAACCTCAATTGCAAATGAGTGATATCTCTCCTCTGGCTAATCCCTTTCCTTCGCGTGACCACGACTGTGACCACCCGCCTGATCAAAACGCACGCCACGACTTCTCATATCGGGTCTTCACATGTGAGTCACCCCGACTATCCTAACCTCTGAAACCCTGAAATACCTATATTTCGAAGTGCCAAATCAACGGTCCGCAATCCCCATGATCCAATGGTCCTGATCTCTTGTTTTCTTATCATGACTTTGTGTTTCACAAAGTTGGAGGACCACTCACCTCCCTTCTCCCAATATCTGAGCTCTCGATATCTCCCTGGGTAACTAACGGTCTAGATTTCTCCTTGATCTGATGGCTCATATCAAATCACTATTTTGTGACTCACGAGTTCTTATGACTCTTCCTTTGACTTCTCTGAGTTACGAGTCAGTGAAACATTGATCTCTCGCCACGTGTCCCCCTTAATGGATGGTTCCAATGATTTCAAAATTTCACAAACCTTGCTCCTCTTGTGTACTTTTGAAGCTTATTGTTAGTGCACTTTACCTTGATCGAGTGACTACAATTCTTTTGCGCTCAGACTAAACAACTGAGATCTTTCCTCCTCTATGCTTTCTCCTCGCTCTCTGGATGTTGATCGCACGGTCTAGATCTTTCCCCTTGAGTTTGCATTCTCTTCAGACTTAGATGATTTTTGAAGGATTCAAAGGCCTTGACCTTTCTCCTTCCTATGATTTTGTTTCTTGGATATTGTTAACACTTATGAGAAGTGTTATTCCTGCTGAGATTGGTCTCATGAAGACTTGAATTTCTCACGCACTCCTTGCGTCTCAAGGATTTCGATAACTCAAATCCTAAGGATTTCTTGAAGAGAAACTCCTCTCGCCCTCCTGGCATTCTCCTTTTTTGGTTCTTCAACTTCTTGCAAAGCCTCTTCGACACTTAGTCGAATCTCAGATCTGTTTACTCCTTGCACCATATCTTTACGCAAGGTTCAAATTCTTGCAGATGATTGTGCACACCTTGCACCAGTTTCTTTGCACTCCTTACAAAGGGAAAGTTTAGGTTATCTCTTCTGATCTTCAGAATTGAAACAGATCCCGTTAACGCACTCCTTTCATTCTGTGTGCACACTTTTCACTACTTCAACAGAAGAGAAACAATTGAAACTTATCCTAACATTAACAGTTCCATTCACTCGTAAAGAAATTCATTCATTCACTCATGAAAACACAATAACAGAGAGTTGAAAACAATGTTCACACCCCATGCATTGGATCAATTTTCCTCTTTTATATTCAAAAGTGAAAATGGTTACAACTGAAAAACTAAAATCTCCTACTAACTTGCAGCTAACATCTATCCTGCATCCAGCCTCATTTGGGTGTACAAAACCTCTATTTATAGAGGGCTCTTAGGGTTTCCTCTGGCTACTTGTCTACTCTAAAACTTAACCTAACAACTATCTAGACCAGTTGCATTCTAGAGTAGGGATGGAAACTCCCACTTCGCTCACGATCACTCAAGCGTGCCTCAAAATATTTTTCCGACGCTTATTTAAGGCAGATTTCAAAATATCGGCTACAACTGCCAGCATTGAGGTCTCGTACAGATTCCCAGATGTTGATAGGTCTCGCTCCGTGTGATTTCCAACGATGCTCTAGCATCACACTTCCTATTTCTTTCTCAATTATTTGGATGCCTTCCTTTTCAACCTAAACCCTATGCCAACAATATATTTCTATGGTGATATTTATTGTTAGAAAAAAGGTTGCATTCCAAACCTTAGCTAAAGTAGAAATTTTTCCTTGGATACTTGTGTGGTACTAAAGGATTTTCATATCCATCCATTTCATGGCCTCATACATGACTACAGTTATTGATATTCATTCCTATAATAGGATCATACCCTTTTATTTCTTTGGTTATTGGCTCATAACCAACAAATCCATAATATTCTATTACATCAAATGTTTTCATTCAAAATCCAAGCAAATTTTATAATTATAATAGTCCTCTAGCCTTTACGACACCTAGTGGTATCTTATTTCCTAATTCATTCAAATATGCAATAATGTAATTTATATAATAAACTCTAGCTAGGTGAATTCTTACCTAAACTCCCCTTCATCAATTATGCAATATAAATACATAAATTTTATGCCTGCATAGATTCCCTTAAATACATTTAATGCTACCTGGATAGCTGGTATTAGTAGGAGCTTCCTTCATATGTATGTCTTCCATATACAACAACATCATCAACAACACTTGCATCCATGCAATAATTATTTATTTTTTGGCACAAAACCTGTCATTAAAAAATTTCATAATCAAATATATAACAATAAACTAATTCTAGCCTTCAATATGATATATATATATATATATATATATATATATATATATATATATATATATATAGCACTAATAATGCATCATTAGCATGATCATAAATTCATATGCATTCTAGTTCCTATGCTAAGTATGTATTTCTAAGAGGTCATATTATATTTTCTACTATACAATTGCAACAATCTATTTTCTCATGTACACTCTTATTTGTTGTTACTGGTTGTCCTCAATTCTCACTCTAATCACTGCACATGATTGTTTCCTCCCTGAACACTTTTCTAGCCAACTCCACTCTTGACTAGCTTTGATTTTCCAACCACATACTATGTTGATATTAACTTTCAACATTCCTTTTTTTTTGTATTTTTGTCTTTTTTCTGGATCCTTTTGACCAAGAACATACATGACCAAATTACATTCCCAACCATGATCTCTTATTTCGTTTAGATATTCAACCTCCATTTACTTTTTGGTACAAATTGATTGAACCCTTTTCGTGACTGAACGCATCAACCCTTGTAGTTTCTTGAACCATTTTTTTCTCCTTCCCTGAACCATTTGGTTTTAAACTTGACTTCCTTAGTCAATTTCCACCATATTGTGATGCTACACACTGTCTTCTTTTCCAGTTTCATAGAGATTATCTAGAAGTAGTTGACACTTCTTTTACTTTCTATCATACATTATAGTGATACTTCCAACCTCCCAGATTACCACCAACAACACTTTTCCATTTGAGACGAGTTCTTTCAGGTACCCTATATTCTACATACCAAGTCACATAGAACCATTTTCTTTCATATTGTTCTTTATTGATTTCCCCTCAGAAAATCATATCCATACTTGAAATATTTTGAATTTCTATCCCAATCCACTTTGGGTATGTACTCAACACCTTGGGAGTGCACCCAACATTCTCTCACGGTATCAACCATTTATTATTTATTGTTGTTATTTCCTTTGGAGTGTTGCAAAAGACTCAAAATAAGTTTTCATTGTTGGCATGTTTTTAGACAGAGGCAGAGTATGCGTGTTTTTCATTGATGGCGAATATTAGCATGATCAGTAGTGTAATGATAATGGCAAGATCAACAGTGTAAGCTCATAAGGAGATCAACAGTGTAAGCTCAGAAGGAGGAAAACAGTCAAAGCATGACAAAGGTTTCATTTCGGAGTTTCGCAGATCGGGAAATCTAAAGGAAAGGGGTTTGAACTCGTGATAAGAAAAATCGCGATAACAATCCTGATCATTCGAGTCATAGGACACATGGCAAGCGACTGGAATTTTGCTAACTTTCACATTGGAGGAGTCAACGGAGCATGGTGTGGGAACTCGCGATATGCGAGATCACAAAAATATCTAGACCATTGAATCATCGAGATCGTGGGCCGTTGATCAGGCATGATGAAGGCCCATGAATATGCGAAATGGTGAAATGATCTGAGCCATCAGATCGAGGAGAAATCTGGACCGTTGATTCAAGAAGGACACGTGGTGAAATCGCGATAATATCTGGACCGTTGGTTCCATAGGAGACATGGTGAAAGATCATCCTTTTGCTGACTGGAAAGTCAAAGGAGAGAAGTGCTCATTTGATTAGAGTGTGGTCTTATCTTGTGGTCACATTGTCGAGAGCTGGAGAGTAGAGCTAGAGATGCCAAGCTCCATCTCAAAGTTTCAGTGATCATGACTTAGAGCATTGAGACCCTTCATCACAGGAATCGCGATATGTGAGATCGTGATGAGATCTGGACCATCAGATCATTGGATATCTCGATCGTTGATCATACTCGATGAAGTTCATAAGTTCACGAAATATGAAGCACCTTTTGGTGCAACCTGTGGTCACGTGAAGGGAAGAAGCTAACAGTGTTAAGCTCCATCTCAGAGTCTCGATGATTGCACTTGGAGTATCAAGATCCTTCATCACAGGAATCACGATATGCGAGATTGCAATGAGATCTAGAAGATCGGATCATTAGAGATCTCGATTGTTGATTAGGCTCGATAAAGTTCATAAGTTCATGAAATATGAAGCGCCTTTTGGCACAACCTGTGGTCATGTGAGGGGAAGAAGCTAGCAATGCTAAGCTCCATCTCAGAGTTTAGACGATCGCGACTTGGAGAGTCATATGCCTCATCTCTAGATCCACAAAACGCGAGTCATAAAAGCACCTTTTGAACAGGTATTTGATCACTACCTGAGGCCACATGTGAAAGGAAAGGTGAAAGGTTCCAAAGGCACAAGGCTCAATAGGTTCACAGTGTAACTGCTAGAAACGACTAATGGCTTCTGCTAGAGGACTCGAAGAGACTTCAGGGTGATCGCTAGAGAAGATGAAGAGTCTTGAGGCATCTTCCAATGGAATGAATATTGTTCATAGAGGCTATTGATAGATGGAATACCGTTGGAGCCAGGAACTACAACAGAGGAAATGAGCTCGACTGTGACAGAGAAGATGAAGAGTCTCGATTATTGGAGAGGCTAAGGAATCTTAGCATAACACCCAGTGATGATGGACGCATGGGTTTAACCACCAGAGAATATGAAGAGTCACAATGATGATCAGTCAGAGCACTCGACATGGAGAGAACATGCAGAAGCATTGCACATATAGCATGCACAAGGTGCATAGAGACTATAAGAATGCAGAAAAAAGAAGAGATGAGTGTTGTTGTTGAGAGTGATTCAGGCATGTAGAAGGAGGTAGTGTGAAGCAACTGAAATATACAAAAGAGGAATGGTGCATTGAATGGACATGGCGCACAGATCATAAAAGGAAGAAGAATAGAAAGAATAAGGCATGTGTGTAGGAAGACAGTGAGGCAGACAAAGCAGGGAGGTGTAGCAGAACAATGATGAGACTGGTAAGCCATTGATGAACATTATATCACTGTAATAAGTTTTAGTAGCAAATATTTATATTTCAGGGTGGTTGGGAGGTGCCAGGGAGGATTGTGGTTCTCATAGGTTCAAGTGGGTGCTTGAACACAGGGAGTTGTAGCTTCCATCTGGTTGTAGCTAGAGAAACCAGGGTGGTAGGGTGGTGTAAGGGAGAACATTGGTTCTCTAATATACAGTTCGGTGCCTGTGTAAATGGAAGTTGGTGCTAGAACTCTTAGGGAGTTGGTGCTTCCTTCTAGTGGGTGCTATAGAAACCAGGGAGTCGGTGCTTCCTTCTAGTGGGTGCTAGAGAATCCAGAGATTTGGTTCTCTCAGAAAGTAGCATCTTGCAAAATAGAGGTTGTAGCCTCCTTATGAATTGGTGCTCATAAGTATGATAATGTACAGAATGTAAAGATTACATATCATATAAAGAAGAAGAGGTTTTTACCCTTTATGGGTTTCCTCAAGAAATATTTTTCTCTGTGTATCTCATATGTGTGAATGATGTTGAATGTTCTATTGCTTACTTCCCTGCATTATTGTGATCATCATTGAGAGTTTTGTATTGAATTTAAAAAATGAGCATAATTGTTTAATCTCGGTAACAACTGATTCACCCCCCCTCTTAGTTTTCCAATAGTCATCCACCTAGTGGTTCCTTTCCTAGATGTATGCCTATATAACTTCAGAACCAATATACACATGATGCATTTATTATGAATGTACTAACACTTCTTTAGTATGTACACACCTACATTACTTCACCCCTAAAGTTATATCATCCAACCATGCTTCCACTGTTCTACTCTAATAACAATCATGGAGGTGCTATCTCCAAAACTGTAGGACCAATCCTTAGAGATGTTACATCTTATTTGTATGAATACACTTTTTATTCCTTTATTAGAATCCTGACATGTTAACATTTCAATCCTTTTAGAAATGTATATCCCACAATGTACTACTTTATCTTTAAATTGACACCCTTTATGGTGAATGGAATTTCATTATTTCATCCACTCAATGATATGCTTATGCATCTTGATTCCTCTGAGAACTTTTATTAGTAGGAGCAGATTTCATGTAGTGGATTCCCAAGCCTTAATGGTTGAACATAGACTCATACCTTAACATTCTTTAGTATTGACCTTTGATCATGTTGTGAGCCATCCTCTTAATAACTCTCTTTCCTTGAGTACCTCTATTCATATTTAACTAAATTTCAACCTTATCACCTATTAGAAAAACAATCTCTCCACACTTCCATCATCTTAGCTTCATGCATACTCATTACTCCTTATTTATCATGAAACATGGATGATATATTTATTATTCAACATCCCCAATTTGTATGCATATTTGTCATCTTGAAGTCTTTTTTCAATCATAGTTACATTGAGAGTCTTCTACATTGCACACCAATTCTTGATGTCTTCATCCAGTAGCTTACTCAAGAAATCATTCCACATTTGAAGAACTGACCTTCCTGTGTTCCTCATACCCGAAGTGTAATTATGCAACTGAAAATAATTTCTCATTCCCAAAAACCAAGTCTTTGCATCCTCATCCTTATTCTGTTCACCATCAAATGTAGGTGGTTTGATTTTATTCATTTCTCCCTATATCTCATCCACCCCAAACCTCTTCTTATGCTTTGTGATAGGGAATGCACTTGAACTATTGTGTTCTCTCCTAGTTGAATGCCTTGGGGAGTGATGGTGATTCCTTCCAACACTTCTAGTTATTCTCCTGTCATTGTGAGACCTATGACTCCTTGATTTGCTTGAATCAGTCTCCCTATCCATATTCCTCTCTATTTTTTCCAATTTTTGCATTAAATTAATGTTAAATCCTTCTTGTTTCTCCTTGGATTTCATAATCTTTTCGTTATCATCTTTATAACTCTGGACATCCTTTTGCAAAAAAATTATGGTCTCTTCCAAGTTCATTCTTTCTCCCTTTCTATCTTCCCCATGCCCATTATATTTTGTTACTGCAGCCCCCATGCCCATACCAAATATTCTTCCTTCATATTTATAATTATAAGTTCCTTGGGAATCATCCATGTCTTGGTTTATTGATATTTCTCTTGAATTATGCTTAATTCAAATTATGTTCTTGGTTCATAAATATTTTTTTTCTAATTTCTTTTGAATTCTTAATATCCTTTTTTTATACATTCTAGAGTGAATACACAGACTCCGCTTTCCATGAATTCTCATGACTAACTCTCGTGTCTGCATTCAAAATCTTTGAGCAGGAAGACTGTTAATGGAATGACAGGGAAGAGAAATTTGTTAGCTCAAGCATCATAGCTTCAATTCTCATCCACCATCCGAATATATTTGAATTATATCTTAATTGTTGGTCCATTATATTGGCTATAAGAATGCTCAACATGACCCTGATACTTAGTAACTATATGATCTGGACTCTGCTTCAATCTCAATCATCAAAACATTTCACCCATATTTAGAAATTTTTCTTAATTTTATCCCAGTTTCATGAGTCCATTTCATTCATGTTATAACTTTTGCCTCCTCCAAAAGGAATTTTGGTTCTCCTCCTTATCTATTATACGCCTATACTTAGTCATTATCTCTGATATCTCACTGTGGTCTACGATCATTTCATTATGCTTCATCACCTTCACAATATCCTTCACACACGTGAAGTCTTGACACATAGTCAAATTTCAAAATTTTCACCACGGGTTTGGGTGATCCCATATTTATTTTACTCAGAATTCCATCCACCCGTCCTCCCGACCGATCCTTAGGACTTAGAAAAATATTAAAATGTCACGGTGCTCCTCAGTGTTTTACCTCTTCGTTGTCATAATGTTCACACCTGGAGTCTTGGTACTTAGCCATATTTCCAAAACCCCACCGTGATTTTTCGGTTTTGTATGATACCTTACCCACACATCTGATTCTCTTCGCACTCTATGGTACCTTAGCAGTTAGACAAATTCCAATATATTATTGCGGTTTTGTGGGATTGACAGTTGGCCTGCCACATGGATACACATCACCTGCCAACTATCATTCCATCCAACATATACCTATCATTGTGTAAATATATTCATTTCTTCCACAAAATCAGATGACACGTAGCCTTCACATCATGCTAACATCATCGTATAGAAAAACACCCAAATTTTTCTTCCAAATTTGTCGAATTTTGCATTTTTTTTTCCAAAATGCCAAGAATACATAAGTTTCAATTCTTTCTTCGAATTCCATTATAGATCTGTAGTGAAACTTCACATGACAATTTTTATCCTGTAAACCCAATTCTATATTCACATAAGAATTTTTACCTTTCTACGTCGAATTTCTCCATAATTTTGTTGCAAAAATTAGGGCTTTTCCCAATTTCACCCATTTTTTTCCTAGGCACCATGGTTACTCTCTAAGCTAAAAAATTTGGCCATATAAAGGCCTAAATTTTCCCCATTAAAGATTTAAATTTCTTACTTTTAATTTTTGGGCTCGATTCTTCACATTACCCATGAGATTTCTCTCAATTTTACTGCAATAATGTAATCAAACAAGTTGTAGACATACTCAAGAAATTAATTCTCTGTGAATTTCTACTTCATCATTTTGCTAACTCAGCCCATCAAGGCCCAGTGTTGAAAATTGGGCTCTAATACCACTTTGTAATGTTCCCAGCCACCCAGGCTACGCCACACCACATAAAACTCTCCCAATTACAACTCTGATACCACTTTGTAATGTTTTGAGCCACCCAGGCTAGGCCACGCCACACAAAACTCTCCCAATTATAGCTCTGATACCACTTTGTGATTTTCCCATCCACCTAGGCTGGGCTACGCCACACAAAACTCTCCCAATTATAGCGTTGATACCACATTGTAGCATCCTCAATTTCCTTCTGGACAAGGCCACTACAAAAAATATGAATTCTGATACCCTTAAATTAAATCATATATTCTGCATATGAACATAGTTAAGAAGAATAATAACAACATACAAAAACAATAATTCATACATACAAATAAAAAATATCCCATGACAAAAACTCATAATTACACATAGACATTAATTGAAATAATCACATGATAGACACTTATCTCATGAAATAAACGCCAACTGCATGCAAACCTTCCATGTTCCTCCCATCCATAGACCATATTGCTTGTAATATCAGCAGTGGGTCACCCTTGAGCTTGGGCTAAACTCTACCAGGAAAAAGGGAATCCTAAGGAAGTATAAGGTCTAATAATCAACATAAATGCTCAGTACAAGGCACCCAACTACTGCAACTAGCCTACAGTCTCTCATTCCCCACATGCATGTCCCACCACATGACATGTTCCCCTTCATTGATCAATAGTCCCTCAACTAACCCACTTCCCTTATGGGGCTTCAACAATAGGCCGGATATGAAGTCTCAGATCCATGTAGCTATTTCCCAACGCACCAGGGAACAATTCCAAGTAGTTTCTCATCCAAATAAAACTAATCACAATCCTGACAAGCTGCCTCTTCAACATAAGGGCTTCACAACCCACTTCTTCAACTCCAATCTTCCCAAGTACAAGAATAGGTATCGATTGGTAACATGTATGAGTGAATGGTCAACATCATGAATGAATGAATGAATCCCCCTCCCCAAAAGATGGGAAATTACACTATATCCCCCAAATTACATATGCATGTGTCCTTTATGACACATGGAACTCCAGGAAACCCCTTGTCCCCACTTTAGAAACTTAGGATATATTCATATCCATAAATTTAGAGTTAACGAATATTAATATAATATTTCATTGGGATTAGGCCCCTTTAGCTTAGCCCTTTCCTGGACTCTTATTCCCCTTTCCATTTCTAGTGGAGTTTATCCCCCCATCTCTTTTGTTGGGTTAGTCTACAATAATGATGCATTTCATTAATAGTATAGGTGTTTACATATTACAATAATAGGAATTTTGGCCTTTTAGAAATCCAGGCTCTCCATCCTAATAATCACACAAGCACTCTACCCTATAATTTCCTCACTCACAAGACTATAAAACATATGTAAAATTACAATGGGGATTAACCTAGGGTATTACACACCCTAAAGTCTACTGGTTTTCACCGATGAAATGGAATTCACTTGAACCACCAAGTAATTTTTCTTTCCTTCAAATAATTCACCGTAATTCTTGGGAAATGCAGGTACTGAAAACCAACCATACCTTTATGCGAGCATACTTTGCTACAACCATGTTCTAATTCTGTTGTCTTGGACCTCTGCTTACCCAAGAAACTGAATCTCTACATGAACTATTTTCAATCATCATCCTCAATTCCAAAAATCTATAAGACTGTCACTACGATACAAGTCTAAGTCCATCCATCCACTTCATAAATATGTTTGAGTCCCAAAATTTGCATGCAATCGATCGAAATTGTCTCCAATGCCTTGACATACTCGTAACTTAAATGAATCCACTTCAAGGAACCATGCATCCACCACGTTACTTTCAATTCTTATTATTTCTAAATGATTGTTGTAACTCTGCGAAGATTCACCTTGTATGAAGGGTGCGATCTCATCCAGTAGGCCATATCAACTCAATTTTTTTTTCTCAATGATGCATGACATGAAGACATCATTATGGAAACATTCTCAACCAAATTCCTGTTGCTGAGCTGCTCTAGGTTGCCCCAAGTCATTCAACACAACCAAGTTCTTCACCTTTCTACAACCCAAAACTGCTCCCTTTTACAATCACTTATGCGATCACCCTCTACATTTTTATTCCATGATCACTTATGTGGTTAGATATGAAAAAATTCATCCCATGAATCCTCCGCTCAAATTCCTTTCCAAGATGCTTGGTTCACCCAACAATCTATGCACCTGATTTGTCCAAGGTCTTCACAATAGGTTCAACACTGACTTCCATTATGAATCAAACCAATTGATCCTTCCTCTGTGATCAAGTTTGAGACAAGTTTTGTGATGCGTTATACGATCACCCACTCGGTCCAAGTGTTTTTTTTTCACCACAAACCATGCTCTCAGTCTGCTCAAGGTGTGCAACTATCTCAACCTTCCCATCGCACCGTCAACTGAACCTCTGCCATAAGTCTGATGCAAAGTATGCAATGAAAAATTTTGTTGCACTGAACCATTCACCAATTTTGAGAACATTCCCACTAAACTTCCTTCACAAAAAACTGTCTTCAAAGTTTTCTATGATACCATTTATCGTCAAGATAGTGGTGAATATCTCACCAACCCTTCATCAAAATCTATAATGAATCTCTCTGATACCATATGTCATGTCCCCACAACATGCCTTATGATATTTCACCTCTTGAGGGCATGTGAAGCTGAAACATTTCTCACTTGGATTTTTGGAAACACTAATGATACTTCGTCCAAACTATGCCTCTTCACCTAGAGCATACCAATACTTCATTCTAGGTTACTAGCGAGTCACACTCCTACTCTAGTGAAACTCTTGTATACTTCAACAATTTTTGATAGCTTTAACACTTAGTCATATTTAAGCATACATTCCATGAACATGAGAAACCAATATGAACAATAGTGAAACAAGCAAAAGAAACATAGATATAGTGTGGGTGACACAAACCATTCCTAACACTCGACTAAATCTTTGTTATTGAAAAGAAATTATAACATGAGAACTTTCAGCTCGATTTACAACTTGGGAAGAGTCAAATGACTCTCCTCACCTCATCAAGACACTCATGAACATATCCATCACACTAAGACTCTTTGTCACAACCATCTCTGCAACCACCTATGGTGCACCTCAAACGTGCCATCAAATGCAGACTTGTTGTCTAATTGTTTCCATAGAATTCATAAATTTTAGTTCTACCTCACACATGCCTCCAACAAAATTGCTTTTATAGACTTCCCCAAAACCATCCCAAGAGAAGCTCACCCAGTTGTGTCCACTAAATCCTCCACAAGACAGTACAAGTCCTCCCAAGTGGAGAAACTTGGCTCCTTGAGGGAGTTCGCCCTCTTCGTCTAACTTAGAACCATCGAGATATTCTTACTCTCCTTGTCTTCAAACATTTCTTCCTTGGTTTTGTGCCCTTGTTCTATTATAGGGACTCCAAAGTTCACCATCATGAACTCTCATTTCCTTTGGGGGTGTCATGCCCCTTCGTGAATCCATGTCCAAACGAATCGGCACACCCCTTCATAAACCAAGACTCCCAAAAAAATCATTGCACACCTTTGTCGACCCAGTTGTCTAAATGAATCATCACATCCCTTCTCGGACCGGGTCGCCCAAACAAGCACATGTGCTCGTCGATCTCTATTTCTCTTGAGACCAGTGCACCCAATCTTTGTGCACCCCTCATGTTGGCGTGCCACAATCTCTTGGTTTCTTCATACTTGGGAAATCCCCTTGGCATGTTCACATGACCAAGGCATCCACTTTCCCAACATGGGTGTTGGAGCAACCCCAAGTTCCATCTCCTTCAACACTTGGGAGAGGGTCTCCACGCCCATCTAGCCAAAGACCTGACATGTATCATCACAATTAGCAAGTTAAAACAATGTTGTGCATTTTAATTTTTTTCCCTTTTAAACGTTTATACTCTAGATAACACTACATAATTAAATGATAAGGAATTTCAATAATATAATTTCTAAGTTTATTATTATAAGATATTACCTCTTAAGCTTTGTTATAGACATTGAAAAATATCTGTAATTTTTATATACAATATTTAATAGAAAAAAATGTTGATTCGTTGGAGTAATAGGATTTTTCCCCAAACCATATTCATACTTATTATTTAAATGAATCAGATACCTTTATTCATATATTTTACAGTTTATAACAATCTTCTATGCTATGACCTAGAACATAGTATATATATTTTTATTGCAATCTATTTTAAAGAAAAAAACTATTATCATTAGATTGCCAATCATTGAAATACAAAAAAAAAATAGGGGTCAATTATAGTTGTTTATAATCATGAGTATGCATGTAACATGGAGCGGTGTCATTAAAATATATCAAACTTACCTCTGTTATTATATATGCCCAAGCCTTACCTATAGGCATAGGTATTATGGTGTAGAGGTAGTATAACATACTAAGATTTGTATGATTGAATTATACATTATTATTACACCTTAACTTAACCCACATGAACAGGTAATAGGCATAAAATGGTTTATGTTTGACAATTGGTTGTCATTGATGTCAACCCTTGGAGATTTTGAGATAACCCAGATTTTTTATCGAGATTGATGGTGAATATTGATGTCAACAAATGTGATGGGTGCATTTGAAGAAGTCTACAAGAAGCCTCAAAGGTATGGTTATGGAACTCGCAGTTGATCGAGGAAAAAGGACATGAAGGACAATGTATTTGTAGTTAACTCATTCATGGATGGATAGTACGTGTCATTTCATTTTCTATGATATGTGGTATGCCACGTGGTTCCTCCCGGTTGTGTAGTTATAGCCTTGAGAAGTTGGAGGACCCTGAAGAATGATCTAGAATCCCCTATAAGGTCAAAAATAAGTTTCGGGTCATTCATTAAGGGTAAAGTAGTGGCAATAAGAATTTAATTAAGGGTATAGTAGTTTCAACATAAGAGTTTGGGTTATCCCTAAAATAAGGAAAATGGGTAAAATAATTACAAGCTAGCCCCTAAAGGAAGTCACTTGGAAGGTATAAATAAGACTTCAAGAGACTCCTATTAACACCTATTGAGCACATTGAATATATATGTTGTAAAGTGTTATGGGAAGTTTCTATTGATAGATCTAAAGCAATGAGTCTGAGGCAGTGAATTTTAGTGAAGAGGGAAGTTGCAGGAGTCGAAAGGGAGAAGTTTTAGCCTACTATTCTAGGTTTTTCCTGAGGCTATCCAAAATTTGTAGTGAAGGCAGAGCACGAGCATCTGTAAGTTGCAGTGAAGGAAGAGTGCAGACATTCACAAAGCTCAGTAAAGGAAAACATGGATGCACAGAGAAGAACATAAATCCGTGATTTATAGATATAGTAGGGTGTAGACATCCACGAGCTACAGTGGGACAAAGTGTGAACATTCGCAAGTTCACAAAGCACGGGGCGTAGATCTATTGAGGAATTTGAATATTAGAAGATCAAATCCATTAGTTCAACTACATTTTGAGAGTTATGGTATACTTTGTATGTTAATATCTATATTCTACAGTATTCCAGCATAGAAATGTCTTAGTAGTTCATGAGTATTTTATTTGGGAGACTTTCTTGTAAATTTTGGTATACGATTTGATACCTAAGGGTTTGAGTGGAGTTGATGAAGTACAACAATAGTAATAGGTTATGGAAGTGACAATGACATATCAGTAATAGGTTGATTGATTCAGTGGTAGTGACAGGTTGTCTACATTTATATTTCTGGGTGGTTGGATGGGGGAAGGAAAGGGGGTTGTAGCCTCCTTCTGGTTGGTTCCAGAGAATTGGGAAGTTGGAAATTGATTCAAGTTGGAGCCTCCGATTAGTTATATTTATAAAATAAGGGAGTAGGTGATTCCTATGAATTTATGTCTTCTTACATATAAGAAAAACATTTAGTGGTTTTCTCCCACTTTGGGTTTCCACATAAAATTCTGGTGTACTATGTATTTGTGGTTGCTTATTGTTCATGCTTGATTTATAATATTAACGATACATTAAATGTTAATGTTAAGTTGTTGAACGTTTCTCATAAAGTTAAATAATACATATTGTGCTTAAAAGAGGAAATAAAGTACTCATACATATTCACCCCCCCCCCCCAAGTATTCCAACAATTGGTATCAGAGAGGGTTCCTTCGGGAAATAGTTTAACCACTGGAAGGAAGATCATGGACGTTATGGATATTGGATACAGAGCTAATGGAATGTCATGGTTTTATGGTCACATTGGTCAATGCTATGAGATGTGGAGTATCAAGATGGAAACACTTTTACAGGAATAGGGGTATGATGTTTGGAAATCAGTTGTTATAAGATACATCACTACAAAGAAACCAAGAAATTATTGAAAAGAAACAGCAAAATAGCAACGGATTTCATATGGGAAGGATTATGTGATTCATTAAGAGATAAATTTGGAAATTGTTCATCAACTAAAGAACTTTGGGACAAGCAACATAATCTCCACTTTGAGAAGTATCCCATCACAAATCCAGAGAATGATAAAGAATATGAAAGAATAGAAAAAGAAGAAATATGCTCATCATGTCTGATGGATTCAAAAGAAGAAGATTGTGAAGAAGGCATAGTAGATATTGAAGAAGAATTAATTAGTTCTTTAGACGAATTGGCAAAAGAAAGGATGGAAAACAAGTCTCTTGAGGAACAATTAGTCAAAAATAATTCTCAAGAAAGTTATGAAGAATCCCTACAGTTCATCATGAATGTAAAATCTCAGTCGAAAGAAGCCAGAAGGATTGAAGAAACTTACAAACGTCAAATGAAAGAATAGGATTGTTTGGAAGCCAAAATAGAAGCACAAAGAAAGGAATCAGAGAAGACAAAAAATATGTTGACATATCATCTCAAAGAAAGAAGACTTAAAAATGAAATCATCACTTTGAATATCCAAGTTGAAGAAGCAAAGAGAACAAAAGAAGTCATGAAGATTCATATAATGAAGAAAGAAGAAGAGGTTGAGAATCCTAAGGAAGAATTTGTCACATTGAGAGTTAAAATTGTCCAGATCAGAAAAAAAGTTGAAGAGAAAGAAACATCCACATCATTAGAAAAAAAAGATGAATAGAAGCACTCTAGGTTTCCAGAAATGAAGAATTAGGAAAAGAGAAATATTTATGCATAAGTACTCAAAGGAATGAATCATGATCAACAAGGATCAAAGAAGAATGAGTATAACAAAGATACATATTCAACAACACCTTACACTTTCAAGCTACAAAGAAGATTCAATCATGATGAAGGGATCAACATAAGAGAATATCATTATCAACCAAGGTAGAAATTCAAAAGGACTACACAACAAATAAGATCATTCACTCCCAAGTATGTAAATTTATTGTATGGTAATTGTTTTAATTGTACTAACATTGGACATAAAATTGTATATTGCAATGTTTATGCAGAAAATGTTCAAGAAACAAATTCTTATGTGGCCCCACATAACATTGAATGTTATAATTGCCACAATTATGGTCACATATCTCATGATTGTAGAAACATGATGGATACTTCTATGAAAGAGAAAATTGATATCAGATATAAACGGGTAAAATAAGAGCATATGAATGAAGGACACTATTGGGCTCTAAAGATGTCCTAAAAACAACCTTTATGCATCAACCGAAGGTAGGCGCTGGAACAAGCATTTTACTTGTTGCCTACATAGGTTCTTACCTTCTATTTTCAATACCTCATCCTACAGAGATGCAACACCTGCAAAGGGAAAAAAATCGTAACAAAAGGAACGTCATTTATTCAAATGAACGACACTACATGCAAAGGGAACAACAATCATAACAAAGGAATGAAAGTCGTTACGATTGACCAAACTAATGTTGTATTAATTTCATTGTAGTGCTTACCCAACTATCTAATTTTTCAATCAGAGGTTCATAAACTTATGAAGCACATGAAAAGTATATGCAATATTGAATAGGGACTAATCTAATCTAAAGTCTAAGCTACAATTGGAATTGAATCATTAATCTAATGTAAAAAGTTGAAACACACGAATTGTAATTGAATTGCTACAACACATGACTGAAATGAAATTGTGTAAATGAAAATAATCTAGGAATGGAGAACTACATGAAGGAAAATAAATACAACATGTGAATATTTGAATGACACAACAACATATGTGAGCTCACACCAATGAAGAAATCTTACATTACAATAATCAAATCAATCTTCATAACAGAATAATGAAATCATGGAAACCAAAACTATGAATCAAAGATAAGAATCCCTTTCTCTTTCAAATCCTAAGGACTACCTCTAAATGACCACCAAATTATTACTGACCACCCCCTCATGAAGAGAGAGCACTCTCTTTTATACATGAGAGCCTTGAAGATAAGATAACCATATCATAATTACAGATCCACTTTTCTCTCAACCAATTTCCCATTATTACAAAATATAATCCCTTCAAAACCTCACACATATCTCTCATATATCTTGGATAAGATATGCCAACCAAATCTCCATGATATTCTCCTTCGAATAAGCTTGAATTATCTCCTCAAATCTTGAAATGGTGGAGGAAGTATTCAATAATTCCTTTTGAATTAATCCTTCACATATTCCTACACATTACAAACCTCACACATTTTTGAGATATATATGAAAACATGTCGATTTTCTAATATTTAATCACAAATTCCCTTTTAATACTAAAATGAATAAAGTGAAAAATAATAAGGTGAAACCCAAATGTATTTATGAAAATAATATCATGAAAGGTTAATGGGGCGATGAAATGTGAAGAATGATGAAGGGAAAGGTGCATCAAAATATGACATTTCTGAGCCCCAACATACCTCCCAACTGAACTTGTTGCATGCCCGCATGTAACTATCCATGGATCTTCTCAAGAAATTTCGGCATCTGAATGTTGTCTTTGAGTGATGTTAATGAATGTTTCCAGGATGGGATTTACATGAGTAACAACTGGCATTTTATTATGGTTGGCTCTTGTGTGACAACCATGAATATAAAGAATGTTGGTTCTTTTGTTAACAACATTCATTTTGTTATTTGTTCTCTTGTTATTATGATAATAATTTACCCATATTCTTACTAGAAAATATATGTTATCAATGTACATAAGGAAACATCACTGAGTATAATAAATCCCTTTGTCATATTTGTGAATCATGCCAATATGTGTATCAATGCTTATGAAGAAAAGTGCAACAGAGTATTGTTGGAAAAGAAATGTTGGTAAATGGTAAATGAGACAAAAAATGGAATGATGGTAGTGGAAAAATGGAGTGATGATAGCGAATAAAGTCCCCTACCCCCCAACTAAAATGGTTTCATGTCCGCATGCAACATGGCATAAGTCATAGAAGTGAAAAGGAAAGGGAGCTTGGTGAGGGAATTTTCCAAATTATTCATTGCTAGCAATTGAGGAATTACATGATTAAAGTTTAGAAAATAACATACCTCCACTGACCCAAAATGTTGATGAACTATGCAATAGGAATATGGTTGATGCGGCTGTTGGAGCATGGAAGATGTCACTGCTGCAAGATCATGTGAAAAGTGACTGTTGTTGTAGGTGCGACTGATGTTTGTTGGATCAGAGAATGTGAAGTGGAGGAATCTGAACTGTTGATGAATGAATCATGGAAAAGAGGAAGTATGAATGTGGAACTGTAGTACTCTCAGATAGTTGAAGTCATGTTGTTGTAACTGTTGAGGAATTCAGGAAAAAGTGTATAGTCTTCACCTTCTACAACTTGATGGTAAAATTCTAATAATGCGAATGGATGTGTCGATGTCGAGCATGAAGAGAATTCATTGGATTACTGGACATTAATGAATGTCATTAACCAATGCAAGGAAACTCACCATTGATGTCAATGAGTGCCAAGGTACCCAAGTACATCTTGTGAAGTGTGAATGAATGAAATGATGTCAAGCCACTTGCAAGATCTAATGATCAAGGTAAATTGATGTATTCAATTGATTTTCAGCAAGAGAACTTTCCATTAAGTCATGCAAGCCTCTAGGTACTCAAAATGGACTCTAGTCTATATCCCATATAAGGTGTTGAGGTCGATGGGGAAAGACTTGCTAAAAGGTGGGCCTTAAGGAATCCCACATCAGTCAACGTGAGTTTGTAAAAACATTGGTAGGACTATAAATGAAAATATCTCAGTAGAAACAGTGTTTAGGGATAGGAAATAGAGTCATGGAAAGGGGGCTAGATGGTTTTATTGACAAGACAAAATGAACTAGAAAATATAGAGTGTTGTATGTGATTCAGAAAAGTAGGCGTGTGTGAAATCATGAAGGATAAGGAAATGGATGATGGACTTCAACACAGGGATGAACAATGCGCTTTGAAGGAGAAATGCGGGGAAAAAAATCATGAAGCAAAATGGTTGTATGAATGGTCATTGTGTAACAACAAATCATGGAGTGATAAGAATCATCTCCTTCAAGTTGTCAACAAATCATGCTTTTTTCAGAAATGTTTCTATGATTCTTGAAATTCACTTCTGCAAGAAATTCGATTATCTTTCAACCTGTAAAATGTTAGCACTAATCTGCAACAAATAGTGTGAGAATATCAAAAACATAAAGTGCAGAAACTAATACTAATGCTATCAACCGGTTGGTGATAGTGCATTTTTGACAATCCTCTTCGTGAATACTTAGTGAAGTGACTTCACAATAATTTTAGCATAAAAAGATAAAAACATGATTCCACTGATGTTTTCAGGATTGTGAAAATCCATTTGCAAATTTTTATTTTTAGAATGTTTGATTTGTTTTCCAATTTTTATTTTTATTTTATTGGCAGTGTTTCTTGTATGCAATTGTACAGGGATCCAAATGTGATCTTTGTGGATACTTTCACTTAAAGATTTTATGGAAACACTTTTATCATCACGATCTGAGTAGATACCACTACATGTTTGACCACATACAACATGAACTAAAACAAATAACAATAACTTCTTTATCCATACATTTTTCATTTTCATAATAATTATTTTCTTTGTATGGTTTAATTAATTAATTATTTTTTTATTGTTTTTCTTAATAAAACAAATGAATTTATTTTTTATGGTTTCATAGTTTTTATTTTATTTTTGTTTTACATATCAAAGGAAAATGCAAAAAATAGAAATGATACTAACGGAAAAATGGAAAACAAAGCACCCAAAATTAAAATCATCCTTATCGCATGCAATCAACATTATAAGCGTATAATTTTCGTTCTCAAGGATGATAAAACCAGGGGCAAGTCCAAAAATAGCCAATTTTCAACAAAACATATAACTAACAGATCATTGCCAAATCTTGGTGAAGTTTCTCGTCTTCAAAAGACTGTCAGATTGTGCATAGAAGGTGCATTAGATTGCTAAAAATATGGCATAAAGAGTGGCATGGATGGGATTCGACTCATAAAATCGGATCTCCTAATCACTACGCCAAGCTCTATTATTGTGATATTGCATTCGGAAATGTTTTTTTTTTATTATTGTTTTTGTTGCAGACTACTACAAGGGTGTATTTGCAGGGTGTAACAATGAACATCAAATGCGATTTTATAACAAACGACGAACTGAGTTGAGATGAAATTTTGTAGAAAGGTTCCTATGGTCCAAATTCTTCTACAAGCCGAAAATTAGCAATACCCACATCACAATTTTTGAGAAAACTGAAAAATGGTTAAAGGTGAATATATTGATTTTCTCGAAAACCATGTACTAAGTTAGCCTGAAATTTACTGGGTTTTTTTATCATAACATAATTCACTTCCTATCCAAAAATCATAAGAATCCAAATCCCATTTTGTGAGATATATTCATTTCAATTTCTGCATTTTTATTTTGTTATTATTATTATTATTATTATTGTGTATTTTCTTTTTTAAATAAAACTAGAAATTTTATTAGCATTTGAGACAAATCAAATTCTTTATCAAATGGGGACAAATTAATTTTGAAAATTGAAGACAAAAATTGATTTAAAAATTTTGTTCAAATCTTCAACAATACCAAAACATTCCTCGAAACATCTCATAGCCATTCCTTTGATCTTTACTTTCTAATCTTCCAGATCACAATAAGGTGCGAGAAGAGGGCATACTTATTTGAGAGCATACTTATTCTAAAAAATAAAAAAATTGAAAATAAAATCCTACCTACTCTATGCTAATTAGAATTAAAACTTAGTTACATGTAATTAAACTTCCAGTAGAGCCATTCACGTAACAGTAGTAAAACTATATTCATTTTCATTTTTACGCATGAAAAATAGAAATATACAAAAATGAACAAATTGAATTTCCGTGACTATGATTTAACTGAATAAAAAAAAAAAAAAAAATTATCTAAGTGAGTACTTACTTGGAACCATTACTCGATAAGGATTTCATAGGCGCATTGTTCCTCACTGAGATTATATTGTAACTCCTCTTCATCTTCCTCGATCTCCTGTTCGATCAATTTTTTGTCATAGGATGCATAAGAGTCTTCCGATGTTGGATCTTTAATTGTTTCTGGAGGAGTATTTGAATCTTTGATCGTTGTTAAGATCTCCTCTTCCAGGGAAGAAGAAATCCTGACATCTTCCAAGATTTGAGTGAGTATTTCCAAGGTGAAAGTCATTGTTAAACCATTTTGAAAAAGGATTCTTACAACACCCAAATCAAAATGAAAAACTTAAATAAAAACACTCTTTATAAAACACAAAACAATTACTCTTCACAGTTGCAGAAATTAAACACTCTTGATAGTTGGCAGGGAGAATATGAGGAGTCTCCATTCAAGTAACTGCTATGACCCCTTACCAACACATGTAGATCACACTTTCAAAAATTAAACACTCTTGCATAAATTGAAATTTGTAGGAATTGAACCACTCTTTGCATAAATTAAAATTACTCTTGTGGAAATTGAAACACTCTTTGTAGAAATTGAAACTACTTTTACCTAGTTGGAAAGGAGAATATGAGGAGTCTCCACTCAAGTAGCTTCTATCGCCCCTTAACAACACA
The DNA here is from genome assembly GCA_009831015.1 of Picea engelmannii. Classification (NCBI taxonomy): domain Eukaryota; kingdom Viridiplantae; phylum Streptophyta; class Pinopsida; order Pinales; family Pinaceae; genus Picea; species Picea engelmannii. The sequence continues at coordinate 191,464 of ML799017.1, read as the reverse complement.
TCTAGATCACACTTGCATGAATTGAAATGAACAAAGAAACGGATACCTCAATCCATCGTGCTTCCCCAAGAACGACGCCAAAATTTTGGTCTCTAAAGATGTCCTAAAAAATACCTCTATGCATCAGCCGAAGGTAGGTGCTGACACAAACATTCTACTTGTTGCCTACGTAGTTTCTTACCTTCCATTTTCAATACCTCATCCTCCAGAGATGCAACTCCTGCCAAGGGACAACAATCGTAACAAAAGGAACAACAGTTGTTCAAATGAATGACACTACCTTCAAAGGGAACATAAATCATAACAAAGGAACGACAATCGTTACGTTGGACCGAACTAATGTTGTATTAATTGCATTGTATTACTTTCCCAACTATCTAATTTTTCAATCCAAGGTTCATAAACTTACGAAGCACACACAAATTATATGCAGGATTGAAGCGGGACTAATCTAATCTAAAGTCTAAGCTACAATTGAAATTGAATCATTAATCTAATGCAGGCAGTTGAAACACATGACTAGGAATTGAATTTCTACAACACATGGCTGAAATTAAATTGCGTAAATGAAATTAATCTAGGAATGGAGAACTACATGAAGGAAAAGCAATACAACATGTGAAGAGTTGAATGACACTACAACATATGTGATTTCACACCAATGAATAAATCTTACATTACAATAATCAAATCAATCTTTGTAATAGAATAAGGAAAGCATGGAAACCAAAACTATGAATTAAAGATAAGAATCCCTTTCTCTTTCAAATCCTAAGGACTACTACTAAATGACTACCAAATTATTACTGACTACACCCTCATGAAGAGAGAGCACTCTCTTTTATACATGAGAGCCTTGAAGATAAGATAACCATCTCATAATTACAGATCCACTTTTCTCTCAACCAATTTCCCATTATTACAAAATATAACCCCTTCAAATCCTCACACATATCTCTCATATATCTTGGATAAGATATGCCAACCAAATATCCATGATCTTCTCCTTGGAATAGGCTTGAATTATCTCCTCAAATATTGAAATGGTGGAGGAAGTATTTAATAATTCCTTTCGAATTAGTCTTTCACATATTCCTACACATTACAAAGCTCACACATTTTTGAGATACATATGAAAACACGTTGATTTTCTAATATTTAGTCACAAATTCCCTTTTAATACTAAAATGAAAAAAGTGGAAAATAATAAGGTGAAACCCAAATGTATTTATGAAAATGATATCATGAAAGGCTAATGGGGTGATAAACTATGAAGAATGATGAAGGGAAAGGTGGATGAAAATATGACATTTCTGAGCCCCAACAGACACCCAAAAGTAATACTCTTTGGATTGGCAATAGAACGAGATCAAGAAAAATATATAGGAAAAAAGGAAGATGTCAGATACTAGAAGGTTTGGAGAAGAAATGTGTTACCCATGATTTTGGTCATCATGATGGTGTATTGATGATGGTGTACTCAGGCTCTTCATAAGAACTTTCTCCTAAGAAAACTGACACTCATCTCTTCCCAGAAAACATACTTTTGAAGAGAGTTCGTAGGTTGCTAATATACTAGAGTGCGAGAATGACCCATTCTCACAGACTGCCTTAACCTAGGGTGCGAACTTCTTTCATTGTGTTACATAGCTAGGGTGCAAACCTTCTCTAAAGCTTGGAAAAAGATGAATTCTTGATGGTTCTAGAAGGGAATATTCTAGAAGAATGGGTTGGCATTCGAATGGTTATCCTTGTACTAGATTCCCTTATATTGTGGGATCATTCTTATCTAAGTAACCATCTCATTCTCTCCTATATATTGATGGAATTCTCATGGAAAAGGTTAAGCAGGATTCATTGGAGAATTGGTGAAAGAATTGTGTGAAGGACCTAGCTTGAACATGAGCTTGGAGACTCTAGCAAGTATATCAAGAGGATTTGATCTTCTTCATACAAGTATTGAGCAAGTGTGTGTGTTGGAGCCAAGAGCCACCGAAAGGAAGCTTGTGACATCAAGGTGATCAGGTTGTAATCTTCTACTTTCCATTAATATGATATAGTGGCATGTCCCTTTCCCATAAAGATATTCTCTCTTTATTGTGTAATTCCTTGATCATACACATAAGTTGACGATTGAATATATTTTTCTATCTTCACTTTGGTTGGTTTGTGTTGTCTTGGTCTTGACCTCACGAGAGCACCGGAGTGAAGCGGGAGCAACAAAGACCCTAGGAAGCGATACAAAGGTATGTTACTTGTTCCTCTCTCCTAGCTAATTCAATGGTCATAACTTAGGGAAAGAGTCATGTCCTGTCCTGTTTTGTTCTAGATCCAAGTGGATCTAGGGAGATCTGTTATTGTCTGCACCTACCGATTAGTTCGATAACAAAATTGGCGACTCCATTGGGGATATTTCCCGTTTTCTTTGTGGTTTTTGGGATTTTTCTTTGGCTATTTTCTCTCGCCTTACCTTTCTCCGTTCATATCAATCTTTGAGTCTTCAGGATACCCTGATAGACCCTCTGGGTCCAGATGCCTCTTCAAATTTTGTGTCTTTTGCTAAAAATTTGACTAGTTTTAGACATTCTCTCATTGCACTCCACAGTAGCCTACGAGAATATACTAAGTTCGCACCCTGACTTGAGGTTTAGTGCGAGGTTCTCACACTCTGCTCACAGATCACCTGCGAGAATGACCTATTCTCGCATTGTGTAACACTCCCAGCCTGCGAACCCATTTTTTCACAATTTTTGCTTTAAGACTTTGGCATGATCAACTGCCCAGATCATTATAAATGCCTAACTAGACCTTTGTGGACCTTTGGTTGATGTTTTCTTGTTTTCGTTTGTTGTGCACGAAAAGTCGTAGGATTTCAAAGGCTCTTCCTATCACTTTTGTCTTGACTTTCATTTCTTGACTTTTCTCTGCAAAGATATACTCTATGATTTTGGAATCTGAGTGTGCTTCTTTGGTTAAGAACCGGTGATCGGTTGAAAGTTGAGCTTCTTCGTCTTTATCATTTGCTCATTGTGTGAAAGATAATTTTTCTCATGCATTGAAAGGACTCGTTTGGTTTTCTTGTTATTTTTGTTTCCATTGAAAGATTGGTTTGGGTTTTTATATATTGCTTGTTCATTCATTTTTGGTTTTCCTTACCTTCACCACTATGGTGAAGATCCTTTTTGAAAAGTAAAAAAAAAAATTCTTTCAAAAGATTTTTCGTTTTGAAAATATTGAAAATCAATTGTTTAAGTTGTTGAAAAAGAATGGTCATTATTGTCATTATTGCGTGATTCATTGCAATTGCATTTTAAAGGAAATTGTGTATTGTAGTTCAAGTTTGATCCAAAAAACTTCTCTTTCCCTCCGGTACATAGGATTCATTGAACGAAAATTGATATATTTCATTCCTATCTATGCATTTCTAGGTCAGAGTCACAAACAACATCAGTTTCACCTCCATTTCCTTTGAGTAACAATAGCTCTTAAAAATATTGCACAATTATAAAATTTAAATAGTAACTCTTTATCTAGGGCTCTATTACACCAACAATTATCTAGGCTAGCACTTTGGAATAGGCAGAGAGATACACTCTCCAAAGCACAAAACACACAATAGCATCTTGTGTTAAGGAGTGTCAAAATTCCATTTATAACATTCTGTCCTGGGAAGCCCTTCTCACACAAGGGTCAAACATGAGGTCACATTGATATTGACGAAGTTACTCACCCTGCTTTATTGATATCAGTGTAGAGATTGCACATATTACAGGGATCACTTAGAGGTATACCCACAATTATGAGTGGAAGCCTCTCGAGTTGATTTTTGGCTAGATACCTTGCCCTTGCGTGTGGATCAGACTATCGAATGTCCCTCGAGGATTTATTGTTGTCAGTGGTGACCTTAGTTGCCTATATTTCTAGGGTCTTACACAAGGTGACTGTGAAGGGGAAAGTCTTCACGGTACCTGGAATCGACGTTGACCAAAATCACTCGGGCTCCTTGGAGGGTATACCCACGATTATGTGTGGGAGCTTGCACTAGGGTGTAAGTCCGTTAAGAAGGTCGTCAACGTAAATTTTCCACCCTAGCCCAACCCCTTCTCGTCTCGTTGTTGCGACGTTGGATTTCATCACCAACTAGTGACTTCGGAATTAGAAGGTCGTGTTTGCTCGGTATTGTTTCCTAGATTTTGTTTACTAGCGCGTGTTGTTTGTTTATCAAAGTTGACCATAAGATTATCTTCGTGAGTTTGTAACTCGTTCACAATTGAGCCCCCACGTCATTCCCATAGAATGCAGGGTTTGTCTCCGCAGCATCCGAAAGGTTCTCAACCCCTATCTACAAGCTCACCCGAGGGCTCTCCTCACCAGAGTGAAGTCCAGAAAATCTCTACCCCACAAGTGGAACGAACTAACTCTCTCAAATGTTTTTGAATTACTAATACTTGAGAGGAATTTCAACTTCACCCTGATTCTGAGAGACGTTTTATGCGGGAAAACTCTTCTAGAGACTTAATTGTTGTGTATTATGGATCTCCAGCTGGACCTGGGGACCAAGATCCTTTTTGGTCTATGGGCGTTTTTAGACGTGACCTTTTTGGTCCAGGCTCACCTGTGATTTCTGAAATCTCCCCACCAGTGATTTCCAAAATCTCTAGTCCAGAGACAGTACCATTTACTACCGCCTATCGCTTTATCATCCCTATCGAAATGGCCCATCACATGAATACTACGAGTGTTCAAACCGGGTTTACTACGGTTATTCTCGCTCCCATCAGCACACCGCATATGCCCAATATCACCCTAACACTACCTCCCGGATATTGTGCGTTGAATGCTTCCATTTCAACTCCTCCGCAAACCCCATCCAGCTCTCCTGGTGGTCCCTCTTCTTTTGGGCACTCTCTTCCTGGTTTTATTCTGACACTCCCTCAATTTCCTTTTAGAGGACCTTCCCCGTCCTCTACCAGCAATTTTAATCCTAGTGGCACTATTCCGTCATTCATGCCAAATTACCAGATTCCCACAAGTGGACGATTTCATCAAGGTGGTATGACTCAACCCTCTCTCAGCGGGAAAATTCCTATTGGAACACAACCCCCAATTGGAACACCACCTTTGATAGGAGGACCAACCCCACCTTACAGACAAAACATACCTCTATCCTTCGCCCAGTATTGGAACCATCTGATACAATAGAACCCTCAATCGACTGGGGGGCAACAAGTTCCACTTACGTCTGTTACACTCCCTAGTGTAGGCCACCCATATCCAGGAAGGTCCAATCCTATTTGGGGTTCGAATGCTCAAAATCACGTCCTTGTTCCCGAATATAATCCCATGAGCTACTAACCTATCCAACCACTATAGAATATTCCTAGGTCTTCACATTATATGTAGATCACTTATGGCCCTACTGGTTTGCCGACGGGGCTTCCTCCCCAAAACCACCAGTACCCACAAGTGAATCGACAGTTACCCTTCTTGGCTACTTTGGATCTACCGGATTTGTCTCAGATTTTAAACGATCTGATTCGTCACTCTCCCCAATAGGTTGTTATACCATCAAAGCTACCATCAGACATTCCTAAATTCGATGGCAAAGAGGGAGAGGACCCGAACAATCACGTCATGAATTTTCACCTATGGTGCTCATCCAACTCTTTGATGGATGACTCCATCCGTTTATGTCTTTTTCAATGAACCCTCACAGGTTCTGCTGCGAAGTGGTATATAGAATTAACACAAGGTTTCTTTGTTGACTTCAATACCCTAGCTATGGCTTTTCTCACACACTACCATTTATCGATCCATTATGAAACGGGGACCAAGATTTTGAGTTCTTTTAAACAAAATAAAGGAACTCATATCTCCGATCACATTCATGAGTGGTGACGGAGACGTCGTCTCACTAAACTTGAGCTCCCTGATCAGTTACTAGCATAGTGGTTCACAAAATCATTTGTGAACGACATTGGTCATGACATCGCCATGGTTGGAGTAGTCATGGAAGAGCATGCCATAAGTCGTGCTCAATATCTTGATCTTGTTTACTCACAAATGGGTACCCTTTATGACTTACTGCCCGACTTACCTCGTCCTTCCACTTCCGCCACTTCAACTACTCCAACTGCTTCTCATGCGATCGACAGTGTGATTGGCACCTTCCAGGCCCAACCACATTTTGCTTCGAGCATCCCACCCAAACCTGCTTCTTCTAATGTTCAAAATTCTCCATCTCCTGCACCTCCCACCAGTAAGACTTTTGAAGTAAATGCAATTCAATCTACCCCAGCCGGTAAAAACAAATCCAAAAAGAGAAGGGGTAGGAATAAGGAGGAAAAAAATACTTCTCAAGCAGAATGAACCAAAACTATACCTGTTGATGATCGAGATAAGCGCAAACCTCGACACCCTTGTCTTATCTGTGGTGATGATCACTACATGAAGGATTGTCCACGATGCACCGAAGTCACTAAGTCCCTTCAAGGAACCCCAAAACCACCTGCTCTGGTTGTTTTGTCCCAACCCTTCCCATCTCAACAACAGGCTCAACTGGTCATTCATGACCAACCCTCCTCTTCTACTACATCCTATGTATTGATGTGTACTGGCGATTAGAAGCAAAATGACATTGCACTCACCACTCGAGCCAAATATTATTCTCCCTCTAAAGAGAAGGTTGATGACTTACCTCCTTCATTGGTACAACCCTCTCCCGCGACTCCACCTACCAACAGTCCTCTTCATCTCGAACGACCGAGCCTCGACACAGTTCTTCGACCCCCTCCAAAGGGCGTCATTCAAAAATTGACTTTCAATCCTCATGGTCATGCCACCCAGAACTACAGCATTGTTGAAGATCTAGGCCAAGCACCTTCTACGATGTCATCCCTTGAAGTCCTTCAGAGTTGTCCCGCACAATGGAAGGCACTGTTGAAAGCTATCGGTAGAATCGACCTGACGGATATGAATTTAATAATTTTTGACTTGAAATATCACATTCAAAGGTTGCCCCCTTAACTTGCATTCCATATCCAAGTGATTGTCTCTGACAAAAACATTTTTCGAACTGTTATCGACGAGGGTGCCTCGATGTGTGTCATGTCTCTTACTTGCTGGAAATCCATTGGCTCTCCCCCTTTGAACGAATCCCAAAACACTCTAAAATCCTTCAATGGCTCCGGTTTTAAGCCCTACGGTGTCCTTCCTTCATTTCCCATCACGTTAGAAGGAAAAATGATCCAAGTCGAAGTGGAAGTCTTTGACGCTCCCCTTGATTACAATCTTCTACTTTGTTGCAGCTAGATCAATTCTATGCGCGCAGTTGTGTTGACCCTTTTTCGTATGGTACGTTTCCCACATCAATGAAAGGTAGTCACCGTTGACCAATTATCCTTCTTTAACTCCAACACCTGTACTGGAAACATACCATTCATCGTTAAAACCCCCCCAGGTTATGAGAACGTCAGTGTAGGTCTTCTCAAAGACTCTTCGTTAATGGGTACTTTCCCCATTCCACCGCCCGATGTTCCATGCTCGTCCATTGCTTCAATAAACATGATCTCCACATCGATTCACGAACTTCCTACATCTCACGACCCCTGGATAGTACCTGACCCTGGAGATCATCTTCGTTACGGCACCAAAATTCCGTTAAGTCCTATCAAATCCACCTATCAGGCCATTCAATCAGCAACCCCTTCTATCCCTTCTCTTTGTGAGTTATCTTTGGATCCTTTCTGTGTCATTTTTCCCACAGACGAGATGATCATGTCAGTCATGGAGGACACCCCTTGGGACGATGGGCATCATTGTTCCATCCTTTTTCTGGAGCAACACACCATTGAGAACTACCAACGGATTTCAACCCCGTCGACCGTTTTCATCATCTCAACTATTTCCGGGTATGCACACGATGTGTTTCTCGAAGGGAACTTAAGCAATATCTTGCCCACGATTCCCCTCGACATCTCAGTCAAACTTGGAATCGTTGAAAATGTCCATATCGGAGCTTCGTGTTCTTCTGATGAAATAGTCACCTATACACACTTTTCAAAGAATTTTGTGACATCTTCGCCTAGAGATACGAATAAATGTTGGGTATTGACCCCAGCATTGTGATACATGAAATCAAGACACACCCTGACGCTAAACCCGTCAGGCAATGCCTTCGTCCTGTTCACCCACGTAAAGCGGCTGCTATCAAACTCGAAGTCGAGAAACTTCTAAAAGCCGACTTTATTTACCTGGTGGCCCTCACTGACTAGGTTTCCAATCTTGTCCCGATTGACAAGAAACAAGGTACAATTCGTTTATGCATTGATTATAGGGATATCAACAAAGCTTGTCCCAAAGACAAATTTCCTACCCCCTTCGTCAATCAGATTGTTGACGATTGCGCCGGAAGCGAAATCTTCTCTCTGATGGATGGTTTTTTTGGGTATAATCAAATCAACATTGTTCCTGAGGATCAACATAAGACTGCTTTTATTTGTCCTTGGCGTACTTTTGACTATCGAAAACTCCCTTTCGGTCTCAAGAACACTAGCGCAAATTTTCAATGCACTATGTCTTATGCTTTCCATGATATCAAGCACATCGTTCAACCATATCTGAACGATTTACCTGCTCACTCAATGCGTCGAGTCAATCATCCAACCCATCTCTGAGCCATTTTCATCTGCTGTCGGTTTTACCGTATACGTTTGAATCCTCATAAGTGTGTTTTCTGTGTGGAATCCGACCGCCTTCTAGGTTTTATCATTTCACGTCAAGGAATCCGGGTGGATCCTTTAAAGGTTGAGGTGATCCTTAATATCCCTCCTCCTTCTACACTTCGCCAATTACAAAGTTTGCAGGGGAAATCAAGCTTTCTTCGTTGTTTTATTCCAAATTATGCCGAGATAACTCGTGGATTTACGCAGCTTCTCAAAAAGGGGTCCAAGTTCGTATGGGATACCATTGCCAACAACACTTTTGAGGCTTTGAAATTGTCCCTAATGCATGCTCCACTTCTCTTTCCCCCCGATTACAGCTGTGATTATTTCCTTTATCTTGTTGCCTCAGATTACATCATTTGTATGGTTCTCATACAAGAGGATGATGCTAATGACGAACATGTTATCTACTACTTGAGTCAAAGTCTAACGCCTACTGAAATAAAGTATTTACATGTCGAAAAACTAGCCTTGGTTGTCGTTCAAGCCGTCCAACACTTCCAGCACTATATCCTCTCTCGCAAAACTACAGTGATTTCTAACTGCAACCCTATGAAACACATTCTCACACAACAATTGCTAGGGGGGAAATACTCCAAATGGATTGTGATACTCCAAGAGTTTGACTTGGAATTCGAACGCGCCAAGTCCAAGAAGTCCTTAGTATTTGCTGAGTTGATATGCAACTTTCCCTATTCTGAAACGGAAACTGTAGTAGCTGATTCATTACCCGATGAATCTCTTTTCCTCATCAACACTGATAATCTTTGGTATGGTGATATCATTATATATCTCCAAACCCATAATTTCTGGCCAACTTTGTCCAGTACTGACCAACATTGAATACGATACCAAGCTCGTCAATATATTATCCTCGGGGATACTCTTTATCATCGGGGGATTGACTCCATTTTTCGAAGCTGCCTCACATTCGACGAGGCCGAGAGAGCTATGAATGTCTGCCATTCTGGAGCCCGTGGTGGTCATATGTCTGGGTATGCTACTGCCCAGAAGATCTTATGAGCCAGGTATTTTTGGCCTTCTTTATTTAACGACTGCATAATCTTCGTTCAAAAATGACATGCTTGCCAGACCTATAATAAAAAGATACGGTCACATCCTGCTCCTCTTCACCCTGTGGTCTCCGTTGGTCCCTTTGAGAAATGGGGCATAGATTTCATGACATGTCACCCTCACTCCATCGGGGGGGCATGGATACATTATTATAGCCGTTGATTACTTTACGAAATGGGCTGAGGTGATGTCGACATTTGACAACAATGGAAATACCACAATGTTATTCATTTTTAATCACATCATACCTCGTTTTGGTGTCCCTTGGGCTATCGTCACTGATCACTGTAACCACTTTCGAAACTTCATGATGTCTGAACTTATTGAAAAGTTGGGTCTTCGCCATGAAAACTCAACGCCCTATTACCCACAAGCCAACAGCCAAGTCGAATCAATTAACAAAGTTCTTATAACTATGCTCCGACGAATGATAGGGATTCAAAAAAAAAGTTGGCACACAATGTTGTTTTCGACATTATGGGCTTACCGGACATCCGTCAAGTCCGCTACTGGGTTCACAAATTTCCGGTTAGTCTATGGTTTGGAATCCATTCTCCTGATTGAATGCGAGATACCCTCTTTAAAACTAGTTGTTGAACTCCTACCAAACACTTCTGCTAAAGAAGAATGTCTATTTTATCTTATACGATTAGACGAAACTCTACGCGATGCTACCCTAGTCATAGAAAATCAGAAAAAACGTGTCAAGGCCCAATAAAAAAAACATGTCAAGCCTCACATTTTCTCTGAAGGAGATCTCATTCTCCTCTATGAACAAGATCGATATGTGGTAGGAGCTGGAAAATTTGAAGCCATGTGGCGAGGTCCTTATATCGTTCGATGAGTTTTGGAAAAAGGAGCTTATGAGTTAGTAGATTACGATGGTATCCCTTTAAGTGAACCCAGAAATGGGTTGTACTTGAAGAAGTACTATGCATAAGATCACCTGTGCATGAGTACTTGTATTTTTATTGTATCATACTTATTGTGTGTTACTGTAGCTTGATTTTGTCGTTATCTGGTCTCTACCCTTATGTGACATTGTGTTTGATTTCCAGATGTCGGAGTCTTCGCTACCCTACATTGGCTTCACTGATGGCGCTAGCTATAGTACTCATAACCTTGATTCCAATGCATGGGCAATTTACGCCCCTACAAATGAACTTGTCTCCTTACGAGGTGTGTGTCCCGGCCGTGTGACCAACAATATTGCAGAGTATAGTGCCATTATTGAATTGTTGATTGATGTTATCTCGCTCGAAATCCATCATTTGGTTGTGCAACTCGATTCGCAGCTTGTAGTACTACAGTTAAGTAATCTCTATACTATTCGAAGTCCTACTTTGTTAAGGATCTATTTGTGAATTCTCCTCTTGGAACGTTATTTTGATTATATTGAATATCAACATATTCCTAGATGTTTAAATACATTAACTGATGCATTGGCTAACTATGTATTAGACAGATATTTGGATCATTTATAAATCAATCACATCAATTTTCACATAACACAAGATAAACCGATAGAAGCCGTCTGTATATATAATGATCAAAATATTTTTTTACAAAAAAATTATGTCTGAAGACCAAAATGTCAAAATCTGAAGCTCATAGCTTCTACAAAGTGATGTCATGGATGACGTTCACGGTAACACATGACTGTCTGAGCAACCCTATGAAGCAGTCGACCAATGGACTCTCACACTCCTACAGTATGATGCTGATAGTGTCGTGGAGACTCTCCTAGAGGCATGTATGGAATATCTGCTGTCAATCCCTCCAGGTTTTGTTCCACCGCTTTGTAATCCTTGGTGTTCCATTGTGGTACTGGCGCCACCTCTCCTCACCGCTGAATAAGAGAAGAACTAGGAGGTCGGTAAGGTCCTACATTTGTGTCATAAAAAATGATTTTGTATTTATTCCTTGGACGGATATATAAAAACATTTGACTATGATAAAATTCACAAAAAACATTTAAAAAGAAAAAATGTGTGTACTTCTTACCAAGTTCCCCCCACTGAGCACCTTCGGGCAGGACCAAGTCCGGATCTCCTCAGAAATCCAACCTGACATACGCATAATCGTCAACCATCAACATTTGTGGTTGCAACCACTCAAAGAAGGTATCATCATATCTGATAATTGGTCCAACTACGTGCCGGGCCATGAGCTGACACCATCTCAGCATTCTTGGATCTGTTGGAGCCATTAAATTCCAATCAACCTGCAGCCTCAGTAAGGGAACCCTCTTAAGAAAGAAGGACACCAACAAAGATCTGTACTCAAATTTCTTCATATCGCCTCGCCTGCATTTGGTCAAATGTCTTTTCATGCTACGAAGCACTGCCCAGTTAAACACCCGAGGTTCAGTACACTCTATGGCATACTGAAAGTAACTCTGGAGTGCCATGTGAGGAGAAGAGCTCCTAGCCATCTGAGAAATGGTGAACAAGAGAGTATGGAGGGTCAAATCCTGTACTCTCCAAATAGCTACTTTCCCTTTCTTCCTCTCTGCCTCGGGAATGCAGTGTAAGCGACAATACTCACTCATGGGCATCCCACCACGTCTGCTACTAGTCAGGATCACGTGGTACCCACGTTGTGATAGTCCAGTCAAAAATTAAATGTCCTCAATATCTAAGGACAGTGTGTGGACCCCTACATGAAATACTTGCTGCTCGGGATCCCACATATGCACAAGGTACTCTAATAACCTGACTTGGGCCCTCATGCCCGGGATACGAAAGTACTTCAAAAGACCACAGTTTCTCAAAGCGAAAATAGTGGGTGGATGATTTCCAGCAATGGCATTGTCTTCTTCGTGCTCCCTTTCATGCCATTCCAAGACCATTTTGATGGCCAACTACCTACATAAGGAGCACAAGAAGAAGATTAATAACTCTATTCATGAATTGGTATCTTTTCATTGGGAAAATTTGTAAAAACTTTTATGCTTTGCAGTTCTCGCAGGTGCCCTTTGGGCACAGTGCGAGAACCTAACAGACTGTTGTGGGCTCACCTGCGAGAATGACCCATTCTCGCAGGTCCCGTGTAGCCCACCTACGAGAATGGATGAGCACAAGTAGGGATCACAAAACCAACTCAAAAATGTGTTTTTTACCAATGAAAATGAGAAATTAAACCATGAAAGAGTAAAGGACAAAGAACCTACCTCACAGTCATTGACGGCTTGTCGAATGGATGCTCATAACTCCCACAATTTGACGCCGAATTTCGAGGGTAAAAGAGGGGTTTTTGGGCTCAAATAGTGAAAAGTGAAAATGATATGGTAAAAAGAGTTTTTACTTCTTTATATTTACTTTTACCATATTATTTGGAGTTTTTTAATTATTTATTGATTAAAAACTAAACCCTAATGCCCTTTTGAGTGTAACTTTTGCAGGCATAATGACTTTGATGTTCATGTAACAAGGATGCAGACATAATTTTTCTTTCTCGTATGTTTTGATTATTTTTCATGGTTTTTGTACAAAACCTCGAGCATGGTATTTGTCTTTTCTTGCGCTCGAAAATACATGAGAATGTGATCGAGCATACTTTTATCACTTTTCCGGGCTCAACAAGGTTATACGAAAAAGGAACCCCCCTGGAGTCCTCTTTAAGATATTTTCAGACTCTCTAAACATGAAAATATAGTCGAGCGACCTTGCTATTTTCACACTCGATAAAGTATTTGAAGAAAGCATCTGGTGAGCGATAATTTATCTCTTTTTCGGTCTCATCAGACTATTTTATGAAAAAGGAACTGAGAGACTTCTCTTTTAAGTGTTTTTCCAAACTCTATAATCATGAAAAACATTCGAGTTTTCTATCTTTGGACTCGTTAAAATGAACATCGACAGACCCGTAATGGGACCGAACCACTCCTTATTAGGGTTCGTTAAACATACTCTGAAGGACTTATCCAAAGGATAATCTTATAATCAACAAGCATATGTTATCCTCCTCAAGCTTGCGTAAAAATAAAAAGGTACTCACCAGAAATGGTGGGGGGGAATTTGGGAAAGGGATATGTTCTCATCTTCATATTGATTGGCAGTAAGTGTCACTCTTGAACATGACACCCCCTATTCATTATATTTGAAGCCAGTTTGGGAAATCCATTTGTCTCTCATTCGATTTTCTACAAGGTCATTCCCTGTGTCGTCTTTGAGTCAATGCTGCCAAATCATTGGTCGTGTCATTCATATGTTCAAGAGAAGTTCATCTGAAACCTCTATTGATTCTGCCATCTGCAGTTGTCCATTCTCTTCGTGTTGGCCTTCCCTGTGTCCAGTTTAACTTGTATCATACTCTATTTCACCTTTAAAATCTATTACTCATTTCATGTCATTGATGGGGGATACATCAAGGCCCTCCTGTGATGAGTTTTGTTCCGTCGACTTCATCTCATTATCCGAAATCAAGACTTAGAAATTCTTTGGTACCTTGTAACTTGCATGCCTCAATGGAAGGTTTCCTCGTTTTTGACAGTGGGTTTACATCATTGATCCCTGATCGAAAGATCCCGTCAGATGTTTGAATTCAACTCATTCATTCACATTCGAAGGATTGTACTAGAGTACCTTGGGAGTCATTGACATCAATGGTGATTTCCCTCGCATTTGTTAATGGTTTCATCAATGACCGATAATCAAGTGATTTCTACCATGTTCGACTTCAACACATGTAATCACATGGTTAGATTCGTACTTTTGGGCGACAGAATTGAAGACCCTGGGTATCATCTCTTTGTCCAGGTTGCGATGGAATATGTATAATTTGTGACACATAGATCCACTTTGTATGTCTCGTGGCTATGTCATCTCAATTTGAAATTTCTCGCATAGATCCACAGTGTATTCCTAGTGGCTATGCTATATTTTGATGACGTGGATCCACAGTGTATGATTGGTGGCCATGATCTATGTCTATGATGTCATCCTTCTGGTATCTGAGTATGGGAATGCCTACCTCATAATTAATATATATATGATATTCTACAGATGCTTGGTTGTTTGCAGGTTTCCGATTAGGTGTGCTCCTGGTTTTCGACACACACATGCAGCTTACAAAGTCTTTCGGTTGTCACTGATTCCAACCTCATACTTTGGGGGGCATTCCGTTACCCATGATTTTGGTCATCATGATGGTGTATTGATGATGGTGTACTCAGGCTCTTCATAAGATCTTTCTCTTAAGAAAACTGACACTCGTCTCTTCCCAGAAAACATACTTTTGAAGAGAGTTCATAGGTTGCTAATATACCAGAGTGTGAGAATGACCCATTCTCGCAGGCTGCCTTAAGCTAGGGTGTGAAATTCTTGCACTGTGTTACATAGCTAGGGTGAAAACCTTCTCTAAAGCTTGGAAAAAGATGAATTCTCGATGGTTCTATAAGGGAATCTTCTAGAAGAATGGGTTGGCATTCGAATGGTTATCCTTGTACTCAATTCCTTGATATTGTGGGTTCATTCTTATCTAAGTAACCATATCATTCTCTCCTATATATTGATGCAATTCTCATGGAAAAGGTTAAGCAAGATTCATTGGATAATTGGTGAAAGAATTGTGTGAAGGACCTAGCTTGAACAGGAGCTTGGAGACTCTAGCAAGTCTATCAAGAGGATTTGATCTTCTTCATATAAGGATTGAGCAAGTGTGTGTGTTGGATCCAAGAGCCACCGAAAGGAAGCTTGCGACATCAAGGTGATCAGGTTGTAATCTTCCACTTTCCATTAATATGATACAGTGGCATGTCCCTTTCCCATAAAGCTATTCTCTCTTTATTGTGTAATTCTTTGATCATACACATAAGTTGAAGATTGAATATATTTTTCTATCTTCACTTTGGTTGGTTTGTGTTGTATTGGTCTTGACCTCATGAGAGCACCGGAGTGAAGCAGGAGCAACAAAGACCCTAAGAAGCGATACAAAGGTATGTTACTTGTTCCTCTCTCCTAGTTAATTCAATGGTCATAACTTAGGGAAAGAGTAATGTACTGTCCTATTTTGTTCTAGATCCAGGTGGATCTAGGAAGATCTGTTAGTGTCCCCACCTACTGATTAGTCTAATAACAAAATGGAAAACAAGAAGAACCTGTGAATAAAGAATAGGTCTGAGAGATCACAATACTTGCAGTAGTATGAGAAATAAAAGAAGAGAATGTGAATAAAGAACATGCCCAAGAGAATGTACCTTCAGGAATTGTAGCTCAAGAACATCAAGAATCCATAGACAATGAGGAAGAAGTTAGGATTCAGAGAGATGATCAATATACAAATGAAGAGGAAGATTACTCTAGATTAGGGTGGATTCCTCCATTGTTTCGAGCCATCCAGTTTGGAGACTCCTAGTAAATATGAATATTGATCAATGGGAGTCGATGCAGTAGCTACTACATATCAAAGAACCATCTTTCAAGCTATTTGAGGTACTTGCAAAGAAATATTCAAAGCATTTCAGAATGGGTTGATGACATAAGTGTGAAATAAATGTCCTATAACAGTTTTTTTGGGAGCACATACACATGCAGGTATCAGCTGGAAATTACATAGGAAAAAGTTTATGATTGTATTTCACATGTGTATTTAGGCAGGTATATATTCAATACGGATTGTTCTAGACATGTAGAGTTTGATTTGCAGTTAGAGAAGACTAGTGGACACATTTGATTCGGGTTGAATAAACAATAATATGTGATGATCAGTTGCAGCAGAGAAGCCTTCATAATAGTATAGTGATATTTGGGTCACCATTGTGGACAGTTGAGTAGTAGAGATATGTACATAGATGGATTTATGATATCACTAGAAGGTCTAGACAAATATATGACAGAGTATATTTAGAATTATTGGAATCAATTGACAAGTGAGATGATTAGCAGGTATATAAGAAACGGTTCAGAGAATATGCATAACAGTTGATTGGCAATTGGAACCTTCAATAGGAGCTATATCATCATAGGGGCATTGTTGAATAGTATGTTCATTAATGTCTAATCAGTGAACATGGCAGGTCATTTGAAGTCAAGAAATTTTGAATTATTTTTATATATGTCAGAGAACTACAAGAGAAAGCACCAATGGACAATGAGTATCACTAGAATATAGGAAAGGAAACATACATAAGAAGTCCCATATTATTCTACATCTTGCAAGAAAATTCAAGGAAGATAAATCATTAGAGAAAGATATCCAAAAAGAAAGATCAGTAGCATGCAGACAAAGGGAGACATATCAACAGGTGGATTCATCATTTTTCCCATGATGTCAAAGGGACAGAAAGAGTAAAGAATATGAATGCAGAGAAGGATTGTTCAAAGAAGGTATAAATTCAACGGGAGACACTCTTTGATGTCAAAAAGAGAAGAGAAACTTGGAAAGAAACATGAGGGCAAAAACATGTGAAGAGAAAGACCATATGCATGAATGAAGGGGGAGAATCCCCAAGGAGAGATACCATTTTCCATTGATTTCAAAGGGGGAGAGAGAGAAACATTGATGAGGAGTGATGGTCACAAGGGGATCTTGAGTATTTCCATCCGTTCTTCCATCAATGTTGGTGTTGCCATCAATGCCAAAGGGGGAAATTGTTGGACAATTGGTTGTCATTAATTTCAACCCTTTTATCATTCGAGATACCCCAGGTTTGTTATCGATATTTATTGTGAGTATTGATGTCAGCAATATTGGTTGATGTCAATAGATGTGATGGGTTCATTTGGAGAAGTCTACAAGAATACATGAAGGTATGGTTATATAATTCGAAGTTTATCTAGGAAAAGGGACATGAAAGAGAATGTTTTTATAGGTAACTCATTCATGGATGGACAATACGTGTCATACCGTTTCGGATGATATGTGGTACGCCACATGATTCCTCACGGTTGAGGAGTTATAGCCTTGAGAAGTTCAAGGACCCTGAAGAATGATCTCGAAGCCCCTATAAGGTCAACAAGAAGTTACAGGTCATTCATTAAGGCTAAAGTAGTTGCAACAATAATTTAATTAAGGGTAAATTGGTTGAAACAAGAGAGTGTGGGTTATCCCTAAAATAAGGAAAAACGGTTAAAATAGTTACAAGCTAGCCCTTAAAGGAATTCACTTGGAAAGTATAAATAGGACTTCAAGAGACTCTTGTTAACACCTATTGAGCACATTGAATATCTATGTTGTAAAGTGTTATGAGTAGGTACTATTGATATATTTGAAGCAGTGAGCCTGAGGAAACAAAATTCAATGAAGAGAGAAGTTGTAGGATATGAAGGGACAAAGTTTGAGTATACTATTCTAGGTTTTTCCTAACGTTGTCCATGAGTTGCAGTGAAGGTAGAGCGTGGACATCTGTGAGTTGTAGTGAAGGAAGAGTGTGAACATCTGTAGGTATCAGTGAAGGAAAACAAGGACAGACAAAGAAGCAAATAAATCCATGATTTCCAGAGATAGTAGACTGTGTACATCTGCGATCTATAGTGGGACAAAGCATGAACATCTGCGAGTTCACAAAGAACATGGCTTAGATATGTTGAGAAATTTGAAGATTAGAAGATTAAATCCATCAGGTCAGCTACAGTTTGAGAGGTATGATTTACTTTGTATGTTAAGATCTATATTCTGCAATAGTCCAACACATAAATGTCTTAGTAGTTCATGAGTATTTTATTTGGGACACCTTCTTGGGGATCTTAGTATTAAGAATTGAGACCTAAGGGTTTGAGTGGAGTTGATGAAGTGAAACAACAATGACAGGTTCTGGAAGTGACAGTGAAAAATAAGTAACATATCGATTGATTCAGTGGTAGTGACAGGTTGTCTACATTTATATTTCTAGGTGGTTAGATGGGGAAAGGAAAGGGGGTTGTATCCTCCTTCCAATTGGTTCCACAAAATTGGATATTTTGAGCTTCCGTTAGGTTGGAGCCTAAAATATAGGGGGTTGGAGACTCCTTCCAATTATAGATGGAAAATAAGGAATTTGGTGCTTCCTATGAATGTATTTCTTCTAACATATAAGAAAAGCATTTCGTGGTTTTCTCACGCTTTGGGTTTCCATGTACAATTATGGTGTACTATGTATTTGTGGTTGCTTAATATTCATGGTTGATTTATACTGATGATGATACATTAAATGCTAATGTTAAATTGTTGAAAATTGCTCATAAAGCTAAATAATACATATTGTGGTCAAAAGTGGAAATAAATTACTCACAATGATTTAACCCC